>JAODAL010000175.1:0-389258 GCA_025379985.1 Phyllomedusa bahiana | reverse complement strand
GAGTTTTTTAGTTTTAAGCATAACCAAGGGCAGCATTTGCATTGATTCACCAAAATGCAAAACATAATAACAGACAAAATACTAGAATATAAATTTTTGAATTCAAAACGCTTTATTGACATAAATCAAGTATAGTATGAGCATGTAGAAACAAAGAGACTTGCAAAGTCTCCAATATGCAAAAACAACGAAAATTGAAAAGAAAAAGAGAGGAAAAAAAA
This sequence comes from Phyllomedusa bahiana, assembly GCA_025379985.1. Taxonomy (NCBI): domain Eukaryota; kingdom Metazoa; phylum Chordata; class Amphibia; order Anura; family Hylidae; genus Phyllomedusa; species Phyllomedusa bahiana. Next base: position 389,037 of record JAODAL010000175.1, on the reverse strand, counting down.
GGGAGAAATATTAAAGAATGTTAAATTCTTCATGGTAGGAAACAGGTTCAAAAATATACAATGCTACTCAAAACATAAGAACCGTAAGGTAAACAAGCTTTTCAATTTGTAAAATAATTAGGTATCAAGCCTATAGAACCATATAGAAGGGAAAAGACCCCTAAAAAAGGCATTTATATCATCAAAACAGTAATACGGAGACCAAATAAAAAAAAAAAAAAAAAAAAAAAGGATACTATGAAAAGGGGGACCGACAAGGGGCGGAACGAAGACAGGGGGGAGTGGGGGGGGGTAGATTATCCCAAAAAGACCCAAAACCGACACGGCAGCAGAAACATTACACCAAGTTTCTAGTGGTGCAGGAAAAAAGTAGGTATAGCGCCCGTCTAGTAAAAAGAGGGCGAAATTCCGGGGAGATTTGATAGGAGACCCAAGGTTTCCATGTTTTAAGCAGTTGTCTTTCCTGTATTCAGAGGAAGCTAAAATTTTCTTCCATATATACATATGGGTAACCTCTGTCATCCATTCCGCAATCGTGGGCGGATCAGGAGACCTCCAATGCCTGGGGATAACTGCTTTGGCCGCCTGAAGAAGATGACGCAGTAAAGATCTCTTATATGCCGGAATTGACATGTCGAACATAAAGAGAAGAGCGGCCTCAGGTGTTGGAAATCTTCAAACCCCTTTCATCTCAACTATGGTCACCTACCGCCGCCCAGAAACCCTGCAGAGCCTGACAGTCCCACCAGAAAATGCAGCATATTTCCCTACCTCCGTCCCACAGCGCAACAAAGGTCCGGCACAGATGGGAACCAACGATGTATTGGGAGGGAACCCTGTACCACCTAGCTATAACTTTGAAGCTGGTCTCCTGCATTCTGGTAGCTATGGCTGCTCTATGAGCGAGCGTAAAACAGCGATGCCACTGCTCCTGAGTAAAAGATTTACCCAGCTCCTTTAGAATATAAATTTTTATTTAGTCACAAGTTAAACAATAAATCTGTTTAGACTATCAGGCTATCCAATTAAAACAAGTTTAAAAGCACTTAAAAAACACAGAATGGCATATCTCCCATATGCATAAAAAAAACAATAATTTAGACAAATTGCATGTGGACTAATCAGAAAATATATATATATAATAAAGTTACAATCAAGTGATCATATATAATAGATTTACCCCAAAGTGAACAATATGTGACAAATCAAGTCATAAATAATGATTTTAAATTTAACTAGTAATACCCACTATGGGAGACACACCATCCAGGGAGAGGTATAAGTCTCAAACTCCGCATTTGCATTGAGTTTGTATGTTCACATTATGTTTGAGTTTTCTCCAGTTCTCCGGCTTCCTTCCACACTCCAGAAATGTGATAATGGGTTGATTGGCTTTCTATGAAATTGGCTTTTTAGTTTAGAAAATTTGCATCTGAGGGGTGACCTACTTTATGTCAATACTAGTATATCAAAGGTGAATGATGTGTTTTTTACATAGGATTGTAACTTTGACAAGGGGCTATCCTCTCTGTTTCGATGGAAGGTTCCTATATTATTGTAGACAAGGATTCTTTACTGTAAGAGCAGTAACCACATGGATTTTTTTGACACACAAATGTTGAACTGATTGAGTCATTGATTTTCAAAAAGGTTTTCTTGTCTTTCTTGAGTAAAACAATGAGCGTTTACGACTAGACATTATGGTTACTATATTATTGGAGAAAGGCCTTTGATCCAGAGATTTATCCAAATCTAGAATTTTAATTTCAGTTTTAAATCACACAATGTTATTACAGTATGTTTCCTATTGTTTTGTTTGTTAAAACGTATGCGTTTTAAAAGGTGACTCCAGATGTATAAACTAACTCTCTTTTTCCAGGATAGCTGTTCTTCCAGATGGAAGTTTACGGATCTTAAATGCTTCTAAATCAGATGAAGGAAAATACACATGCCGAGGGGAAAATGTGTTTGGTTCTGCAGAGATTACTGCAGTTATGTCTGTTACAGGTAATGACTTTTTTGATTCCATAAAGGCATAATTAGATTGTTCTGTGTTCCTTGTGAATTGTTTAAATACAGGGATTATTTTAATGAGGGAATAAAATCATTTTAGGGTGCCCTCTAGCACACAAGACCTATGATGTATTAATAGAGAAATAACACTCTGTTTTTGCACTGTTTCAACCCCCTGAAGCCCATGAATATTTGTAACATTTGATTCTTAAATTGGATACCCTTTAAAAAAGTTGAGAGAATCTTGAAAGCCTGCTCTAACTTTTTTATATACTAGTGCATCTCCCAAAAAATTAGAATATCATTGAAAGTTAAAGGGGTTCTCCGGGACTATCTTTTTATTTGTTATAGGGCTCACAAATGTGTTATATGAAACCTTGTCATTCATATTGTTTAAAGAGTCTGTTACAATTATGGGTTTCTCTATTTGACTTGAATTATTGATACCAATTATGTTTTCAGTGATATTCTAATTTTTGAGATGCACTAGCATATGAAACCCTGAGAACTAAACCCGTTGGATTCCAAAATGTCAGATCCTTTGTTGCCACAGGGTATAAGCTAATTCCAAGGGAACTGGCAGCATTTTTCCCCCCATTGAAAAAAATGAATCCAAGCTCGGCCAAATATGTACTGTATGTTGATGGTGGAGTAAGTAGAACTAGCTGAGGGCCCAAGCAAACATTTGGAAATTTAATTTATTGTGACTAATCAGCTTTGTTCCCTTTAAATTTGATTAGACCACCCCTTAAAAAAACCGTACTTAACTCCTACGATAATCATAGCCCAATTTATGACTTTAGTACACTTTTGGAAAATTGAATAAATGGATTTCAATTTTCATTGTATCTAATTTTAGTGACTGATTAAATAGATTGGGTTTACTACATGATCATCTTACCTCAAACCTGTTTCTCAGTTTCATTTTGAATTCGAGAGTGTTTTATTTTACGGGTTCTACAATGCATGTGAGCTAGTGTGGACCCAGGGCTGTAGATAGCAACCGTGCTGGCAGCCTAATGGAGATTTTAACAGGGCTGTATAAGCAATTGAGGGGTTTAGCAGCCCCTACAAGAGAGGAATATAGGAATAGGTTGGGAAATTTTAATTGACACATACACAAAGTTATAACAAAAAACAACTTTTAGGAGACAATTCCTTTTTAAAGTTACATATTGTACACTTTCAACAAATACTTCTATTTTAAAAGGTCCCCATAAATATGTTGATTACTACTTGTTCCACTACTGGGATACCCTGTGCAAACATTGATTTTAACTACTTTTCAACGTTTGTAACTTTAGTCACATGTCATGTTAGGTGTCCATATCTCATAACTCCTTTTTTCTAAAATGGCCTCAATAACTCAGTGGATCCTGATTGTTTTGCTGCTGGGACCCCCAGTTATCAGCTGGATTGTATGGGCAAAACCTGCCAGATAGTGTTCAATTTCTTGACAGTGTCACCACACAGGGCTAAAACATAAGATGGCACTATATCAATGAATGGGCTGCTTATGTGATACAAGGATCAACTCTCCTCCAAACTTTTCCATTACCTTATTAGGGCACTTTGCCTTAACTCAAACCCTATAGTGTCATAGTGTAGAAGTTAAAGCTGAAGGCCTTCAATGCCAACAGTATTGGTTCTTCTGCCTTTGTTTCTCTAGACACATTGGGCTTCATGTATGAAAACGGTCTAGGTCTAAGACTTTCTTTCTTGCCTATAGTCACCAATCAGATCTCCCCTTTCATTTCATATAGTGCTCTGAAAATATTAAAGGGGGGCTCTGACTGGTTGCTATGGGCAACAAAGAAAATATTAGACCTACACCAGTGTTTTTCAACTGCAGTCCTCAAGACCCACTAACAGGTCAAGTTTTCAGGATTTCCTCAGTGTTGCACAGGTGATATAATGATGGTCAGTGCATTCTGCACAGGTGATATAATGATGGTCAGGGGCTTTCTGCACGGGTGATTAATGACTGTCATGCATCGCACAGGTGATATATAATGATGGTCAGTGCATTCTGCACAGGTGATATAATGATGGTCAGTGCATTCTGCACAGGTGATATAATGATTGTCAGTGCATTCTGCACAGGTGATATAATGATGGTCAGTGCATTCTGCACAGGTGATATAATGATGGTCAGTGCATTCTGCACAGGTGATATATAATGATGGTCAGTGCATTCTGCACAAGTGATATAATGATTGTCAGTGCATGCTGAACAGGTGATATAATGATGGTCAGTGTATTCTGCACAGGTGATATAATGATGGTCAGTGCATTGTGCACAGGTGATATAATTATAGTCAGTGTATTCTGCACAGGTGATATAATGACTGTCAGTGCATCCTGCACAGGTGATATAATGATGGTCAGTGCATTCTGCACAGGTGATGTATTATTGTCAGTGCATTCTGCACAGGTAATATAATTATTGTCAGTGCATTCTGCACAGGTGATATAATGATGATCAGTGCATCCTGCACGGGTGATATAATGATGATCAGTGCCTTGTGCACAGGTGATATAATGATGGTCAGTGCATTCTGCACAGGTGATATAGTGATGGTCAGTGCATTCTGCACAGGTGATGTATTATTGTCAGTGCTTTTGTGACAGGTAAATATAATTATTGTCATCCCTTTTCTGGCACAGGTGATATAATTATTGTCAGTGCATTCTGCACAGGTGATATAATGATGATCAGTGCATCCTGCACAGGTGATATAATGATGGTCAGTTGATAACTACTTGTTCCACTACTGGGATACCCTGTGCAAACATTGATTTTAACTACTTTTCAAAGTTTTGAAAACTTTATTAACATGTCATTAGGTGCCCAAATATCAAATAACTCCTTTTTGCTAAAATGGCCTCAAAAAATAATGGACCCAAATTGTTTTCCTGCTGGGACCCCCAGTTATCCAGCTGGAAATTGATGGGCAAAACCTGCCAGATGTGTTCAATTTTTTGGGACAGTGTCACCACACAGGGCTAAAACATAAGATGGCACTATATCAATGAATGGGCTGCTTATGTGATACAAGGATCAACTCTCCTCCAAACTTTTCCATTACCTTATTAGGGCACTTTGCCTTAACTCAAACCCTATAGTGTCAAGTGTAAAAGTAAAGCGAAGGCCTTCCAAATGCAACAGTGTTGGTTCTTCTCCCTTTGTTTCTCTAGACACATGGGTTTCATGTATGAAAAGGTCTAGGTCAAAGGGACTTTCTTTCTTTGCTATAGTCACCAATCGATTCTCCCTTTTAAAATTCATTAGTGCTCTGAAAATATTAAAGGGGGGCTCTGACTGGTTGCTATGGGCAAGAAAGAAAATATTAGACCTACACCAGTGTTTTTCAACTGCAGTCCTCAAGACCCACTAACAGGTCAAGTTTTCAGGATTTCCTCAGTGTTGCACAGGTGATATAATGATGGTCAGTGCATTCTGCACAGGTGATATAAGATGGTCAGTGCATTCTGCACAGGGGGATATAATGATTGTCAGTGAAATTCTGCACAGGTGATATAATTATGGTCAGTGCATCTGCACAGGTGATATAATGACTGTCAGTGCATTCTGCACAGGTGATATATAATGATGGTCAGTGCATTCTGCACAAGTGATATAATGATGGTCAGTGCATTCTGTACAGGTGATATAATGATGGTCAGTGTATTCTGCACAGGTGATATAATGATGGTCAGTGCATTGTGCACAGGTGATATAATTATAGTCAGTGTATTCTGCACAGGTGTTTATAATGACTGTCAGTGCATTCCTGCAAAAGGTGATATAATGATGGTCAGTGCATTCTGCACGGTTTTTTATAATGGTCAGTGATTCTGCACAGGTAAAAATAATTATTGTCAGTGCATTCTGCACAGGTGATATAATGATGTTCAGTGCTCCTGCACAGGTGTATAATGATGATCAGTGCTTTGTGCAAAGGTGATATAATGATGGTCAGTGCATTCTGCACAGTTGAATGTGATGGTCAGTGCATTCTGCACGGGTGATTATTATTGTCAGTGCATTGGTCACAGTAATATAATTATTGTCAGTGCACCCTGCACAGGGTGATAAAAATTATTGTCAGTGCATTTGCACAGGTGATATAATGATGATCAGTGCATCCTGCACAGGTGATATAATGATGGTCAGTGCATTCTGCACAGGTGATATAATGATGGTCAGTGCATTCTGCACAGGTGATATAATGATGGTCAGTGCATTCTGCACAGGTGATATAATGATGGTCAGTGCATTCTGCACAGGTGATATAATGATGGTCAGTGCATTCTGCACAGGTGATATAATGATGGTCAGTGCATCCTGCACAGGTGATATAATGATGGTCAGTGCATCCTGCACAGGTGATATAATGGATGGTCATTGCATTCTGCACAGGTGATTAATGATGGTCAGTGCATTCTACACAGGTGATATAATGATGGTCAGTGCATTCTGCACAGGAGATATCATGATTGTCCGTGCATTCTGCACAGGTGATATAATTATTGTCAGTGCATTCAGTGGGAGATCCTGAAAACATGACCTGTTGGTGGGTCTTGAGGACTGGAGTTGAGAAACACTGACCTAGACAGTTTTCATATATAAGGCCTGTTCTGTGAAAGGATAGGACAGGTTGTCAGTATATTTAAAACAATTGATCTAAGATGTTTCTTCTTCTTTAAATATACAGAACCTACAAAGATAGAACTAACACCAAAGAGAACTGAGATGACTGTTGGGGAAAGTGTTGTTCTTAGCTGCAAAGCCATTCATGATCCTCTACTTGATATCAGCTTTTTTTGGACTCTTAATGAACAACCTGTTGATTTTGAAAAAGAAGATGGACATTTTGAAAGCATCAGAGCCGTAAGTAGCCTTAATTTTTTCAAAATACTGCAAAATCAATACTAAAGCTATTGATGCCTTATTCTCAACCACTAAACAAAGAACCTCCTCTTTACTTGTGATTTTTTTTTGTTTATTCTGAAGTTCTTGATTTTGTGTCTACAGCTGGTATTCTAGTCTATGTGTTTCCATGGTTCCTGCAGTCACACTCACTTTGATCTATTTCCTACTTTATACTTGTCATGTATACCGAGTGTACATGACAAAGAGGATGATGTACAGTATAACTTGTAGGATCACACTACACAGAATGTTTGTGGTCTGTAACTATGGAAACACATAGGTCTTCAAGAAAATTTCAGACACAAAACAGAAGAACATTGTTAATTAAGACCAGTTAAAAAGTCACTTATGGTTTCAAAGCTGGATCTAACCTTTAATAAATTAACGGAGAATTCCCAATGATCTACCATAGTGCTTTCCAATCATCACATATTATTTAAATTTCAAGTTTCTGTGTCATGTACTTGTATTTTGGTGAGAACAAATTACATTAGGTTTTATACTCAAGCTTGATCTAAATACTAAACATTCAGAGCACTTAATTTTATGACATTGAATTTGGCTTGGAAGTTCTTAGGAAAATTTGATAAAAATTCCTAGCAGCTAGTAGAAGTTTATGTCTTGAAATTTGGTTTATCTAATCAAGGAAGTCAAATCGAGAAAAATGCTGCCTGGTTTTAACTAAACAACCGGATTTGCAAACTTGTCACAGGCTCTACATGGGGAAAGTTAGAATAAATCTGAATGTGCCTCCTGGAATAAAGTCAGCACATTAAATGTTATAAGATACTATTCCAATACCAGAAGTTTGAGCCGTATGCATGCTAACCTAACATTTCCCACGCCAGGAGTAAGTGGAGAGCATTAGGATGGTGCATAAATTCTATATATTGCTCTCATCCCTGTGTATTTTTTGCACATTTGCATTTATATTACACTATACAGGAGGATGCACACTTAACCTTGAGCGAGCAATGGGCGTGATATAAGCTTTCACAAGACGTCTTACGGAGAAGAGAAGGAGCATGTCTGTGATTTTAATGACAATATTGAATTGGCTGTTTGCTAATGCACTGCATCCTGTAGATGCCTCTAATTTCCAAGCATTTCTGGGAACACCCATTGCATTTTACTTTCTTAGATAGCGTTAACATATTCTACAGAGATGTGTGGCCCACTCTTCATTCACATCAATGCTTGTGACAGTGGAGGGAGCAATCTAATTCCCTTTCCTTTACACGCATAACTTGTGAACCCCAGAACACCCTTTTGTGAACAACCCCAGAGTTGCACACACCCTTGTATACACATGTATGTAAAATTCCAACTCCTTAAGGTTCACTAATGAGTCTGCAGTGAGGTATTATAGGAATTCAATATGCGTAATATTATATTTTTGATTAAACAAAAGCCAAAAGAGAAAAGACATAAACCAGAGTACCAGAGGATCATCCTTGGGACCAGGCTGCGACATAATAATGGGTTCCAAATGACTAGCAAAAGAAAACTTTGCGGAATGATTTACAAATAAATAGTGTTGCTCTTTGTTTTTGAATCCGGACGATTTAGCCCAACCCAAAATATGGCCAGGGAATCCTCAGCCTGCAGGAAAATTGTGATGCTAATTAGAAACCTACCAGTATAATGTTGTACCGTATTAGCCATAGAAAGTATTAGAAGAGTGAAGAAATCAGGCGATACCTTTTTCAGGCTAACTGAGTATATTTGATGGTGAGCTTTCCAGAGTACTAGCTCCCTTCTTCAGACATGGTGTTATACAAGAAACTGAAAATTTACAGACTTTTTATACACAAAGACATGGACCTTCAAAGGGTCTTAGAATTCTTAAAAATAACAAAATGCAATATAAGCAGACAAGTAATTTACAACATGTCAAGAAATCAACAATCTGGAAACTTGTGAGGTGTGACGGAGGGGGTTAGTAATTCTTCATCTTATCTCGTAGCCATCAGGTGTAATTTGTGGCCATCACAGTTCACACATAGTTTGACATAAAGCTGGCATGAATATTTAGCCCATTTTGCAGAGTCTGAAATTTTTGCATTAATTTAAATTCCCATTCCATTCTCTCCCTCTGCGTCTTAAAGTGTCCCATTAAAACCATAATCTTCAAATCTTCAATAGAATGGTTATCTCTGGAGAAGTGTTGTGCCACTGGAAGATCAGTTCTGCTGTATGCATTTGAAAGTGGACATGCACTTGTTCTCTATAAATGGACGATAGCCCTCAAGATCATCTCCTTTGGTGATCCAAGGAACCTCAACCTGACACTGATACCATAATATATGTTGCTCTGATTTAAAACAATTGCACTTGTGTATGGCAGATTAACTATTCCTTTGTGCCACTCTAAGGCTATGCTGTTGATTCATTTTTAATATATTCAGGGTTGGCTTTTCAGTTAGACATACAATAATAAGACCATAGGATAAAGTGATTTGCCTGGATGTATCTGAAATAAAAATAAAGCAACTTTACAAAAAAAAATCTACCATAACGGCCCCGTCGCAGTATTCAATGGGATCATTTTTTACGGTCTTCCGATGGATACCACAAATGGGCTGGCAAAATGCAATATGAATAGGGCTTAACCCTGTTCAGTGTTTAATGTCAATGTAAAACAGGCCTCTTTTTTCCAAAAATTGTTACAGTAATTCATCTAATGGAAAAGTTAAGAGTTTTACCAGAAGATTTTCCAGGGTAATAAAGCAAGCAAACAGAAGAGAGATCAAATCTCATCCACATGGTGCAAAAAATGTGCACAGATTTGTGCTCATATACAGGCTATACACCCTGTTTGCAGTCACATTATATCTCCCCTGTCTTTTATTCTCTATAACCTAGCAAAAACTTGGGATGAATAGAGTTCAGTAACACTACACAATTAGACTACATGGTTTAAAGTCTATAACTACCGAGACACAAATCAGGTTACACAGGAGCTGTATACATTAAGGGGAAGTATATTTTAAACAGATTTTAAGAAACAAATGCTCTATAATCTGATCCTGCATTCATCCTACTGTTCTCTACATCTTATTCATACACATTTGGAAGGATAGCAAATTTTCAAATACTGATGGATGGCAGAATGAGACCACACAATGTTTGCAGTCTATAACTATTTGAAACACATAGGTCTGCTTAGGAGCTCTAAACAAAAAACAGTAGTACATTTTTAATCAACTCTGCTGTATTCTGTGTTTCGCTACATTGGAGCAAATCCCAAAAATGACTGCAAATGTGTAGATACCTTTTCAAGTCTTCCAAGGATGTAGAAAAGCAATGTTTAGTTACTTTAGTACAATTTAAATGCATTGATAGATATATTTTCGAGATGTAGATCTAACGCTTATTGGGCATATTGGGCATAGACAAGACAAAGCTTGCTAGGATAAGACCTCTGTGGTGGCACAGAGCCTCGGTTCCTGTACCTGCTTAGACAAGTAACATTAAATGACAAAATAATTTCTTGCAACATTTTTTTTTTTATATATAAAGAATGTGAATGTGCATTTCTCAATTTATCAGACCATTCGCTGAGAGATATAGATTGTTTGTTCTTCGATATAGATTTTTTTATTAAGTCTCTTCTCGAAAAGTCATCTAAATTATATATCTCTTGACTTGCAGTTTTACTTTATTGGCTTTTTCTCCAGATTTCTAAAAGTCTGTTATTATAAAGTTTTGTTTGTCTATTTTTCAATTTACAAGGAGAAAAAACAATTCTGACTCTTATTATCATTGTTGCAACTTTTCACTTGCTGAAAATAAAAAAGAAGAAATGAACAATAACATATATATAAAGGCACTGAAAAAGATTGTCCCAAATTACAGCTCTATATAAATACATAAAAGGATATAATGCAATACAAAAATGTGATTATATATATATATATATATATATATATATATATATATATACTTATATGTCTATATATCTATCTTGTCATATCTATATATCCATAGAATATATATATATGTATATATATATACATATATATATGTATATATATATATATATATATATATATGACAACAATGACGATATGGGGGCTGGGATACATTGTAGTCAATGTACAGCTTGAATAACAGTGTAAATTTGGTTTAACCTTAAAATAACTCAACACACAGAAATCAATGTGTAAAACTGCTGTCAACAAAAGTGAGTACACCCCTAAGTGAAAATGGATAAATTGTGCCCAAAGTGTCAATATTTTCTGTGGCCGCCATTATTTTCCAGCACTGCCTTAATTCTCTTGGGCATGGAGGTCTCTAGAGCTTCACAGGTCACAGCCACTGGAATCCTTTTTCACTCCTCCATGATGACATCACGGAGCTGGTGGATGTTAGAGACCTTGTGCTCCTCCACCTTCCATTTGAGGATGCCCCACAGATGCTCAATAGGGTTTAGGTCTGGAGACATGCTTGGCCAGTCCAGCACCTTTAACCTGATTTTCTTTAGCTAGGCAGTGGTCATCTACAGGGGTGGGGGTGTTTGGGGTTGTTATCAATTTGGAAAACTTCCCTGCAGCCCAGTTTCTGAAGGAAGGGGATCATACTCTGCTTCAGTATGTCACAGTACATGTTGGCATTCATGGTTCCCTTAATGATCTATAGCTCCCCACAGCCAGCAGCACTTAAGCAGCCCCAAATTATGACACTCCCACCCCCATGCTTGACTTGTCTCTGTACTCCTTACCTGGTTGCCACCAAACATACTTGACACCATCTGAACCAAATAAGTGTATCTTGGTCTCATCAAACCACTGTAATCCATGTCCTTAGTCTGCTTGTGTGTGGGCTTCTTTGTGCATGATTTTTAGAAGACACTTCCTTCTGGGATGACAGCCATGCAGACCAATTTGATGCAGTGTGCGGCATATGGTCTGAGTACTGACAGGCTGAAATAAATGTGAGTGGTGCCATAATCCCTCCCCGATGTCATGTGAATCATTAGTGTTACATGGTCTCAGGTGTGAATGGGGAGCAAGTGTGTTAAATTTGGTGTCATCACTTTCATTCTCTCTCATACTGGTCATTGGTAGTTCAACATGGCAAAGAACTCTCTGAAGATTTAAAAAAAAAGGAATTGTTGCACTGCATAAATATGGCCTAGGCAATAAGAAGATTGCGTCCAAATCAGCATCAAAACCTCATCTGCAAAGCACCTCAGTGTTGAGGATTTGATCAGGTTTTTCCTCGTGGTTTCAGATGAGGTTCTGGACAAGGTTTCCCAACACTTTCTTTCGGAAAAACTCATACAAGTTAATAGTCGGAGCAAAAACTGCAACAAAAAATGTGCCCAAAACACATCAGATACCACATCAACTATGGCAGCGAGGTTTTGAAGGTCTCCATTAATTCCCATAGGGATTTTAAGCGTTGAAAATGCTTCAGGAATTGACATGACACTTCTTTTTCAGTGCATAAAATGTGCATGAGCTACAGCACTTTTTTTTAGATAGGAATTAATGAAAATGAACTGGAGGAGCTTTGAAGACTTTTTTCATGCTGTGAAGAAAAGGCTCCAAAAACAGTGTTAAAATCACACTCCTTTCCGCTCCTCACTATTTTCATAGTGATTGACAGGCTCAGGCACCAATCACAGTGAGGAGGGTGGGGTCCTGGATTAAAATAACAACAAGGACAACATCTGAAGGAGTTTGTATATTTGTGTGGGTTCCTCCAGGTATTCCTGGTTCCTCCAAGCTCCAAAAACATACTCATAGGGTATTCTGTAATTTAGAATTCTGAGCCCCAATCAGGACAGGGACCATCTCTCTACAGCTCTGTGGAATATAATGGTGCTATATAAATTTAGTAAAATACATAAATAAAATTTGAAGATAACCTGATTTTCCCAAAATTCAGTTTTTGCGGTCATAAATAATACTTAATGTTCTCTTAATTTTGTATGGGACATGGATAATAACCACTATGAATCTTATCAAATGGCTTCCACGGTATCACTTTTTAGGACATGACCGGGACCTCACAAGAATTTTTTGGGAATAAACTATAAAGACTTTCTTACATGGAGGTTCTTCCGTGTGCTCAGCGAGGCCTGTGATCACCAGTAATGTTTTAACTTCTGTTTTAACTCCTTTACTTGTCTCTGAGCTGCTTTTTCAGCCTGTGGGAGTTACAGCTTGTCTGCCTATTTCTAAGGCCCCATTCACATTGCATGTTGGCAGCTCGTTCATGATTTTCATCGGGATACTGCAAAAAGGTATCTTGATGATACCGAGGCAGGGCCGTGACAGGGCCATGGACTTCTATAGGGCAATATTAGTCCTAATTGGCCTACCACACGTTTGTGTCTAAGGGTATGTTCACACGGCATAATTGCAACACGCATTTCGCTGCATAATTGCACTTTATACGCAGCAAAATGCGCGCCGCAATTACGGTAATTCATAGGTATCATAGAGAGCTATGAATTATGCCTCGTCTCCCCGGGCGTACAATACGATCGTACTGTACGCCCGAGGGGAGAAGTGACAGGTCACTTTTTTTTGTTGCTTACGCGCCGCTGATAACAGAAGTGAATGGAGCCGGCCGGGGGCCCCTGTCCTTGGAAGTACACACTGATCAACGCGTGCTTCCAAAACACACGACATACTGCGCCGTGTACAGAGCGCGCCCCAATACGCCATGTGAACATATACATTCGCTAAATGGGGCAGACATAGAAGTGTAAGGCCCCATAACAGCCCCGTCACAGTATTCATTGGGAAAAAATTTTACAGCCTTCCGATGGATACCACAAATGGGCTGGCAAAATGCAATATGAATAAGGCTTAACCCTGTTCAGTGTTTAAAAAGAAATGTAAAACGGGTTCTTTTTTTCCAAAAAATTTTTAAGTAAATCACGTAAAAGGAAAAAGTTAGGGTTTTTACCAGAAAATTGTCCAGGGAAAATTTTACTGCAAAACACAGAAAGCAAACAGATGAGAGATAAAATCTCATCCACATGGTGCAAAAACAGTGTGCACAGATTTGTTGCAGATTTTCCTTATTGACTTTTAGGTTGAGTTCCCATGGTAGTAATTTACCGCATATTTTGCATCAGTATTTATAAGCTGAAACCAGGAATAGGTTCAAAACACAGAGAAGGTGCAAGCCTTTCCTTTATACTATTCCTCTCTGTAAATCTTATTCCTGGTTTTTTGGGACTAATACTATACAAAATTGTGTCAAAAAACCACGTGGCCAAGCCCTTTAAAAAGGGGTTTTCTCACTAATTGTTTTCTTACCTAGCCCCTTTTTTTTTTTTTGAATTTAGCGGCGTGTTTACTGGTTCTACTAGGGGGATGAAGGGTCTGTGCTAAAAAACCGGCTGGGCCGCCTATCAGGATAGATCAAACAGGTCTGTAGCATAGCAACCCGAGGGAAGAGCAGCCCATAAAGAGGGAATCTAGGAATAGGTGGGGCAATGTAAGAATATATTCAAAGGACTTTTTTTTGAAGATCTTTAACATAAAAAAAATCCTTTAAGGAAAGTGGGGAAACTTTAATATTTGCAAAAAATTATTGTTTCGATTTTCTTGCAATTTTCCGGGGAAAAACCCCCGACAAGCAAAAGTCACAATTGGCAATTAAACCAGTGGAGTTTTTCTTCTACATAATCTTCAGGAAAATCTACCATGGCAATTCCAAGCGTAGTTTCCACTAAATCATGTGTTTTTGGTGCATTTTTGTCTTCACAGATTTCCCTGTGAATTTTTTGTGAAAAATTTCTGCGGAATTTCCCCCGCAAATTAACCCATGATAATGGGTTTGGGTTAGTTGCATTTTTCTCAGATTTGAAATGTAAAACCCATAGTGGATACAGTAGCATGAGTGTGGGTGACGGTTCACAAATTTTGCCTACATGCTGGAAATTGACTTGCAGTGCCGAGTTATAAATGTACAGCCGTCCGATGTCGGTCATTGAATAAGCATGCCTTTTGAGATCAGTGAGAGAGTACAAATCTGTAATAAACCAACAAGAAAATGTACCTGTGAATCTACAACAAAATCCACAACAGTGGTTTACAACACCAGTGATTTTAGAGATTTTTATTTTCTGTTGGATAATTTGCAGGAAAAGGATGCGGTAGCAAACTCTTAGCAAAATCCGCAATATTTGGTGCAAATTTGAATTTAGTTTACTTTTATTATGTTCTACCAAGTTTGTTTTGATGCCCTGTGAATATGGGGGAAGTATAAAAATTGGCACCTTGAAAATTTTTTTTTTTCCTTTTTTTTTCCTGTGTAAAAACACCTAAATATATAAAGTGGTTTAATGTGTGCGATAAAAAGCACCAAAAGGTTTTGAGGGGTCTCCATCTGTGTTTTGGGCGGGAAGTAATGAACTTAGTAATGCGCCAAACATGTTATTTTGACAATATAATAGCCGCACACCACAGGTCTTGCTGAGATTTTTGTGCAAAAATCACACCATAGTTTTCTATTCACTGACAGCTATTTAACCCATTTTATAAAAAACCAAACATGCATGCAGCTACCCCCCTTTTCCATAGTCGCATCCCTGTGGTTTTCCCGCAAGGATATTAGCGTCGGACGGAGAGCGCGGTCCGAGCTCCAAAAAGCACAATTATTTTATTTTCCCCTTGCTGGTTTAGGGTTTGTAATCATGTAATAGTACACAACTCCAAAATCAGACTGAGAAAGGGTTTAGGAATGCTGTCTGTTTTAATCATTTTTAAAAAATTAAATTTTAAATTAATTTAATTATATTAATCACATTTAAAGGAGATAATTTTTTTATTTTTGCAAAAATTTTCAGTATATATTTGATATTCATTTTATATTATGTCATTTTTTAAAAACATTTAGACATTTTAATTTTATATAGACAACAACCAATATACAGCGTCCCGTTTTGGATATAGGATGGAAAACCGTAGAAATTTTTAAAAAGAATACATACTTTTTAATTGCATAAAAAGTCACTATAGTTTCTAGCAAACGGTGCAACAACCACTGACCGTACCCACAGGTGCAGTGGATCCCCCTTGGAAAGCCCAAACTTTTTTCGGTGACTGCACCTTTTTCCGGGTTTAACCCCCTGCGTACCGTCCCAGGTTAAATAGAGCCGGCGTTTTTTCCAGTGCAAATAGGTCTTAAAAACCCTTTTAAAAACCCCATAGAAAATTTGACATAAAAAAACAAAAATAAAAAATATATCTAAAGGGAGTATCCTACTTGAACCATAATTGTATACCAATAAAAGTAACAAATCTTAACCTGCAGATAAAAATTTGCGGAGGTTTTTTTTTTAATTGGATAAAATACATATTTATTTTCAGCCTTGCGGATTGGGGTTCAGTGTAATTCCTTTTGGGTTTTCACAGTTGAGGAGTTTCTCTCGTATATTGCCTCCTCTAGTGTTTAGTGTGACCCTTTCAACCCCGATGCAATGGAAGGATTGTAAGTCACCTGCGTGTTTTTCTATAAAGTGTTTGGACATCGACGTTAGCCATTGCGTTTTTTTGGAGTCGGAAATGTGTCGTCTGATTCTTGTTTTGAATGCAGTAGATGTGCATCCAACATATTGCCAACAAAGTTTGCCTGAAATCAAATATATCACATTTTTGGTGTTACAATTTATATATTGTCGAATTTTGTAACATTTGTTGGTAACAGACGAAGTAAATGTATCCTTGACATCCATAAAGTTGCAAGTTAGGCACAGATTATGTCCGCAGCGGAAAGAACCTGAGGTTGTTAGCCATGTTTTATGTAATCGATTGTCTGTACTCAGGATTAGGCTGGGAGAGACAATAGAACCTATATTGGGAGCTTTTTCTGGAGATGAACCTAACTCCTTTGTCCATTATATTGCCCCGGCTAGGGGGTTTAAAAAAAAATAGGGGAAAATTTTTTTAAAAATTTCAAATATGTTTTTATTGGGGGAAAGTACATTGTAGAGAAAGTAAACATAAAAAACCCTTTTTGTTTTTTTTTTGTATTTTTAATGGGAAAACTGTCATGTGCCCAATGTCTCAACCTTCTTTATGGATCTTCTAAATTTTTTTGTCCAAAAACCTCTTTTTTTCCCATTTTTTTAAAAAATAGCTTGCGGGTGTATGTCAAAATCTCTTTGGGAACTACATTTTTCTTTTAGTAAAAATTTTAATTTCCTTTTGGGAAAAACTTTTTGTCAATGACAGGTGGGATGGGCAATGTCGCATGTAGAAATTAATTTAGTGAGGAGGGTTAGAAAAAGGGATTTAAAAATATTTCTTTTTTGGGTGTCCCTCCCAGGGATATCTAAAAATTTAATGGAAATTTATGGGGGGAACTGATGTGAAAATTTTTTAAAATTCATCAAGTTGTCATTTAATATACTCCGAAAAGTGTAGGAGGGTAAATCCAAAGCCGGGGCTTCCCATTCGGAGCAGGTGTTCTATATAAGGGCCCCTACCATGTTTATGGGGGGGCCCAAAAAGGGGCGGTCAGAAATTAAAAAACCCCTTTCCCCCCACATACTCATATATAAAAAATTTGCGGGGAGAGGGGGGAAAATTTTTCCCCCCAAAAAGGGAAATTCCCCGGAATAATTTTGGAGAAAGTATTTTTGGGGCCCGAAGGAAAAAAAATTTATGTGTTAAATGGGAAACTCGGTAGCCAAAATTAAAAATTTGCATATTAGGTTCAACCCACAAAATTTACCCAAAAAGAATGTCAAATTGGTTATGTAAATTATGTGGGATGGAAGGGTATAAGCCAAAGACATCACATGTTAGCCATACAAACTCTTTTTTCCATGTGACCAACTCCTCCAATTGTCCTACTACCTGTTTGGTATCGCGTAGATACCCTGGGGTGTGTGGAATGAGTGGTTGGTGATGGAAACCCACCCAAGCTCCAATTTTTCTAGAAGAATCTATACCCAACACTATGGGTCAAGTGGCGGGGGGGAAGATGTTCTTGTTTCTTAGGTAAGGGGAATGTATGTTGGGGGGTTTTGGGGGGGGGTTTAATAATTGCTCTTAGATGAGAGTTTTAATATACCATACTTACCCCTTCGGTTAGGAGTTTTTTAAGGGAGTTTTGAAAGGAGCCTGTAGGGTCACTTTTAAGATGCCGGTACGTAGTTTGACCCCCAGCTATCCATATGGTTTTCATACAAGCCGAATCAACACTACGACCCCCCCCCCCCTTATCCGCCATTTTTCATTAAGGGGTTATTTTTGATTCTTGTAAGGCTAATTTTTCACAAATGGTAATTATTTAAAATTTGGTATTACTTTATTAAGGAAAACTTCATACTTCCTGGGAAACTCCCAAAAATTCCCCGGATTGGATAGAAATATGGGTTAGACACAGTAAATTTTGGAACAACGATGTTATCCAATCTATGCTCGCTTTGTAAATATCTAAGATCGGACAACATTTTTAATTCAGTAAATGACAGAGAAATATTAGAAGGTATAGAGTCTTGTGTTGAAGAAGGTTCTCCTGTCACATCTGGGACTGGGTCAGGTATTTCCGATTCTTCTTGTTGCGTAGAGAAATGGTGTTTAACCGTAATAAGTCGTGCAAATCTGTTAACATCTTTGATGGTTTCAAAAACGTCCAGGGAATGAGTTGGAGCATAGTTCAGTCCTTTCGATAATACCCATTCCTGTGCTTGAGACAATATAGAGGCTGAAAGGTTTAATACCGGGCTCATTGTGATTTCCTGTGGCTGCTGTCATTGCCACCTTTTCTTATGTTTGTGGCCGGCACGTTTGATCCTGCTTCTAAAAAAGGAGTATCACGTGATCCTATTCCTCTCCGGGTAGCATCAAGTTAAGCTCTTGTATTCATACGTGACCTAGGTGTAGGGCCTATAGGGTCATTATTAACATTGAGATTATCCATCAATTCATCTGTGGTGGATGTAGAGGATTGTTCCGGGGAGGTGTCGATATCAGAGAAACTTACATGTCTGCCTCTAGTTGTCGAATAGGAGTTGGTATTGTGTCTCAGAATAGGTTTTAAGAGGAACTTTCTTTTATTCCATGTGTATATTTCTCCCTTCTCATAATCCTTTACGTCGCTATCATATTTGGCCTTTTTAATCTTCATAACAGCCTCTTCCATTTTCTGTACATTATTATTCAAGATGTCATGACAACGTTTATAGTCCTCTGTATCCACATATTGAGTCAGGGACTGTTCCATAGTATATATCTCTTGTTTAAGTTCTATTAATTTTTTGTTTTCATGTTCCACAATCAGTAGCCTTAACTTTATAGAGCATTGGGTTAGTATATTATTCCATACGATAATAAAATCTTCTGAATATTGAGATGTACCCGTTTTTTTACTGCGCAGGCCATGCGGAAACCTCTGTTTCTCAATGTAGGTGGAGAGAGTAGCTTGATCCCACCATAATTTGGTTTCCTTCTTTTTTAGCGATTCCAATTTAGTAAACATGGTCTTCACATCACTAAGAGACAATTTAATTTTATATAGTTTGATAATTAGCATAAATTAATTTTTATTATTTTACTGGTATAAGTTGAGAAATAAGGGACATTTTTTCCTATAATGGCAAATCTAGTTCCATTACGACGACTCAGGCTCAGGCAGACCACATTGCAATAGGTGTGGCTGTTCCAGCATTAACGGGCCTAGTTTTGCCGAACCACAGTCACAAATGTGCCTAATAGTACGTATGTAGCATGACGCCCCCAGAACACCTCCACATCTCTGGAGCATTACAAAGTGTCAGGCAGGTGCACATTGTGGCAAACATGTTCATCTGATGCTCCATACATTGGGAAATTAGGCAAACTAATCACTTTTGGCACATTTAACAAGAGAACCTTAAAACTGACCCCTTCAAACATGTTGCCCAGTGTGTCAACTAGAAAGTTCTTTATGATTTTCATGATTATCATTATTGTATGCCTCTATCTTGTTTCGGGCCATCTTCTTCTACACAGCTGCGCCTTTTCATGATAAGTCCACTAGAAGACTTTCGTTTGATATCTTCACCTACATACTTGACATTAGAGAACACTGAGCGTCAAGGGCGACATCTATGATTTTGCCTTACCATTTTTTGCCATACGTTGCCAGTTCTATGAACAGGCATACAGCCAAATTTGGGGTAATGTGCACCTGACGACACATTTAATACGTTACAGTTTGGTGCAAAGCTGCCATACAAAGTTTGAGTGTTATGCACCAAAAATGTTTGGCGCATAACACTTTCATTCGAACTATCATATTATACACTACTCTTTATCTATTTAGAACTGATGTGTCGGCACCAAGTTAGAAAAGTGCTGCATGTGACTTCATAGATGTCGCCCTAAGTATTAAAGAGGCTTCCTCCGCTTCGAAGCTCAGTTTCCCAAATCCCCTTGTTTTTATTCTTTATTTCAATGACCATCTCCTACCTTACAATCACCTGGTCTATTCCCAGCGGCGAAAGCTTTTTTATTTTCTATATTTTTTTGTTTAAGATACATTTAACGTAATCTTCAGTAGAGGAAACTTAAAGTAACTTTCTTGGTTTCTTCGTAATTGAGCTAAAGCCCTTAGTTTTGTGCCATGTAATCTCCACATACAAACACGCCATTTATTCAGCTAGGAAAGTTATAATTTTCAGAGACTTCTCTTTGAAATTGCCAGATGAGTGAAGAAGTTCAATACTACAGCTGTTTTGATGTAACTGGTAGAAGAGATAATTGGATGGTAGTCCGGCTACAAATGTAGAGTCTCAAAAATATCTGTCAGCATACACTTTTTGTATAGAAAAGCATATTCTACTATGTTTTGCTATACTGAGGAACTTGTTTAAAAACATATAGAGCGACATATATGTAATGGGCTGCACCGGTATTCTGGTGTCCTTTCAGCCCAAAAACTGTTGCAGCCCTGTTTTCTCAATGTATGAGCAGGTTCACTCCAAAATTTGGTGCATTTTGCTACATTTTGCTACCCGCGGCTCTTTATAATGCGCCCAAGATGTGGGGGAGTTCTGGGGGCGTGTTGCACCGCAACCATATGATTCTACACATTTATGACTGTAGGATGGCAAAACTGGGAGCATTGCTGCTGGAACAGGCAGACCAAGTTAAAAGTGGTTTACCTGAGCCTGAAGTTTCATAGTGGAACTAGAATGCTCCAAATCTATGACCTAAAGAAGAACAGGTTCATACATTCTGGCGCATTCTACACTGCTTTTAAGCTATTTAGAACTGGCCTCTCTGCGCCTAGATCATAAATGTTGCCCATTATATGCAGTATGTATTTTCACAATGAAAGCTTATGGGTAAGTTATCCTTCCATTCATATAACTAAAATGAGATGTAAATACTTCCTCAAACAAGGAAAACCAAAGAACTCCTCAACTAGCAGTCTAAAACATACCAGCCATGGTTTAGAAAGTATGTACATCCTGGTTTATACCACTATATAAAAATGTCTCACCTATTAACTCCTTACTGACATATGCTGTAAAAGGAGCAAAAGGAGGAAGGGGTTAAGGTGACCCCGTATAGGAAATCTACTGCCCGCAATTCTTTATTGTGTGCAGACTCCTGTCACCCACGACATGTTGTGGACAACATTCCATACGGAGAATTTGTCCGAATGAGAAGATGTTGCACTAGCTATTCGGATTATCAGGCAGCGCAAAATGAGACTAGTAATAGACTGGTAGCACGCACATATTCTTCTACAGTTATAAAAAGAGCACAAAAAAGGATAAAAAGTATTGACAGAAAAACCCTTTTAAAAGATATTCCTAAATTCAGCCATGTGGATGATGCTGTTACGTTCTCCACCACATACAGTTCACAGTTTAGGGAGATTGTCAAAATAATTAAAAATCACTTACCCTTACTGTATAACAGCCCAGAATTGCAGATTCTCCTACAAAATAATATAAGATTTGTTTCCAAAAAAGCACCTACTATAGGTTCCCTTCTATCTCCTAGTCTTTTTTCTAATTCCATAAGGTCTCAAGGGAGTTGGCTCAGCTGCACTGGTTTTTATGGCTGTGGTCACACTACTTGCACAGCCTGCAAATACGTATTTAAAACTAAAGTTTTTCAATCTTTTGCAACTGGTAAATCTTATCATATTAGGCAGTTCATAAACTGCAATAGCAAATCAGTCGTTTACCTTATTGCTTGCAACAGTTGTAGGCTGCAATATGTGGGGTGCACCACTGGACCCTTGAAAATCAGGATCAGAAGGCATCTTTCTGATGCCCTGAGAACTGATTGTTTTAAATGCTCGAATGTATCTAAGCATTTCCAAGAAAAACATAGTGGCAATTTGTCCTCTTTCAGTTTTTGCGCAATAGAGAAAGTTACACGAGCATCAAGAGGCGGAGATTTACACCGTAAACTTTTAACTAGGGAATCCATGTGGATCTTTAAAATGGGCACCAGGATCCCTGCAGGCTTAAACATTATACAGGATATTACTTACCATTATTAATCTGTCTTTTTTAGCTAAATGTATTTGCATAACTTGCATACCTGGCACTTTAGTAATCTTTTTTACCTTGTTGTATGTTTTGTTTTTATTGTCATATCGTTTGCAATTTGTCTTGCCAGTGGATGTTACGTCAAAGGGGTGGTGTTCTTTCTCTCCCTATCATGTTTTGCCTTTTTTTTTTTTTTTTGGCCGTACCTATAAATAGTATACCTCTCGCACACTTGCTTAGGTGACCACGACTAAGGAATAATTTCCGAAACGCGTCGGTCTACAGTGGTTATCTACTGTGCCATGTATGCGCTAAGCATGTAGTTACTCTCCATGTACCGTTTTTATACTTTTTGGAAATAAAGAATGGAAGTTTTACTGCAATTCTAACTCAGCGTCCTGGATGTAGCTGGCTGCACTTCGTTCATGATTACTTGTCTTGGGTGAGGACTCCGCCCTGCCGTCCTCCTGGGAGCTGAATTTGACTACAGACGGGTGAGCTGATTCAAAAGTCTTTTTTCTTGTGTAAGTTATCCTTCCATACATATAACTAAAATGAGATGTAAATACTTCCTCAAACAAGGAAAACCAAAGAACTCCTCAACTAGCAGTCTAAAACATACCAGCCATGGTTTAGAAAGTATGTACATCCTGGTTTATACCACTATATAAAAATGTCTCACCTATTAACTCCTTACTGACATATGCTGTAAGGTTACGTCATAAGGACAGTAAGGGGGGTATGAGGTGGGCTCTGTCGCTATGTGGCAGGTAATGGCTGTTAGTTACAGGTGGGAGCTGCCTCTAGCAGCTGGGATTGGAGATGGCTCTGTTTTCGGAATTCGAACCCCTTAGATTCTGCGTTTAATGTGACCACAGCATGTAAAGATTAAGGAATGGTACTGCACAATATTACACTGGCTGACTTTCTCGTCCCCCTAAAACAAGATTGTAGGATGCCGATCTGTCATCGTAGTAGCCAAAGGCCTTATGAAGGCCTTGTTGGCTGCCATCCCACTATTCCTATTATACCCTGCCATAGGGAATGTGCAGTAGAAAAGCTATTTTTGTACACTGTTCTGCAATATATTACTATTGCAAAACAGTAGAAAAACAATTGCACTTCCTAGTGGTAAAATTACAAATAAAAAAAAGTTAAAAAAATAAAAAAATATTAAAAGTAAAGCATCGTTAGTGCTGTCACATCCATAAAAGTCAGATCTTTTAAAATATAACATTTTTTATTCTGTATTGGGAATAAAGTTTTTGTGGCAACAGCCCCAAAAAAATAATTAAAAATGATCAACAAGTTGTATGCATGCAAAATGAGAACAAAAAAAAGTACAAAGCCTGCAAAACAAACTCTCAAGTTTATAGATGGAAAAAAAGGTATTTGTTGCAGAAAATGACTTTCCAGCACATATTTAAAAATAGGTGTGTTTTTAAGATTGTAAAACTAAACAATAACTTAAAATTTAGTATCACCGCAATTGTACTGACCTGCAGAATACAAATAACATGACAGTGACACCGAACAGTGAACTCCATAAAATAGGTACTTGCACAAAAATGGCTGATTTAATTGTCTTTTTTTTCACGTTTCACCTTCCAAAGATTTTGAGCCTCATGTATGAAAATTGTCTAGATCTAAGATTTTCTTAGTTACATAGCAACCAATCAGAGCCCATAGCAACCAATCAGAGTTCCCCTTTCATTTTTTCAGAGCACCATGTGGAATGAAAGGGAAGCTCTGATTGGTTGCTATGGGCTCTGATTGGTTATAAGCTCTGATTGATTGCTATGAGCTCTGATTGGTTGCTATGGGCAACAAAGAAAATCTAACACCTGTTCATACATATACCCCTTTGTTTTTGGTTTCCCAGTGCATTAGTCCACCCAGCGAATTGCAGGCGTACAGCAATGCATTCTGTGCGCGCTGCTATACGCCTCCTGCTTCAGAAGTAAATGCTGGCCAGCATGTACTTCTGTAGAGCTCCCACTGACATTCACTTTTCGTATTGTGCGTCAAGGAAAACAGAAGTTATTCTTAGCTCAGAGATTTTTGGGACGTACTTCGGGCGTATTGCAGTGCAGTTACGTGCTGAATTACGCCCTGTAAATACACCTTGTGTTCGGGAGCTCGGCGCGAGCTCCCACAAGATGGTGGGGCCGGCAGCCTACCGGCCCCATAGACATTTATTACTAGCGGCGCGTATTCGCCACTAGTAATTGACATGTCACTTATCTCCCCCCGCGGCGTATTGTCCGAGTGGGAACAGGAGGCGTAATCCATAGTTCTCTATGAGAACTGTGGATTACCGTAATGACTGGGCCGCATTTCGCCCATATTTGAGCGCAGTACGGCACAAAATATAGACCAAAATGCGCACCATTTTAACCCGTGTAAACATAGCCTAAGAGATCAAAATATTATAAGATGTAAATATAATTTTGAAAATAATATTAAAAAGTGATCACATTTTTTTAGTACCCCAGAATGGTACTAATCAAAATAATAAAGCTGCCCTGCAAAAATGAGCACTCACAAACATAAAAAACATTTTGTAAAACAATGAAAAAAATAAGGAAAATATAAGAAAAATTATGGTATCACTGTAATTTCACTGACTTGCAAAATAATTTTATGTACATATACTGCGGCGTGGTTTTCAGAAAAGTGAAGCTCAAAGAATAAAGGCACAATTTGTTTTTTCCTCACTCCACCCTGAAAAGTATTTTGATTTGGCTTCCTGATAGGAGGCCATTAATGGTGCCATTGAAAAACTCAGCCTAGTTATCTGGATGGAAATATGGTGGTTTTAACGTGGATGAAAAAGCGTGCTGTTGCTAAAAAAAATTAGCTGTGCTGGCATATATACAAATATATGTATTTGACCCCAAAATGTTCCCCAAAGCAAACATTAGTTCCCAAATTTTCAACTGTAATTAATTCTCTGTAATGAACATTTTAAAATGTTCTTTTATATATTACTGAGACCAAAAAGTTACTTGCTATAAAAAGAAATTCCAAAATTTGTGCTATAGAGCATTGCAGGAATATGAGACACTACCTATTACAATCCATAAATTGCAGTTAAATAGAGCAGTGAAATTCAGCTCCCAGATATGTCATTCTAGAATGGGCAAATGGGCTTTGTTGAATATTTTTGGAATCTAAAATGAGCGAGATAGGATAATTTTAATCACTGAAATAAGTAGTGAATATTCAGGTTTTGCAGAAGCGTGCCAGAGGCAGACAAGGTGGTAAAAAATGAAACGACTGGAAAATGTTCAGCTTGTAAAAATATACATTACACATAAAGGATTTAATTATTTTACCATAAATTCAAACTTTGAATCAGAGACAGAAATTTGTAGATGTAATCATACAATGTTCATGAATATATTAATGTGTAGCTGAAAAGAAACTACTGAAACTAAATATTTATCAAAGAGAAGGTAGGTAGCATAGCTAGCAGTGTGGATGGAACATTAAAGAAATTAAAAATTGGAGTGTTGCCGCTTTGTGTAATTTTTGTATCACCTAGCAGCAAAATTGGCATCTGGAGGGTGGGACGTATCTTAATAGTTAAGAAAATTAGATTTTTTTTCAGGGGACAGTTCAGCTTTTGTTCGAGGTGAGTGGCTTATATTGGGGCAGGGTTTAGTCAGTTTCGGCTTGCTATGGGATGGGGTTTGCCAGACTATTCTTGCTTAGATAAGCAAAGCTCCTCTGCTAGAGATAAGACTCAGCAGGGAGTGACTCACAATGGTCAAACTGATTAACAGACAGCAGCTTGGATCAATTGGATAAAAGATAGAGCAGGAAGAGGTAAGGCGATGTTCACACGGCTTATTGCCGACGTAATTGCGGGGACGGATTTTGCCCCGCAATTACGCCAGCAGCCGTGCAGCGGGGGCAGGGGCCGGCATCTCGCTGGCACCATAGACTTTCATTATCCACGGCGCATATCCCGCCGGGATAATGAACATTTCACTTTCTCCCCGCCCAGCGGATTCGCCGAGCGGGGAGGAGAGACGGAATCCATAGTTCTCTATGAGAACTGTGGATTACCATAATGGCTGGAACGGATTCCAGCCGCATTCAAGCGCAAATACAGCGCGCAGTACGGCTGAAATCAGTCCCAGAATAAGCCGCGTGAACGAGGCCTAAGGAGAGGTAGTCAATAACCAATAAAAACATGTGTGCACAAAGAGGAAATAAAGGGTGACATGTCCATAAATTGGCGGCGCCGCGGCAGTTTTTAGGCGCATTAATTCAGTGTAAAGTGCACCAGAGTGTACGATCCTTTCAAAAATCGGGTGTCTGGTCTACCCTGCATATCAAACTTAATGCGCCTAAAAGGTGCATTGCACAAATCGCGGCGCATAGCGTATCATTGGCAGTTTATGTCTTGACCCTATCGAGGCGCACTGCGTGATGGAGGCACATAACGTATTATTACTAGTGTATGTAATGCGTCTCGATAGGTGCATTGCATTATGGAGGCGCACAGCGTATCATTGCTACTGTATGTTATGCGCATATGTTTTTAGGCACATTACAATGTGTTGTGCCTGGTGTATAATGTGCCTTGTTTTGGTAGTTGACAGTTCATTTACATCGAGAATATGGCGTCAAAAGTATTTTTGCAGCAAAATAGACCAAAAAACAGCATTTGTGTATTGGGACATGTCGCCCAAAATCTTCCCTACAGATGTAGCAGAGTCTAGCTTGACCGTGATATCACGGCTTTTCGTGTTATCTGCTCTGATCTGTAAACAAAGGCCATTGAAAAGCATTGAAAAAGGTGAGATAACACTCTGTGCCGTGGTATCACAGTGCATTATCTGTTCTGTTTAGTTCTGCTACATCTGTACATGTTAAAAGCCAATCATTGTGGTGTGAAAACCCATTTAACTAGTGTATTGGTCCAATGGGTAAAGGACCTACTTAAAAAAACAAAAATAAAAAACGCAACCCTTGCCTTAGTGGGACAGTGTCCAGGAGAAATTATGTCTATTTGGGATTCAGAGCATGTCCTCCAAATAAAATTTGTAATGTCCTACACATTTGAAAGAACAATTTTTTTTTCTCAAAGCGGTGCTGCTCTGATCTGTGGACTGTGTTTATTATTGCCCTTGGACAAGCGGAACACATTTTAGGTAAAGAAAAAAAAATCAAAGCTGACCTTTTTTTTTGTCTTTCATAACCTCCTTTATGTGCTACTATTAGATATCCCATGACCTTGTGGATCAAAAAATATCTGTCTTCCGGATTGTAAATTTATTTGATATTGGCAAATTCTAGGTGAAATGATAGTTTCACAAAATAACATAGCAATCAAGATAAAGACAAAAGCAGAACTATCATGTTTTTCTGTTACCATTGAATGCGAATGAAAAGCTTTTTCATTATTGTATAGTAAAAACGTTCAGTCATTACTAAAATTTGCTATAATCTGAGGCTACATGTATTTTAACCAGCAGGGGAGGACATTATTGCTAGCAGAATTCCATTATACCAGCATGGAAAAATCAGCCCTGTCACTTCTTCATTGACTACCACATACATGTCTTACAATTATTACAATGTTTGTTGTCGTTCGCTCTTATTTCCAATATGCCATTTAGAGGAGGCTTTCATTATGGAACATAAAGTGCAGAGTGCCACCAATTTAACCAGTGCTTCACATTTATTTTGATAATATTTTAGCCTTAAAAGATTGGTTTTCCAGGACTAGAAAAATAGAGCCATTCTGGTTCTCACAGTTTTTGGTTCTCTTGGTCAGGCCTCTTGACAGACAGGCAATTAGATTTGGCTTAGTGCTAAACTAAAGGTTGGAGTCAAGATTTTCTGATTTTTCACCTTCTAATGTCCTTGATAAGGGTATAGACTTGTTACAGGAAATCCCAGTTTCTGCCTCCAGTAGCAGTCACTGATGGCTTGCAGATGGTATTCCAAAATGGGGTAGCAGAATCGAGACAGAAATATGGTTGTATAACTGTCAGGTCAGGGTTTCAGAGTTCACGCAACACAATTAGACTGATAAACTACAGGTTAGGTAGCATTACATGCAGAGAGTCAGGAAAGAACAATACCCTTCACACATGGACAGGAATCAAAGAGAGGGACATTGACTGCACAAGTAGAAATATGCATAAATCCAAGGCACACAAGTTTAAATGCTTCAAGGTATGATATATTACAGAATATGATTTTTACATATTTATAATACAGTATATTCATTCCATACATATGATTAGTATAATTGTATTATAGAGCCTTGATAGGTATTTGTGATTGTATTCTGGTGACATTTCGGTCGACTAAGCGACCTTAATCATATGGATCACCTCAGTCCGACCCCAGTCGATATGCCACTAAAGGGTTATGTTGTGAAAGAAGAAAGGTATGGGAAACTGGTGATATGATAGGCCAAAGGATCGCTAGAGTCAGTGGAGAAAGGCAGAGAAGATGCCGGCATGCACAAGTAGGCCAGTGGCCCGTTATACAGGTTTTGCAGCTTATTCTAGTTCACTTTAATCACACTCATTTGTACCAGACAGAACCCATGGAAAATGTAGCACATTATTAGGCCCTTTTTTAAAACTTTCATAACAGTTATTGTGCTTTGGTTTTGGATCACTGTCAAATTCAATCTAAATCAAATTTTGGCAAAAATTGGCAAGAAAATTTGACTCTAAACATAAGTTCCACAGGTGCTTTAGGGGTTCCACAGATCTCCCAGTCCAATGTTGCTTCAGTATGCCATCCAATGTCACTTTCAGTTACCATACATAGAGCCTATCTTATAGCAACCAGAAGTGATGTTGAATGGAAAGTTGAACATCGCTGCTGGTTATCACAAATAGGGCCTATGTTATGGTAATGAAAGTGATGGTAGACAGGTTGTCAGACGTTGCACCAAAACTGATGCTAGACCAGAAGCATCTCTGAGTCAGGAGCTTAGGCAGTGTCTACACTGCACAGCATTATGATTGTATTTTCAAAGATACGATCGTTTGCGCAGCCCCGTAGATGACAAAAGAACAGACGAGCTGTAGTCTCCACAGCTCGTCTTTTCTCTGCTCGTCTTCTGGTGCCAGCTTATTATACAACATGTATAATACAGCGGCGCTTTTAATTTTCTCAGCGTCTTCCGATACAATCCAATTGTATGGGTGACGTAAAAGAAAACGAGAAGTGACCACAATTTTTGCGCAAAACGTGACAAAAACCGCAGTCATGCATCGGAAAAAAATGGCCGCTTTCGGGACGTTTTTTGTCCGATGCAGTGTAGACCTAGCCTTAAGAATGAATAATACCCCTAAATCTAAACCTAACTGAGGGTCAGCGTTACTGTCATAATTAGGGGTAGGGTTAGAGAAAAAAATTCAGGTTTGAAATGTCCCTAACTCAAATGTTTTCACAAGTATGGTTAAAAATGTATGGAACCAAACAGTGATCTAGTTGAGCAATGCTAGTTATAGTCGCTTTAGCTTAAGGAACATAACTGAATATTTATTCATGATTTGTATATCAGAAATATTACTTCGAAATTTTATCTAACATCTAGGATTTCAGATTTAAAGTGGTTGCCGTGCAGGACCATTTTATTTTAAAAGGTATGGACTGCGCTAAAAATCAAACTAAGCACTACTAACCTATTGGACCTCCTACCACTGCCGTTGCAGCACTCACCGAGCTATGCTCTGTTCTTGAATTCCTGGTCGCATCTCAATAAACAGGAAATGCCTATTCAGCCAATCACTGGCTGGGAAAAGTCCACGCTTTGGTCAGTGAGCAGCTGAGCAGGCATTTCCTACCAATTCCACAAGATAGTGGAAATCAGTGATGACCCAAATGAAAATGGGAAAATGGGAGTGATCGTGGTGAAAGTTCAGTAACATGTGAAATTCTTATTTTACTTTTTTAACTTGGTTTACTTTTTTTTCTTAAAAAAACCTTTTAAAGCAGATATATTGAATTGATACCTTTTGGCTAAAAGTTTGTATGGCAATTGACTTAAACTTTCTTTGCTTGTAGTTTTTTTGCCTTTCTATTAGAAATGTGGCCCGTGCACTCACTTCTGGGTGTGTGGGGGTTGGGCTTGTGCTTATATGCAGCAGCCAATCTGAAAAAAGTATACTTCAATATTTAGAGTAAAGATGTGATAGAGAAGAAGCCTGGATCAATGACGAGACACAATGTTAATTTTTAACTCAGAATCTCTTTAGACACTATAGTTATATATCAGTCACTGACCTCAGTTGTGCCCTAAAACGCCAAGAATACACAACAGCCAACAAAGAGTAGCCGATCAGTTAGGTAAGACATCAAATTATAGCTTTTGCTTTATTGGCTGGTTTATGTAGGTTACAGCATAAGCTAAGAAACATTTCTCAGGGGACATTTTTGGAAAAAATATTTTAAGAGGGAAATGGTCTTTAAAAGTTATTACATTTTATACCATTTATATAGTCGTAATATTAATATCTATCTTCATTATTATTTAAATGATATTCTCCTTTGCAATTATTAAATTAGAAACTCTAGAGGGTTTTTTTTCTCATAAAAACAAATCCTATTTAAAATTAAAACAGCCGCACAGTCAGCTGATAACCATGGAAGGGGCTTATATATGACTCCTGGCATATATATGTGTATAGCCCTGACATGTACAACTGTATGGCATAGTCAAATGTACATACACCCATAGACTTACCGCTTTGAAATACATTTTTTTCCCCATAAAAGACAGCATTGACTTTAGACTTTATTGTACTTATTAATCTAGATTGTATCCACATACAGGCAGTAGAAATCAACAATGTACATGCCATGAAAGTAGCCCAGATGTATGTTATAGGGCCATAGAACTTCCTAGCTTGTTATCATGCTTTCTGATATTGACTAGTCTGAACATTTACAGAATTCTCCTTTATAGAGAAACTACATTACTAGCAAACGTGGGAATGAAAATGTATCTATGTATCTTGAAATGGTGAGGCTTTGATGGAAAGATGGAATTGGAAACCTGGTTTGACCTTTGTTACAATATACACTCACCGGCCACTTTATTAGGTACACCATGCTAGTAACGGGTTGGACCCCCTTTTTCCTTCAGAACTGCCTCAATTCTTCGTGGCATAGATTCCACAAGGTGTTGCAACGATGCTCAATTAGTACCAAGGGGCCCAAAGAGTGCCAAGAAAATATTCCCCACACCATGACACCACCACCACCAGCCTGAACCGTTGATACAAGGCAGGATGGATCCATGCTTTCATGTTGTTGACGCCAAATTCTGACCCTACCATCCAAATGTCGCAGCAGAAATCGAGACTCATCAGACCAGGCAACGTTTTTCCAATCTTCTACTGTCCAATTTCGATGAGCTTGGGAAAATTGGAGCCTCAGTTTCCTGTTCTTAGCTGAAAGGAGTGGCACCCGGTGTGGTCTTCTGCTGCTGTAGCCCATCTGCCTCAAAGTGGCCGTACTGTGCGTTCAGAGATGCTTTTCTGCCTACCTTGGTTGTAACGGGTGGCTATTTGAGTCACTGTTGCCTTTCTATCAGCTCGAACCAGTCTGCCCATTCTCCTTTGACCTCTGGCATCAACAAGGCATTTCCGCCCACAGGACTGCCGCTCACTGGATGTTTTTTCTTACCATTCTCTGTAAACCCTAGAGATGGTTGTGCGTGAAAATCCCAGGAGATCAGCAGTTTCTGAAATACTCAGACCAGCCCTTCTGGCACCAACAACCATGCCACGTTCAAAGGCACTCAAATCACCTTTCTTCCCCAACTGATGCTCGGTTTGAACTGCAGGAGATTGTCTTGACCATGTCTACATGCCTAAATGCACTGAGTTGCCGCCATGTGATTGGCTGATTAGAAATTAAGTGTTAACGAGCAGTTGGACAGGTGTACCTAATAAAGTGGCCGGTGAGTGTATAATAAGGTTACGCACACCTAAAAAGTATGGATGCCCAAGCGGCTAGGTCAATTAGACCACAGATTCCAGAAAAGGCAGTAATCCATGGCACACCAAGGAAAGACTCGTGGTGAATATTCAGTTATATTTAAACATACAGAGCGACATGCATGAAATTTGATGTTAACATGCCAAATTTCATGCACATATTAATGGCATAGAATGCGCCTGATTTATGAACCCGCTATACAGTAGGTCACCAATCAGGCGCATTCTAGCGTTGCTATGGTTCTAGTGGGCCCCGCCAGATAGTGTGGCCCGTCCGATATCTGGTGCAGCTCCGTTCATACATGTCGCCCCCACAATGTGTAGAAAAAAGGTGAGTGGTGTAGCCAGCACTCAGTGCAGCGTATACATAATAAGTAAATGTCCAATATGCAAAATACATCAAGTACACAAATGTTAGAATGATACAATGATGTTATAGACCAATACTGAGTGCTAGCAACCTACCCCCCCTTTGTTTTTACACATTGTGGGCGGCATGTATGAATGGGCAGTGCCAGATATCAGGCATCTTTTCAGCCCGATATCAGGCGCAGCCCGTGGCATTTTGTAATGCGCCTTTTTTGGGGGGGAAGGAGTGCAGGAGGCAGGGCACACTAGAACCATAGAGAAGCTACATATTTATAGCGTCGCTATGGCATTTCTGGGTGCATTACTGCTGGAACAGGTAGAGCACTTTCAAAGTGGTTTATCTGAGCCGAAATGTCATGTTAGTGCTAGAATGTGCCTGGTTTATGACCCGCTGTAGAGCGGGTTCATAAATCAGGTGCTTTCCATGCTATTATAATGCACATGAAATTTGCCGTTTAAATTCCAAAA
Organism: Phyllomedusa bahiana; assembly: GCA_025379985.1. Lineage (NCBI taxonomy): Eukaryota > Metazoa > Chordata > Amphibia > Anura > Hylidae > Phyllomedusa > Phyllomedusa bahiana. Next base: position 355,796 of record JAODAL010000175.1, on the reverse strand, counting down.
TTCATACATGTCGTCCTGTATGTTTAAATAAAACTGAATATTCAACACGAGTTGTCTGGGTATGCCGGGAATTAATATGTTATGGAATGTTACAGGGCACCTCTCTTCGATTTTTCTCCAAGATATATATGGTTAAACAATGAAACAACCAGGACTGGATTAGAGAGAGGGAACACATGGCATGTGCTTCATGGCTCCCACCACCCTAAAAATATAGTTTAGGAAGCTTCAACCACATACTTATTGTCTAAGACAAATTTTTATTTATTTATTTTTATATTTATTTTAATAATTTCTATAGCTTTGTCAGGTTCCATCCACACGACAAGTATTTCAAATTAAAATCCATGGGGATTACAACTCGAAATACTCGTCTAAAACTGAATGTAAAAAGATTTACATTGACATCAATAGAAAATATGCATTGTAATCTACACAACGCGTATTTTCTCTGTCGGTTTTTAAGAGTAATAAAAATTTTGAAAATGTTCATTATTCCGTCGTATTTCCATGGAATACAACCGAAGATGTACTATTGAGGGCAATGGGGATGGTTAGTATACTTGTGTAAAAGGCAATAGAACACATTTCTATGTTGGTTTTGATGTGATACCAAGTAGCAGGTTTAAGGGGTTTTCCAATCACATTGATTAGCTTTAGCTTAGAAAAGGTTAAAAAAAACACTATTTCCAAATACATTGCTGTTCTGACTTTGCTTTGTTTTCTTTATTATTTCCTGCTTGTTTACAAAAGGTTTCTAGTTACAGACCACCTCTCTCTCTGGGCTAGCAGCCCTGGTCAGGATGGTGATATCACTCCCTGCTGTGTTTTATCAGCAGCATAGGAGCTTGTTTATCTTAACTTTAACCCTTTAGAGCTCTGTAGTCTCAGGCCTTGCTTTTAAAACCCCTCCATCACTAATGTCCTTGTTAGGCTAGGTTCACACGGCTTAACTGCGGGGCGTAATTTCGCCCCGCAATTACGCCGTGTGGCCGGGGGCGGGAGCGGGGGAGGGAGCGGGTGCCGGCACTTCGCCGGCCCATAGACAATCACTGCTAGCGGCGCGTATACGCCACTTGAAAGTGACATGTCAATTATCTCCCCGCCCAGCGGCTTCGCCGGGTGGGGAGAGGAGACGTAATCCATAGTTCTCTATGAGAACTGTGAATTACCGCAATGAATGGGCCGTTTTCGGCCCGGAACTGGCACACTTCGGCGCGTAATTACGGACCGAAATACGGTCCATTTTAAGCCGTGTGAACATGGCCTAACAGGTTCAGCTAGGAGTAGCAGAGCTGAAATGTCAGTCACTGCTGTAGAACTGCCTACAGCCTGAACAGGAAATGTACTACATATAGTTGCCTTCTTTTCACGCAGGTTATAGATGAAAAACTAACCCAAGTTTGGTGAGCCTGTCTTGATTTCCAATAACGTCTAATGGAGTCGCTGACATATCCGTTTCTGTAACTCCAATAGGATTAATTGGATAGGTCCAGGAACATATTTTAAGTAAAAGGTCTGAGTGGCTTCAGGAGTGATCTTGGTCACAGAGGTTGGACCTAGGACTACATCAACCTTTACCCAGTCATGGTACCAATAGAACTCTGGTCATTTTCAAAACTGTTGAGACTTGATGCAGTAATGCTATGGAAAGATTACAGTAACTTGGCTTCTTTAAAAGCTTTCCGTCTTTTCCTACATAGCTTGAGGTTGTGGACAGGGCAGCACAATTTTCCGACTTTAAGTACACTCCAATATTATACAGCAAAACAAGCATTTAACAAGGCACCTAGGTCAACTTCATTGGTCAACTTATGGCAGAATATACAGGAAGAAAAATAAAAACTCTTCTCAGTGTCTATAGAGTCTTTGGAGTCAAGTAACCTTTCAACTTTTGCTTTGATACTGTGTGATAAATATGTGAATTTACCAGTAAGTAAGTGACTTTTTGCACCTACGGTTATTTTTCAAAATATTTCCAGCTGAGAAGCAAGGAGGGGGGCAAAAAAGTCATTCTGTTTGTGTTCCAAAATAGGAAGTCAATCTGGTCTTCATCATACAGCACCGCGAGGGGAAAAAAAATCTCTGTACAGGTGAAAGTGACAGATATGAAAGATAAAAGATTGAGGAACTATTTCAGGTTCTGCTGAAGATTCATTTCTGTGATTTTTTTCTTTTCCTGAACAGAGAATGACAAACATTTTTTTGTAAAATGATTTTCCTTCCGAAAGTGAAGGTTGAAGTCAATTCATACAAAGGCGAGTCGAAGAGATTACTCAGCAGTAAAAAATGTTTAATTATAGGGAACATTTGACAACAATGGCATGTCTTCTGAGTAGCCTTTCAAGATGCCATCATCACGTAGACATGTCACCCGGACCAGGGAGCGCTTCATAATTACTGATAATGTCACCTTTTATTCAGCCCACTAGAATCTCACTCGTAGGGTGAACTGTAATGTTCTTGTCTAATCTCATCAACATTTCTGCAGACATTTGATTGCAGAAAATTATATGTATATGGCATGCAGCGTGGGGTATTTTTAGCGTTTTTGTAGCATTTGCAGTAAAAGTTATTATGTAACCTGCAATCTTTGCAAATGACACACTGGCTAAATTTTCTTGAATGGTGTCAGGACATGGTCTTCAACAAGTGGAGTTTAAATGACAAATGTTACAAAAGGTCAAGAATTTAGCAGTAATCAGACAGTGGGAGTATTCATTACACTGGAAACAAATTAGAAAAATACTTCCAAACTTATATGTATGTCTATCAATCTATCTACCTATATATTTACCTCTCTAAATATCTCTCTGTATACCAATCCTATCTCTTTATCTCATATCTATCTTCTATATATCTTTCTCATATCTAATTATCATCACCCCATTTGTGTTTCTATTTCATTTCTCTCTATCTCATATCTATCTATCTATCTATCTATCTATCCCATATCTATCTATCTATCTATCCCATATCTAACTTTCTATCTATCTCATATCTATCTATCTATCTATCTATCTATCTATCTATCTCATATCTATCACTATCTATCTACTAATCTCATATCTATCTATCTATCTATCTATCTATCCCATATCTATCTCATATCTATCTATCTATCTATCTATCTATCTATCTATCTATCTATATATCTATCTATCTATCTCATATCTAATTATCATCACCCCATCTATGCTTCTATCTCATATCCATCTTTCTGTCAACAAGTAGCATTACCAGTACACTGCCTGTTATTACCTGCTGCTGCACCAAGTCTGTTGTATCTGGTGTTCCTGCTGCTGTACCCAGGGCCACCATCAGGAATTTCAGGGCTCCATACAGCCAAAGTGTCTGGGCCCCCTAACATCAAGAAAAAAAAACATAGGGTGAACGGGGAAAAAAATCATTTTGGGGGTTTATTTTTATGGAATCTTACAATCTGATATTAATGACACGTTATCTGTATTTTGTGAGTCAATGGAATTCCACTTATACTAGATTTGTAACAAGTGTTTAATGTGTTTTACCAGTTTTTCTTAGACCAATAACCTCTTCTGTCAGCTGAGCTGTGTCAGGGAGAGGTTTTTATTGGGTTAGGGTTCTTATTTGTATCATTGTCCAATTTAGGGTGCATATGACTTTCCACCTTTAATTTAAATTTTATAGCAAAAGTGAGGTGACCGACACAGACACAATTCTGAATTTTTTTATGGCGGTTACATTTAAAAATAATGTAGACTTTTTTTTTTCCTGGCTCACCTGGGTATTTGTACAAGTGACCGCTAGTACAATATACTACGGTACTTGTGTACCGCAGTGTATTGTCATTCAAGCGATCCCCTATTAAACCTTGCCTCGGGTTAAAATTAGAGGAGGTAGGTAGCTCGGTTAAGTAGGTCGCCCATCTGTAGAGTAAACCATACATCCTGAAAAACTTTCTGTAAATGTAAAAAGTTGGACACAAAGGTCTGCAGGAGGCAAACCAGACAGGAAAGTAAAGCGTTAAAGCAGCAAACTATGTGCCCCCCTCACATGATTACAGTGTAACAAGTGAATGGTGCTCCTGGGAGATGGATGGGAGGGACATCTGGCTTCTAGCATAGTTAACATTTCTTCCAAGGACACCAACAGAGCTCTCGACTGCACCTGGACCAGGTACCCGCTCAAGAAAAAGTGGTCGTTTTCCTCTTGTTTATTTCCTTTTGGCCCAGAACGACATGATGACTTCTCCCAGTCCCCTCAGGTAGCTCTATAGCTCCCCTCCTCAAATATGAAACTCTATAGCTCCCCTCAGTTAGGTAGGTGTATAGGTCCCTTCAGCAAGGTAGGTGTATAGGACCCCTCAGTTAGGTAGCCATGTATAGACCCTATATAGCAGTATATATAAGTGCCCCAGTCAGCAGGATATAAGTCCCCTCAGTTAGGTAGGTTTAAATATATATATATATATATATATATATAAATATATATATATATAAATATATAATATAAAATATATTGTGTGTATCCTCAGTTAGGCAGGTATATTTAGGTCCCCTTAGTTAGACGGGTATATGACGGCAATAAAAATAATAACAATAATACTTGCCTTACCTCCTTCTCTGGCTGAGCGCCTTCCTCTTCTGCCCGACACTGGCGTTGTGGCGCCATCATGCCGCCATTGCCTGGACGCTCCTTCGTCAGCTCCTCAGCCACACAGTCTATGCAGATGATTATAAACATGAAAAGAAAAGGTACAGGCTCACCCTTTGTTGACCTTATCGGAGATGTAACATTTGGCTTGCTTCCGTTTAGTGCTTTTTAATGCGTCTCGGATCTACCGCCGGCTCTCATGGTATAGGCTCATAGAGAGAAAATGGAAAATTCTACAATCCAGCGCTGCATATGAAAACAGGCTTTATTCTTGTAGATTAATAATTCCATGGAACATACAAAAAATAAGTGAGGTGATAAAACTGTCACACGCTTACGCGTTTCAGGCCAGCATGGCCCTTGTTCACAGCTACTTTATGTGACAAAATGGAGTGGTTCTAATTATTAGAATAATTAGAACAGATCTTTTGTATATATATTGATACACAGATAATGTTATATATCATTAAGTCTTGGCTTGATGTTATCAGTGTCAGAGTTGCATATATTTAACAATGTTTCAGTTATGGTCCCTTTAAATGTATACAGATGCCAGATATTTTAGTGAGGTTTCTAACAATTGGTTAGTGAATGTTTTTAACCACTCCATTTTGTCACACTAAGTAGCTGTGAACAAGGACTATGCTGGCCTGAAACGCATAAGCGTGTGACAGCTTTATCACCTCACCTATTTTTTGTATGTTCTGTGGAATTATTAATCTACAAGAGTAAAGTCTGCTTTTATATGTAGCGCTGGATTGTGGAATTTTCCATTTTCTCTCTATATGCAGAAGATTAATTAGGCTGTGTGGCCGAGGAGAAGCAACAGCCTCAGCCTCACTTCATTGCGACACTGCCTAGTTCACTTTTACCTTCCCCGCTACTCCTATCTATCTATCTATCTATCTATCTATCTATCTATCTCATATCTATCTATCTATATATGTATCTATCTACTGTTTGTAATATCTTTGTATCTATCTATCTATCTATCTATCTATCTATCTATCTGTCTCATATCTATCTATTTAATACCTACATATTTCATATCTATTTACGTCATAGCTATCTGTTTTCATTATCTATTATCACACCTGTATCGATCTCTCTCATATTTATCCATCTATATACAGTATCTATTTTCATATCTATCTTTCTTTCTCATAAATATCACCTATCATCTACCTCATTGATCTATACATTATCACAATTACAAAATACAGTATCTATAGTTTATTTCGGTGTTTGATTCATTAATGGTACTGCTTCCCATTTATACGGCTGCCTCTTTTCCTATCAGCTAATTAAGGGCAGACAAGTTTTGTCACCTACTAATTAACTCTGAGCATTGTGTCACTTTTTAAAATAAAATGTGTGACGTGTGTATAACAAGTGCAACTGGTTGGACATATGTCTCTGACATTTGTGACACGCTGATTCAAATACATGTCATGGCTTTACTGATATAACCCTGTTGTGTCACGTTCACAGTTGTTGTATCCATCTGAGACTGAAGAAGAATGTGTTGTTAAACAATAAGCATTGTAACCCAGAGAACTTGTCATTGCAATGTGTCACCACAGCTACACTTCATACAATCTGTTAACGAAAAATCAATGGTGTAAAAAGTTCACAGTATAAGGGTAATCATTTCCTAAAAAAACACTCTCTCTTGGTAAAGCTTATAAACACCCTTTTGCTTATTTTGGTGTCTGCAGAGGTCGGGAATTACACCTCAGAGAGGGGTATGTCACAGGAACCCTTTCCAGCCTTTAGGTCCACCCTTGCTTAACAGACCACTGACATCCAGGTTCAGAATGGCGCACAGGGGAGAAACCATTGGTGGACTTCTGGGCATGGTGGCCCTCAGTATGGCTGCCCTAGGCTGACAGGCAGAGAAAGAGGCAGAAAGCAAGAGTCATGTACAGGGCACTGAAGCTATTTACATTAGCTGTAGGGTGGGCTCTAAGAATCAACTCCACTAGCGGCCCCAAGAATCAACTCCACTGATGGGCTCCAAGAATCAACTCCACTGGTGGGACCCAAGAATCCATGATGCTCAAGATCAACTGAACTAGGGGCCCCAAGAATCAACTCCCCTGATGGGATCCAAGAATCAACTCCACTGGTGGGACCCAAGAATCCACTGATGGGCTCCAAGAATCAACTCCACTAATGGGCTCCAAGAATCAACTGATGGGCTCCAATAATCAACTGAACTAGGGGCCCCAAGAATCAACTCCCCTGATGGGATCCAAGAATCAACTCCACTGGTGGGACCCAAGAATCAACTCCACTGGTGGGCCCCAAGAATCAACTCCACTGGTGGGACCCAAGAATCAACTCCACTGGTGGGACCCAAGAATTAACTCCACTGGAAGCCCCAAGAATCAACTCCACTGATGGGTTCCAAGTATCAGACCCTGATAGACCCTAAGAATCAACTCCACTGGTGGGACTCAAGCACTCCAGTCCGACCCTACTATCATTTTATACTTAGCCAATTAGACCATGAGCAGAATCTGACCACTAGTAGCATAGACAGTTCTCTTCAGCTGTGCAGAATATTGGCCATTAGCTAAGCCAATAAAAATAGCAATGGGGGATCTATTCAATAGAAGTGGATCTAATGCATTAATAGCTCAAAGTAAGATATCCCTGGTCAGAAGGCTTCCCTCACTGGATGAAGCAGGGGAAGAAATAGAGATTAGGAACTGTTTAAGGAAAGCATTCAGTGTGGGACCACTTTTATGGGAGCAAGTAGCACGACAGCTCAGTGGTTAGCACTGTTGCCTTGCTAATCAACATCTTCAAGGAGTTTTTATGTTCTACTTGTTTTTGTGCAGATTTCCCTCACACTCCAGAAACATAAGTTTATGTGGAATTTAGACTGTGATCCCTAATGGGGGACTGGGACCAATGTGAATAATGACAATCTTTGCACAGCACTGTGGAATATAATGACACCATATAAATGAATGAAATAAATTACTCCGCATATTAAGAAGGGGACAGTTAGCTGATGTAATAGGGGTCAGCACTATCCTCCCAATACAAGCATTCTGGGCAGATGTTTGTTACTTGGACCTATCCACCTGTCGCAGTGGTCCTATTTCTATATCTATATCTATTTCTGTTTTTAATTTTATGTCTTGGGAATATATCTCCTTTTTGTGGACACCATACACTGTGATATATGTTTTAGATTTCCAGTGACATTTTAATGTTGTGGTTGTTGATCTAGTGAAGTGGACAGTGCCAGCTCAGCACAATTGGAAGCAGTTGATGGACTGTGCATTATACATTAAACATCTGAGATGTTTATAACATTGAAAACTGGACCATAAAATCTCCCTGTAGAACATAGAAGAGGTAGCGTTTGTACCAAACCCTCCATTATGTTCTATGAAACAATGTTGGGTTAGGTGCTGCAGTGAAGAGGTTAGGGCATGTCCCCACGGCACGGGTTTTCAGCCGGTTTTTCAGCCGGTTTGTGGTTTTTCAGACCGCCTGAAAAACCGGCCGAAAATGAGCACAATTGTGCTCTATGGAAAAAACCCGTGCAGCAGTCCCCACTGCACGGGTTTTCCGCCTGACGGTTTTGCCGCCGGCGGTCCGGCGGCAAAACATTGAACATGTTCATTCTTCCGTCCGGTTTCCGGACGGAATATGAACAATTCAATGGGAGGAGGGAGGGCTGTTCTCCGCTCATCGCGGAGAAAAACCTGCCCCCTCGCAGCCGTTGGGACGGCCGCAAAACCAGACAAATACCGGCCGGCAAACCGGCCAGTACTTGTCCACTGTCGTGGGGATGCGCCCCTACAGTGCATCAGTGAGGGCTACTGCCCCTTTGTTCTGCAGATCATTGGGGGTCTTCAATCCCCATATTGATGGCTAACTTTGGAAATCCCTTTACCATCAGCTGCCTCTATTTATGCAGTGTGGCTACTGCTCTACTGCTAAGTCAAAACTTACATACATGCACTTTAATTTTTTTCCACATTTTTTGCTACAATTTTCACAAAACTGTAATTGTACAGTAGATCAGTATACCACTACAATATTGGACTGTTCATCATACAATGAAAGCTATTCTATCGATCTCTACAGTATTTTCCTCCTGCATTCGACAGTTGTAGACTTTTACATTTATAACACACTAAATTGGACATTCACTTCTTTTCCAGCAAGCATCATCGGCTGATTTAATGATTAGAAACATCCTTCTGGTGCATGCGGGGAGATATGGCTGCAGGGTGCAGACCACGGCTGACAGTGTATCAGATGAGGCAGAACTGCTTGTTAGGGGTGAGTATGCTAACACGTCTCCCTTGATTTATCTCATAGTCACACTGGCATCGGGCCTGGTGTTAATCGCATGTGCCATGTGACGCTGGAATGTTTGTAATTAGTGGAAATGAAATATGAAGATTTAGAATGTAACAAACACAAAACGCTTGATGCAAATTATCTCTATGATGAACAGTAATTACATTTTCATGCACATTTGTGTGTCAACAGAGTAGACTAATGAATCAATGTAGAGCATGCAGGCGACTCAACAACTGTGAATATTTATGCCATGAGAGTCGGGCAGTCCAAATGTATATGAACCTGTATAAACTTGTAACAAGCATGAATCCAAAATCCGCATGTATTACGTATGACTATATGACTTTATAGCAATAGTGCTTTGTTAACATATCTACATGGTATCAGAATCATTTTGTACAGTATATATGGTATAGACAGTATATATACAGCATGCAAACAGTGTATATATTGTGAGGGGTCAGTTCAAAGGCAAGCACATGCACAGGGAGTAATGTCCAAATAAAACTATATTTATTGTGAAGTCCACAGGAATCAAACAGAAATTCAGCTTATCTTCAGCATAACAGGAATCCATACAACATAAAGTCCTTACTTCAGGAATCCAAAGGCAATGGGTTATGCTCACCCACACACACCGTCAGGTTTGCACGGCCGTCCACAGCTTGTGGTTGCAGGTCCAGAACACACCTCCTGACTTCCTGCACCAGCTGCCTTTTATTTGGCCGGTAAGACCTGGGCTGGAGTATTGGAGCGACCATCCCACCCAGACTCTTGGGCCGCTTCATAAAAAATCCGACCCAGAACCTACAAAGAAAAACTGCTCAGCAGCAATAACTGTCGCTGGCATCACATTAAATGGGCTTTATATATCATTGAGGCCACCCACCTCGGTGATAAATAACTCCCATCTCTGTCACTATATATATATATATATATATATATATATATATATATATATATAATATAATAGTGACAGAGTGACCACAGACAGTCGCATATTTCTGTCACTGAGTGGAGCTTTACAGGAGACCTACAAGCAACACATCACCAAGGGTACCTGGCCTTGGTGGGATAATAGCCATTCGTATATCTTGTCAGCCACAGTAAGTTGGCAGCAGTCTATAACTATTTCTCGGTCGGCTCTTATCGGGAGTAGACAACGTGTTGGGTGGGTGTCTACTCCCCGTGTTCCAGGCCAGTTTTTGGCCAGGTCCCTGGAGGGCTATAAAAGACTTGCGCTTGCAGGTGTTTGGGGGGCATGTTCTGCTAGCTGGCAGTGCAGCAGAGGATCTGGAGAGAGGTTCTGGCCACCAGAGGCTTGAGAGAAGCTGGAACCTAGTAGGAGACTGGGTGAAATAATGAGTTACTGTTTGTGTTGCTGGACGGTAGATCCAGGTCTTATTAGAGAGGGTGCTCAACTTAAAGGTGTTTTGCCATGATGTAATGTTGACGTGGGATTCTCCAAAATGGGTACTTAATCACTTTTCTAAATATATGTGATTAAAAAAATGGCAGCCTGAGAGAGCTACATGCTGCCTTACTTGCCCTTAGTTACTTAAAAGCTTCTATTAGATACCACCTGACAAGAGCTGCTGGGCGGGCTTGCACAGAGCACACTTCTTATCTGATGAAAGGGAGCTGAAGAAGCTTTCAAGGGACTGGGGAAAAATATGTTGTCTTTTGTATACAGAATCCACTAGTTGTAGTGTGATTATCTGAGTAGATCCCTGCTTTATCTGATGACAGGGAACATGAGGGAGCTTTCAAGAGGCTGAAGGAGCTTTCAAGCTGCTGTAGAGAAAGCTGTTGTTTCTATACAGGATACACTAGCTGTAGTGTGATTATGTGAGTGAACATTGCACACAATCCTTTATGCATGGCTCTGTGCTCTTACCAGCTCTCTCTCTCAGCTCAGCCTTGGCTTGTTTACTTTTGCTTCTTAGCAGATAAGGCACGTCTTTAAGATGTTTAGGTAGTGGCTAGACGGCCGAGGTTTTATTATAATAATAATAATATTTTTATTTATGCAGCGGCAACATATTCTGCAGCACTTTACAATTTAGAGGGTGTACATGCAGACATTACACATTAAAAGAACTTACAGATGAGACATGAGGTATGAGGACCCTGCTCGCGAGAGCTTACAATCTATTATGGTGTATGGGTAAGACAAAGGGTAAGAAGTGCTCAGTTTACACAATGGTCCAGCCATGTTACATAAATAGGAGGTGGTTTACATAAAAGTTGGGTGAACTTGCCACCCTGATAGTACATCTATATACAGATAAATGCCTGGGAGTGCCCTAGAGTTGGGAGTGACAGATAGTTGTGGTAGCAGGTGGGGGTTAGCAATTAGGGATCTTGATATGCCAGACTGAGAAGATGTATTCTCAGGGCCCTCTTAAAACTATGAAGGTTATGATTGTGCCTGATCGCCCGCGGTAGCATGTTCCAGAGAACTGGTGCTGCACGTGTGAAATCTTGAAGTTGGGCTTTGGAGGTTCGGATGATTGAGGAATGTAATCTGATATCATCAGCAGAGCGGAGAGCACGGGTAGGGTTGTAGACAGAGATGAGAGAGGAAATGTAAGGGGGGTACAGCACTGTGGAGAGCCTTATGTGTGAGAGTGATGAGTTTATGTTGTATCCTGTACTGAATGGACAACCAGTGCAGTGACTGGAATAGGGGAGAGGCATCAGTATAGCGGCTGGAGAGAAAGATGAGCCTGGCTGCTGCATTCAGGACATATTGGAGAGGGGAGAGTTTACAGAGATGGAGACCGATAAGCAGGGAGTTGCAGTAGTCAAGACCAGAATGAATGAGGGCAACAATGAGGATTTGAGCTGTTTCCACAGTGAGAAAAGTATGGATTTTAGAGATGTTCTTGAGGTGCAGATGACAGGAGCGTGCAAGGGATTGGATATAAGGGGTAATAGATAGATTAGAATCTAGTATAACCCCAAGACAGCGGGCCTGTTGCCTTGGAGTTATGGTGGTGCCACACACTGAGACAGAAATAGCAGGGTAGGGTTGGTTAGAAGATGGGGAAAAGACAAGAAGTTCGGTTTTAGTGATGTTTAGTTTCAGATGGAGAAAGGACATGATGTCAGAGACAGCGGACAGACAGTCACTGGTATTCTGTAGCAGGGCAGGAGTGATGTCTCGGAAGGAGGTGTATAGGTTTTGTTTATATATTTGCTTATTTTTCTGTACGTTCATCCTGAGCCTGAATAAAGCTGGCTGAGGCCAGTTTTAAAGATAAGCCTAGTATTGTTGTGCCATTTAAATTGCTTACCCAAGAGCAGCAATCCTAACCAGTATGGTAACTGGATGAGCGGTGTCAGACCTGATTCACATCTGTGTTCTGTGTTGGAATCTTTGTTGGAAAGGTGGAATCGGACACCAGCAGCGCCCAACGAAGCCATTAACTATAATGTCGGATTACCGGTGCAGTGTCCGAGATTTTCACAGATAAAATAGTTCACCTTGCTGCTGTTTTTTCCAACTGAACCTCCAGTGTTGATGTGAACCAGTCCTAAGTTCTGAAATGTGCTGTCTACAAAAGAGGCCATGGTGAAGGAGAGACACAGGGCCACACAGAACTGTCCTCTTCTTTAGGACTTACCCAGTACTTACACAGCTTGTTCAGTTACCTTACTAGTTGTGCTCCCTAGATTTGCCACATGAATTTCTATTAGGCACTACAGTGTTTGATTCTCTTCTGATTCTCTGAGCCTGATAAAGGGCACAAGCCTGAAATGTTGCTATGCTAGAATTGCCTTGACAAAGATCTGTTGTTGATCGAAACGCGTTGGCTGGGCGTTTTGCATGCATTTGGAATAAAGAGCACTTTTTATACGTGTGCTGGATCCCACCATTGTTGGTTTTATGCTAGAACTAACTCTTATAGAAATTTTTTTTTTAGAACTAACTCTTATGACACAGAAGAATTAATGACGCTTTAACTAATTTGAATCTCACTACCAGTTGGAGGGCTGACTGCTGTTCTACATTTCACGCTTCATGCACACATACACACATATATATATATAATTGATAATTATAACTGATATTTTATAATTGATAGAGGTGGACCATCATAGTTTAGCAGCCGTGTCTCTACTTCATTTGTGCATGCTGTCTGTATTAAAGCTACTTTATGTGTCTATGAATTATATCATTATGATCCATTGGATGTTATGTGAGTGACATTTTTCAAATATAAACCAATTCAGACCCCAAAAATTTGGTTCATATGAAACCAGGGCCGTGACGATGGCTAGGCTAAGGTAGGCGGGCGCCATACCTCTGCCTGCCACTAGGGGGCGCAGGTATGGAGCCGGCTCATGAGCTGAGCTGGCTCCATACATAGCAGATGCCGGCCAGTCACTGCTGCCACCTTCATAAAGCAGGAGGGTCAGCAGTTTACATTCATCCTCACTGCTCCATCACTGGGGGGTCAGGGAGGGAGCAGGGGCAGCAGGGGAAAAAATAGTGTGTTATGCTGCACTACTTTAGCCGTTACATAGTTACATAGTTAGTACGGTTGAAAGAAGACACGTGTCCATCAAGTTCAACCAAGGTTCAGGAAAATGTGGGTGAAGGGAGGGAAACAAGGACTTTAAGCCCAGCCTCACCACTGGTTAATGCCCTGAAACCCACAAGGCAAGAACCAATCTGGTCCAGTGGAGATCGTATCTCTGTCGCCAGAGCCTCCAGCAGCCAGATCCAGAATTTACATGGCTACGTACGCAATAATATTCTTTAGTTACAGGTAGGTATCTAAGCCTTTCTTGAAACTCTCTACAGTTCCTGCTGTGACCAGCTCCTCAGGTGGCTATTCCACAGATTAACAGTTCTTACAGTGAAGAACGCTCTTCTCACCTTGTCTTTTGAGGGCTTCACTTGAAATTATTTTCCCATACTTTTTGTAGGGACCATTTATATATTTATATAAATAATTCATGTCCCCCCCCCCCCCGAAGCCTTCTTTTCTTAAGACTAAATAAGTTCAATTCTACTACTCTCCTCATAACTAAGATGCTCCATTCCCCTTATAAGTTTGGTTGCTCGTCTTTGTACTCTCTCTAGCTCCATTACATCTTTTCTATAAACTGGAGCCCAGAACTGAACAGCATATTCTAAGTGAGGTCGCACCAATGCTTTGTACAGCGGTAGAATTACATCCTTGTCATGCGAGTCCATGCCTCTTTTAATACACGCCAATATCTTACTTGCCGTAGAGGCAGCTGATTGACATTGCATGCTGTTCTGTAGTCTATGATCTACAAGAACGTCCAGATCTTTCTCAGCAAGTGATTCTCCAAGTTTTTCTCACCCTAGAACACATGATGTCTGCAAATTATTTGTACCCAGATGCAGAACCTTACATTTATCCACATTGAACCCCATTTGCCAAGTGGATGCCCAAGCACTCAGTGTGTCCAGGTCTGCTTGCAATTTATGAGCATCTTCCATAGATTGCACTACCCTGCATAGCTTGGTGTCATCTGCAAAAATAGAAACCGTGCTATCAATCCCTTCCACTATATCGTTAATAAATACATTAAATAAGAGAGGACCCAATGCTGAGCCCTGCGGCCACCACTCACAACCGGGGACCACTCAGAGTAGGAGTCATTTACCACCACTCTCTGGGTACGATCTAGCAGCCTGTTTTTAATCCAATTACACACTGTTATCTCTAACCCAATGGATTCTAATTTACCCAACAAAAGTTTATGCGGTACAGTGTCAAATGCCTTTGCAAAGTCTAAAAACACAATATCCACAGCTACCCCAGATGACAGACACCATGGCAGATACCCAATGAACCCCATAGACTGTTGTTGGTGTCCATTATGTAATACATCTGGCACTGCTGCTGTTATCAGTTTTCTGAACAGAAGACTGGAAATAGCAACACAAAAGTGGACCTACTGAGTCTATCTGTATAAAGTATATGAACTTTGTTTTTCTACCTGCTTTCAAAAATAGTTTGCTTGGTTGCTTTGGTATTAAATAAAAATGTATTTTAGGAAATCGTTAAAAAGTCATCTGAATTTTGTAATCACTAGAATTAGGTTCCAAAAAAAGCTGTCCATCTGGATGTTGTCTGACGCTACCATCACTTTCATAAGAACATACTGTGCATACACAGTATGCATACACCTACACACCACATACTCACAGCAATACAGCTGAAGGTATAGTGCAGCATGCCATAATTACTAGTTCGGATATCAACTCAAATACACTGTATCAACTGTTGTCATTCAATATGCCATTTCTTTTCTTAACTGTTAGTATATTAACATCTGTTTAATGTTATAGTTTTTAGAGTAGATGTAACTATATTTTGCTAGAGTAGAGCTCAAATGAATTTAGGAGAATCGGGGAAGCTATGAAGCTGAAGGAGGGAATTTATTACTTGATGTATTCTAATATTCTAGCCTAGAAAAGTCACAAATGTTTGCTCAAGCAGTTCCTGACCAGGCATATTTTCCTATGTAGTACATGCAGGTTTGAAAGCTTTAATGCTTTTTCGCACTTGGCTATTCTGCTTTTTCACCTTTTTTCCTTAAATTGTTAGACTTTTTATGTGTGTATATATATATATGGTAAAATAGTAATCAGAACAGTTTTGTAACTTTGTCACCTTCCCATCATGGTTGTTTATTTATGGGTAATACAATGTTTTAGGGTCGGGGCTAAAAGTTGTGGTTTGGACTGTTAATGTCTTTTTCAATAATATTTTACTGTGTGTGTGTTTTTGTTATTACTTTATTATTTCGCTTTTTATTTTTTTTCTAATTTTCCCTGGTAACTCGGGCCGGTATATTAGCTCCAGTTACAGGGGAAATACAAGGGGTAATAACCCCTTGTACTCACTACGGAGCAGATCTGGGTCTGTTAAAGGGGTTTTCTCAGCACGCTGAATCACTGACTGACAGGCAGTTTTGCACTCACATGGAAATAGATGCCGAAGATTCTCATGCAAAGTGACAAATCTTTATTTACAAGTGTAGTCAAGCTCCAAACATGAAGACGTTTTGGTTGCTTGTAAATAAAGATTTGTCACTTTGCATGAGAATCTTCGGTGTGCCGTGGCATCTATTTCTATGACAAATGGGTTCTTCCAGACCTTCCAACATGCACCTGTCAATTGAGGATATCTTATTGAGTGCCGCCCAAACACTATTGATTTAATTGCACTCACATGGTCTCCTTACCCTAACACAGAAGGAGATTGTTATCTTTAACATAATTATAGGTAACTCTATGCTCCTCACTGCTCACAGCACTTGTACCTTTTGTTTCCTGCAGCTAATCTTGGTAAATCTAATTAGTTCATGGGATGACATCACTCCTGCTCTCAGCTAATCACATCACAGTATTCAGGTTACCATAAAAACCTCTGTGCAGTGAGAGACCTGCTAAACTGTCTATAGCTCATGACTAAAGTAAAATCTACTGACCAATGTATTTAGAATATGTCTTCATGTAACAGTGCGCTTCTGTTGAAAGCTAATCTTTGTAGTGAGAAAACCCCTTTATGACGAAGCAGCATCTGTAACTATCGAGTCCCGGTAGTCATGCGCTCGTCGGTGTCCGCCCGCAGGACGCGGACAGGCTTCCTGCTAGTCAGCATATGCAGTGCTTGTTGCGCACTGTATGTACACTTCTCTGGAAGACAGCGGTAGTAACAAACCATCCTGGTCTTCTCAATGCAGTGCAGAGCCAACTGGCTGTCCACTCCCGCAGTTGTACAATTAGTGTGTAGTTGTGATTTCTCCATGCAGAGATATAAAGCCAATGGGTGGTAGGCAGACTGTTAAATCAGGTTTGCAACTTTTTGGCAGTTTTATGCCACACTTCCCACTTTTAAGAAAAGAGGCATAGCCTCCCAAAGCCCGACTCATTTGCTGTAACTTATTCTAAAAACTGGGTACAATTATAGATGACAGTTTTATAGTTGGTGCGCAATTTCAGTTTCAAGCCTACACCTCTTAAAACACCTGGAGCATCTTACTCCTGCGTAGATTTCATGATGACCAGCTCATGGAAAGACAGTCTTAAAGCGGTTTTTCACTTACATTTTTGTTTTCATTTGTAGCATACTGCTGTCCTTTAAAATAAAAACAATTTACCTCGGTTCCAGCATTTCACTGTTGGCTGTGGATATTGTGTTTTTAGACTTTGAAAGTGTTTGACACTGTCCTTCATAAGCGTTTATTGGGTAAATTAGAATCCATTGGGTTAGAAATAACAGTGTGTAATTGGATTAAAAACTGGCTGCTGGATCGCACTCAGAGAGTGGTGGTAAATAACTCCTACTCTGAGTGGTCTCCGGTTATGAGTGGTGGCCCCAGGGCTCAGTATTGGGTCCTCTTTTATTCAATATTAATGATATAGCGGTGTGGATCAATAGCACGTTTTCTATTTTTGCAGATGACACCAAGCTACTGTATGTAGTGTAGTGCAATCAATGAAAGATGCTGATAAATTGCAAGCAGACCTGGACAAACTGAGTGCTTGGGCATCCACTTGGCAAATGAGGTTCAATGTGGATAAATGTAAGGTTTTGCATCTGGGTACAAATAAGCTGCAGGCATTATATGTTCTAGGGGGAGAAAAACTGGGAGTATCACTTGTTGAGAAAGACCTGGGTGTTCTTGTAGATCATAGACTACAGAACAGCATGCAGTGTCAATCAGCTGCCTCTAAGGCAAGTAAGATATTGGCGTGTATTAAAAGAGGCCTGGACTCGCGGGACAAGGAGGTAATTTCACCACTGTATAAAGCATTGGTGCGTCCTCACTTAGAATATGCTGTTCAGTTCTGGGCTCCAGTTTATAGAAGAGATGTAATGGAGCTAGAGAGAGTGCAAAGACGAGCAACCAAAGTTATACGGGGAATGGAGCATCTTAGTTATGAGGAGAGCTTAGTAGAATTGAACTTATTTAGTCTTGAGAAAAGACGGCTTTGGGGGGACATGATTAATTTATAGAAAAGTATGGGGAAAAATTATTTCATGTTAAGTCCCCTCAAAAGACAAAGGGACATTCCCTTCCACTAGAGAAAAAAGGATTCAATCTCCAGAGGAGAAGAGCGTTCTTCACTGCGAGAACTGTAAATCTGTGGAATAGCTGCCTGAAGAGCAGGTCACAGCAGGAACCATTGCGAGTTTCAAGAAAAGCTTAGATAACTACCTGAAACTAAAGAATATTAATACGTACGTGGCCGTGTAGGGTTCTGGATCCTGTCTGGTGGAGGCTCTGAGGTCAGAGATGGGGTCTCCCCTGGAGCAGATTGGTTCTTGCCTTGTGGGTTGCAGGGCATTAACCAGTGGGGAGGCTGTACTTGAAATCCTTGTCTCCCTCCCTTCACCCACATCTTTCCCCACCCTTGGTTGAACTTGATGGACAAGTGCCTTTTTTCAACCATACTATGTAACTGTTGTAACTCTCTGTTATGTCTTGTATTCGTGAAGCCAGTTTAGAGTTTTCTTAGTTATGGTTTCTCGAATACTATGGTAGGGTAATTTAGGCAATTATTGACTAACTTAATCTGAGCTTTTATATCTATAACACTGCATGTAGCAGAGGTAAAGGTACAGTATGGAAAGATACTGATATCATTTAGAGGAGCAGATTGTCTAATGGCCCCTGGGTATTATAAAAAGTAGGAGGTTATTCTGTGTCTTCAGTCTTCGAATAAATAGTTGCTATAAGACTATAATCATACAGTGACAAGTTGAAGGCCAGGTCATCAGCACAGAACAAGTCAGGCATTATAATCATAGTTAAGCAAAATCAGTAAACAAGTTGGGTCATACACTTATAATGAATATAGATCAGACGACAAACTAGATTAATAAGATTACATACTACAGAAGGATCTGTATTAGACATATAATCAGGAGCATTACAATGAGATGACACCGAAACTAAAGGCCCCTTTATACTTCTTTATAAGCCGCATTCCTAGAAGAATCAAAATTACAGAATAGATCCTAGTTAGTTTTAATGAAGAAGTGTTCTCAGTGGTTTTTATAGTCATGGATCATTGATGTGCAGTTTGTTAAGGTTTTAAGAAATTCAGTGCAAAAAAAAATTTTTCTTAAAAATTTCTCTCCCATAGTTAGGCACTTTTTAAATATACCTTCATTACATTTTCTGTGGTTTTCCTCAAGTTTTAGGTCAGTTGCTGGATGACAAGAAGCTCAAGAGTTCTGTATTTCTAAACACAGGAAACAGTATGTGTCAAGCTCAGGAGATCAAGTGACGACGGGGGTGTTTTTTTTTTTCCAAGGCAGACCTTGGAGCGGGATATTGGTGTGTATTAAAAGAGGCATGGACTCACAGGACAGGGATGTAATATAAGCGTTATATAAAGCATTGGTGTGGCCTCATCTGGAGTATGCTGTTCAGTTCTGGGATCCAGTTTATAGAAAGGATGTACAGGAGTTAGAAAGAATACGAAGACAACCAACCAACCTAATAAGCTGGGTGGAGGATCTTCATTATGAGGAGAGGTTAAAATAATTAAACTTAAACTTTATATAAGTGACCCCTACAAAAAGTATGGTGTAAATCTATTTCATGTAAAACCCCTAAAATGACAAAGGGGCACTACCTCCATCTGGAGGAAAAAAATGCAATATCCAGAGGGGAAAAAGAGAACTGTGAATCTGTGGAATAGTCACATGAGGAGCTGCTAACAGCAGGAACAGGTGAGGGCTTCAAGAAAGGCTTAGATAAATACTTACTAAATAATATTAATACTTATGTAGCCGTATGAAATGTCTAGAACCAGTCTGATAGCAATTTTGGGATCAGAAATTAAATATTCCTTCGGAGCAGATTGGTTTGTGCCTTATTGGTTCCGAAGTCCGAAGGAGAAAAATAAAAGCTTAAATATTCTCTCTACCCCACCCTTTATCCCCATCTTTCCCCACCATTGCTTGAACTTGATGTACATATGTCTATTTTTAACCATACCATTTAGCTATGTTACATGAGGAAGGAAACCAGGGCATTTACTGAGACTAAGTTTAGTAAAGAGAAAAATATACTAAGCACAACAAAGGATTCTGAGATTCTGTAGAGAAGAGAAAGTAAAAGCTCCAATTAGCACAAAAAAAATCACAGGAAGATATATTTAGAGTTCTTCAAGCATTTTTTTTATTATTATTATTTTGTTGGTTTTCTAGACAACCATTTTTAAGTTCGTAATAGCTAATAAAGGTTTTTAAGTAAAATGAGAATGTTTGGACTGGGGGAAAATTTTTGCAAGTGGGTAAGTAACTTGCTCTGTGATAGAAAACAAAAGGTGGTGATTAATGCTACATGCTCGGACTGGATCTGTGTTACTAGTGAGGTACCACAGGGGTCAGTATTGGGTGCTTATTTATCAATGACCTTAAATGCTCTGTAAAGTAATCAACACAATATAGGAGAATGTTTTATTACAAACAGATGTGGATAAGTTGGAGGCCTGGGCAGAGAAGTGGCAGATGAGGTTTAACACAGATAAATGCAAGGTTATGCTCATGGGAAGGTAAATCCATTACATGATTACGTGTTAAATGGAAAAACGCTGGGTAAAAGTGACTGGAGAAGGACTTGGGAATCCTGGTGGACAGCAAACGTAATTGTAGCAGCCAGTGTCAGGCAGCAGCTGCCAAGGCAAATTGGGGTAAAAGAGATATAGAGGCACTCGATGAGAACATTATTCTCCCATTATACAAATCACTGGCCAGACCACACATGGAATATTGTGTACAGTTTTGCTGAAAGCTCTGAAAGACATTGCAGAGATTGAACATGTTCAAAGATGGTCAATGAAAATAATAAAAGGACTGGGTGGACTGCAATATCCAGAAAGATGAGTAAGATTAGGGTTATTTAGTTTAGAGAAAAGACGGCTTCGGGGGGACATAATAAATGTGTTTAAATACATCAAAGGTCAATATAGAGATCTCTCCCAAGATCTATTTATACCCAGGACAGTATCCAAAACAAGGGGGTGACCTCTACGTCTAGAGGGAAGAAGATTTCTTCATAGACATAGAAAGGGATTCTTTATTGTAAGAGCAGTGAGACATTGGAACTCTCTGCCAGAGGAACTTGTCATGGTGAATGTACTAACAGAGTTCAAAAAGGGTCTGGATGCATTTCTAGAGTGTAATAATATAACAAGTTATAGTGACCAGGATTCTGGAGAAGGGTCGTTGATCCAGGGATTTATTCTGATTGCCAGATTGTATTCGGGAAGGATTATTTTTCCCTAAAATGAAGACAATTGGCTTCTACCTCATGGGGATTTTTGACTTCCTGTGGGTCAACACTATAGGACAATAGGCTGAACTGGATGAATGTCTCTCTTTTTTCAGCCTTATGAACTATGTAACTATTCTGACTAGGCAGGTCCCAGCGTAGTTCTTTACCCGGAGGCCTATAATGCTTTTATGACGTCTTGCTAGGCATTTCATGTAAATAATGAAAACAGTGCCATTATAAAATAATAGTCCTTAGGAGACACTATATAACCACAGAATGTACCGCGCTTTGGCCCAAATTCAAATTTCTCCTGGATGGGATGTCTCCTGTTCAGATTTTAGTTCTCTTTTCCATGATCTAACATCTAAGTGATATTTCTAGTAACTTCACCATTGCCAATCATATTTGACTTGGCCTAGATAGCATATTTCAAAGAGGAGAGGGGTATACGGTACTAAACCCCTCTGGTTACGGCTTACCTCTTCTGGAAACAAAGAATTGAGCATGACAATATCCCTATTGCCCAATCCTTGTTTCTCCCCAATGTCTGTTGTAGTGGGAGAGTTTCGTGGCCCCTAGACATATTAAATGGTTGGCCTCTCTGTCTTATTTCAATGGACACCTTTAAACTATAAATGAACTTAAATTTAACTTGACCGAAGTATCTTGGTTTTTGGTATTTAGCAGTTGTGCCATACTCCTTCCATTTATAGATGATGGGCTGAACATTGCTCTGCAAGATGCACTATTTTTTTTCAAAACCTGACCCTGCAATACACTTTATCACAACTTTATCCCTGATGAGTTCATTGGTTTTCTTCATGTTAACAGGACATAAAACCTATTTTACATTTGTGGATTGGAAAACCACCCAATATTGAAAAAAAGTATTTGCCACAAATTTAGATGAGTCACAGTATTAACGTGAATCCTGTTAAAATGTAACTTTTATTTAGACAATTAAAACAAAAACAAAACTCCCCCTAGTGTGCCCTATAAATTGGACTCTGCCTGAAGTAGTCTATAGCCCTGAGAAGAATGGCTCCACACTGGACCCTCCTACCCAACCTGATATCAATCAGGTGGGCAAAAAAAAACCACCACAAAAAGTATGTACAACTAATGTATAATATCAGCAAGAAGTGATAAAAGTAAGTCAAGCACAATAAGTATATACAGTACATCTAGTATAGGATTCAGGTGCAAACTGGATATTCAACAAAGGGAATGATAAAAAGGTCAGATATACATAAAATGTTCCCAGTACTCCAAATGAATGATTCACATGCAAAACATGTTACAATAAAGACTGATGAGAAACCACTCCAGGTCAAAGCACTCCATTTCACCTCATATACCTGAGGTTGATCAGGGAGAACAGGATGTCTTAAACATGGTAGTCGACTTAAATATCCATCTCACTGCAACTTAAATATGACATAAAAAGTCAAATATTATTCAGAAGTACTAACAATAGCACAAAGCTGATACATTAGATTATATACTTACAATACCAAATTCAATTGAGGGTGCAGGCTTAACACCAATTGAAGCAATAGAGCGGCAATAACAAAAAGGTGCTTGGTCCCAAACAAATGATGATGGTAGAGATGGTTTTCTTCAGGTTTAACTATTGTTCTTCAACAAACCTCTGAGGCATTCACAACACAGCTGTAGTTAGGGTGCTTTCACACAGTGCGCTTTTGATGCGTTTTTTGTGCAGGAGGGCACAACAATTAATGCTGTACATTGCTGCACAAAAGTCGCGGCAAAAATCGTGGTAAAATCACGATTTTTACCAAGATTTTTGCTGCGATTTTTGTGCAGCAATTGCTGTGCCTTCCTGCACAAAAAAACATCAAAAATGCACCAAAAACGCACTGTGTGAAAGCACCCTTAGGCTATGTTCACACGGCAGTAATTGCGAGACATATTTCGCCCCGAAATTACGCCGTGTGTACGGGGGCAGGGCAGAGGCGGGGCGGGGGGCCTGCAGCCCGCCGGCCCCATAGACATTCATTATTCTCGGCGTGTATACGCCGTGAATAATTGACATGACACTTATCTCCCCCCCCGGCGTATTGTCCGAGTGGGGAGAGGAGACATAATCCATAGTTCTCTATAAGAACTGTGGATTACCGCAATTAACTGGGACGTATCTCGTCCCGTATTTAGCGCAGCACGGTGCGAAATATGGGACGAAATATGTCCCAGTTTTAGCCGTGTGAACATTGCCTTGTACTGACAATAAATTAGGTTCAGATGTACTCTATTTACAAATAAGGTGACTTCTAAAGGATATTGGTCACTTAGGGTTCTTTCACACGGAGCGTTTTTAGTGTATTTACGGTGCATTTTTAATGCTTGTTTTGCAGAAATGCACAGCATTAATTGCTGTGTATTTCTGCAAAAAAATCTGCATTAAAAAATGCACCAAAAATGCTCTGTGTGAAAGCACCCTTGGGTTATTTAGGGGTATCAGAGTACAGGGGGCTGAATAAATATGTACCCCACACTTTCTGTCTTCTAATTTGCAAAAGTTTGCAAATATTTTATTTTCTTTAGGGTATACACACGATAAGTAAAATTTACTTGCCAGATTTAGCATTTGATGACCTGGTTTTCAACAAACATTTCTGTGTATTAAGTGTTATTTTTTTTACCCATGGTTTATAGTCAAAAATAAATACCATTAACTTCTACATGGTTTTGGACATAAATCCACATAGAAATATTGAAAATCACATAGAAATATTTGTGGTACATTTTACACAAGGTTTTTAGCCATCCCCATTGACAACAATAGTACATTTCCACATGTTTTCCAATCAAGGAATGAACACGTTCTCCGATTTCTCCTGCAAAAAAACTGCTGAAAAAAACGCAAAGGGTATTTTATATTGAGGTCACATGGAATGGTTTTAGATGAGTATTTTAGGTACGAATCCACATGAGCTTTACTCTTCCCAGATACTTGCTACTTTTTGTTGTTTTATCACATAAAGTATTAATAAAATATATTTAAATTCATTACTGTAACTTTAAAAATGAGGAACAGTTCAAGGCATATGAATACTTTTGCAATCGACTGTATATGTCACATTGTGTCATGGCTGCTTTGTCTAATAAAAGCCATGCTACTCGCCATAGCCATTGTATAACAGATACCGTCACAACCCAATAGACACAATTTACTTGAATTATAGTCTGTTGGGGTTTTCCAATTGTGTCTATCACAATGGCAAAAAGTATTGTGCTGCATACAGTGCTACTGCTCCCGTCAAATCTGATGAAATTGGCAGCATAACCTCTAAAAGGAAACATGAGCAGAACCAAGGCCTCAGCTTAAATATTGCTGTTAGATAATTTTATGACTAAATAATTGGGAGCCTGCCCTGGCCCTTCAAAACCAGAAATATATGTTCTCAACACAAACATATATACCCATTTCATAAAAATTAATGAGGATTTTCAGGTTAGTGAAGCCTGTGCTGGGAATTCCCGCTGGAAGAGAGGCAAAAAAATTAGAAAATCAGCATTGCCAACTGGAAAATGTATACAAACACTTTAATACTTACATTTTTACAATACTGTTCCAATTGCAGTATGTTCGATATTTTTAAGAAAACAAATTTAAAATCCCAAATTATCAAATGTATAACCTCAATTAGTGATAATAAGCCCATTTACTGTGTATTGATTATATATTTATAGAGACCAGATAAAGTATTTCTTTACAATGCATTATCGTTAGCCTAGTATCACTTATATATTTAGATTGATTCAGTTGACAGAGGATGGCATTAATCACACAAAGTGATGGGAAACCCATCTGTTTGAATTAAATATATTGTACCTTTTTTACAGTTTTTATCATTTTTCCCCAGATGACAATGAGGACAGAGCTGTTATTAATAAACTTCACTTGGAGTGGAAAATCAATTCTTATGTAGATAATCTGTCACCTCCACTTTATCTGAGCCACGTAACCTACATATTTATCATACATAGTGCCGAGAACTTTCTATCCAGCGTGCTCCTGAATGAAACAACTCAGGTCAAAGAGCACTGATTACATGTAGAAGGAACATACTATCCCACTGAAGTCAATCCATCATTTAACCAAACTCATTGCTCCGCTGAACTTGTTCTTTATTTTCGAGTTTGTTAACATTGATAAAATGACACCCTCATTTATAGTCCGAGGTCGTTAGAACAGAACATTATGGGGTCATGTATAAATACTAAACTATATTGTTCACTGTGACGGAGGAGATAGTCTGCAGTTGGAAGAAATGGAGTGAGCTGCATGGGCTGATACAGTGCCAATTCAAAACATAGCTGGGTAATGGCTTTGTATCAAAAGTAGACATTTATTTATTTCCATACAAAACAGTGAACAGATACATAAGGGATTACTTGCGCTTCAGCCGCACATAGTTCCGTGGTCAACGGGATCCACAGATCTCTAAGCCATAAAGAGCTTCCCAATGCAATTAGCGTGGCACCATAGACTTGACGTTCCACCTGAGGCAGGTAAGCGGAAGGGCAGGCGGTAAGCGTAACCACGGGACGTTTCGGGAGAATCCCTCCCCCTTTCTCTAGCGTCTCTATGGCGCCACGCTAATGCGGTTGCATTGGGAAGCTCTTTATGGCTTAGAGATCGTTTTATCCCGTTGACCACGGAACTATGTGCGGCTGAAGCGCAAGTAAACCCTTATGTATCTGTTGTTCACTGTTTTGTATGGAAATAAATAAATGCCTACTTTTGATACAAAGCCATTACCCAGCTATGTTTTGAATTGGAAGTGAAGTGGCGTTGCGGAGCTCCCAAGCCGGGTAACAAATGGGCAAAATATAACTTCTACCTACCAGCTATTATATGAACTGGGCTGATACAGTGATCACAATAATGGACTTTTCCTAAATATTGATTGGTTCTAATTCCTCTTCAAAGGGGGGGGGGGGGATTCCTTAACCTTGCAGGATAAATTTTATGGAAGATCCTAATAGAAGTGACACATTTTTGGATCTGTTGATTGTAACAAAGCAGAAATTTGTGGAATGGCCAATGTTCAGGACAAACTCGGCAACAAGCAGAATTTCAAATGCAGAAAAATACAACTGCACCAGCTAACACTACAACCCATAAAATATTGAATATTGTAGTGTTATTGTCACCCAATAAAAGCGCTCTGTTTATTGGGTGCCATTTGGCCTTCAGGTTTCAGTGATGATAAAGGGTGTGTTAACCACTGAAAAACAGATTGGCGCCGATCTTCAGTAATGAGAAGCACAGGGAACCGACCAAGCGATGACAGGCCTGACGGTCCTGCGACTGATGATGTGCTCGCTTGTGTGTTGTCTGGAGCACTGGAAGGAGCACCTTGTATCGTACCTCTAGCTCCACGTCCTACGCCCCTCCTCGCTTGCTTACCACCTCTAGTTCGCTCCGTTTTCAAAAATATAAATATTAAAAAGGTCAAGATTTGTTCACAGTCTCTTATTGAAGAACTGTACTCCAAAGACAGCAAATCAACAGTGTTCTTAAATGCCTTTACTTTGCAATGGGCAAATAGGATTATAACCAGCATTTTTTCTATGCAATATCAGTGAAATGGGGTCGTATGAAAGAACCCTCACAGCAAATCAAGTGGTCTTAAATGCCTATACTTTGCAACGGGCAAATAGGATTATAAACAGAAATTTTTCTATGGAATATCTATACAAAACTCCCTAACTCCATAACTAGTGATATGTTCGATTCCTTAAGCTAGCTGTCTCCCCCCCACCCCCCCGCCCATCTGAGTGATCTAACTAGCAGCTTTTCTTGTGTGAAATCGCTATTAAATGTTGTTTCTGCCTGCTGGCAAACCAGCAGACACAGGGAGCAGTGTGCTCACTACAGAGAGTAAGCTGGAAATGGCGACTAACAGGAAATATAGTGACATACACATAAGACGGTCATTTGATTTTAGCAGCCAATGAGATCCCTACACCCTCAGTGGTGATGTTTTTAACCCCCCCCCCCCTCCCCTCTGTGCTCTGCACTGATTTGCTGGCCGCCAAAACTGAAGGAAGCAAATGAAAAAGGCGCCAAACGCCTGTGCCGAACCCTACAGCTTCTGTACACGACTATATATTCCTCTTCTACTCTGCCTCTTGCTTTTGCCTCTTATTATCTGTCTTTCTGTCTCTACCAAAGGTGAATTTGTAGTTGAAAAGCAACTCCAGGTCTACTGTGCTCAGACTATTCCCTTGTTCCCCTGTGGACCAGTCCGAGCCCCCTCTATAGCAATGTTTAGGTACTGGTACATGTCAAAGTTAGATCCACAAGGTCTCCCAGCATCACACTGCATCTGCCAGCTTGGCTGCTACCTGTAGTACATTTGGGCGTCATTTCTATCTCAGTAAGCAACGCCCATGACCCCAGCTATCCATGTGTTACTAGACAAATGCAATGTTTAATACCAAGGCTCCATGAACCATTTCTGAGTGACCATTATAGGTGTTCTGGTACTAGACTGCAGATTAGTTAGACAGCATTGACTATCTGACTGATCTACAAAAAGAAAAAAAGAAGTGCCAGAGCATTAATATGAACAAAAATAATATTCAATGAAAACTTTATTAGTAAAAATATATTAATGACACTATAAATAAACACAGTCAAATGTCATCAGACAGAACATAGTTAAAAGGGTTGTCTCACTACAAGGATTGCATTTTATGTTAAAGATCTTACAAAAACAAGTCACTTTGCAATATATGTCCATTAACAGTGTCCTACCTATTGTGACATATCCCCTCTTGTATGGGCTGCATTAGCTCCTTTGGTCGCTATAGCTACAGACCTGTTTGATTTCTCATGATAGGCTGTAAGCACTGGTCGCTATAGCTTTAGCAGCTCGTCACTGCAGGTCAATAGAAGCCAGTAAAACCAGTAAACTGCCCCTGAATTCAAAAATAAAACTGAGAAAACAGGACTGTGGTAAAATAAATTGATGAAGTGAGACAACCCCTTTAAAAACATATACAGTATGACAAGGGGAAATCAATACTAAAACATGTAGCACAAACATAAAGAACAAAGACTGTTGGGTGTAGCAGTAGGTAGAAATTACAAACAAGAAATAATAACACATAAAGATATGGAGTATGGAGCTGTTCAGCTGCTGTACTCACAGTAATAGTAGGATGTCACAAATAGTATGTATTAGAAATAGTATTAATGAATAAAGTATAGTGAGAGAGCGCACAGCTGAGCAACAAAATCACTACAAAAGTATATAAATAATGATATACATACTAAGTACATCCACCAGCTAGAGACCCCTTAGTAATTCCGCTCCATAGAACCTTACTGGCACCAGGTCGTACCCATACATTCTGTGTCAGTAACAGGTTAATTACTATAATTGTCTAAGGGTGCTTTCACACAGTGCGGTTTTGGTGTGTTTTTGATGCGTTTTTTGTGCAACAATATATAGTATTAATTGTTGTGCCTTCCTGTACAAAAAAACGCATCCAAAAAACGCATCAAAAATGCACCAAAAACGCACCGTGTGAAAGCACCCTTAGGGTGCTTTCACATGGTGCGTTTTTGGTGCATTTTTGTTGCGGTTTTTTTTGTGCAGGAAGGCACAGCAATTAATTCTGCACAAAAATTGTGGCAAAAATCACATTAAAATCGTGATTTTTACCACGATTTTTGCATCATTTTTTGTGCAGCAATGTACAGAATTAATTGCTGTGCCTTCCTGCACAAAAAAAGCATTAAAAAAGCACCAAAAAAATCACTGTGTGAAAGCACCCTAAGGGTGCTTTCACACGGTGCGTTTTTGGTGCGTTTTTGATGCGTTTTTTGGATGTGTTTTTGTACAGGAAGGCACAGCAATTAATGATATACATTGTTGCACAAAAAACGCATCCAAAAAAACGCATCAAAAACGCACCAAGAAACGCACCGTGTGAAAGTACCCTAACTACCGTGTTTCCCCGATAGTAAGACACCCCCGATAGTAAGACGTAGCGGTGTCTTGGGGAGGTCGCTAATGTAAGACGTACCCCGAAAGTAAGACGTAGCGCGGCCCGATGACGTCACTTGCCTGTGCCGGATGAGCGCGGCGGGAGGCCGGAGCAGCGAGGAGGCGGCGCGGCGCGGGAGACGGAGCAGCGAGGAGGCAGCGCGGGAGTCGGAGCAGCGAGGGGGCGGCGCCCCCGGGGGAGACGGACAGGGGGGAGCCAGGTAAATTTTTTCCTACAGCGGCCCTTCCCGTTCGTGGCCCAAAAACCTGCCACAGCGGCCCTAACCTGCCTAACGGCCCATCCCTGTCTACAGCTGGCCCATACCCCCCTACAGCGGGCCCATACCTGCCCTATATAAGACATACCCCAAAGAAGACATCGGGGACTTTTGGGGTAAAAAAAAAGTAAGACGCTGTTTTATAGGGGGGAAACACGGTATGGGAAATGCCAGCCACACCCAGTCCTATATAGTACTATAGCACATGCATTCTTTTTACATGATGTTAAGAATTTTTTTTTTTTAAAAATCAGGATTTTTTGCTTTTTTCCCTTGATCTAAGGCATGTTCCACGGCTTAAAAATGGGTATTTCGGTCCGTAATTACTCCCGGAGTGCGCAAATTAGGGCTGAAAAAGGCCCATTCATTCGGTAATTCACTTCTCAAAAAAGAATATGGATTACGTCCCCCCTCTCCCTGCTGGGGAATACGCCCGGGGGAAAAAGTGACTGGAATTACCACGGCGATACGCGCCCGGTAATAATTCTAGGGGCCGGCGAAGTGCCCCCTGCCGCTCCCCCCCGTCCCCCCGCCCCCGTCCACACGGATAATTGCGGGGTAACTACATCCCGCGTTAAGCCGTGGAACATAGCCTAAGGTAATTTCCATGGGGTTTTGTTAAATACATTTTTGGGTACATTTTACATACCAAAAACAGACCCCAAAACATATTTAACAATGTTGAAGTGTGATTACATTGATTTCAATGTAAAATACATATTGTTGTACAGATGATATGTATTTTATATATGTTTTTTTTATTGCGAAATGATTGTTCAAAGAATTAACGGCCCGTTCTTGATCCGTTTTACACATTGGAAAAACCCTAGAAACAATAGGGAACGCTCTGCAGTCAGAAAAGTACCAAAACGTGTATACTTGTGTTACGTTTTCGGACGTGTTTAACACATTACGTTTTACGGATTTCAAAAACATATCCAAGACGCCGTTTAAACGTAAACTTAGGTGGAAATAAAAGTCTGCAATAAAATCCAAAAACAATACATTGTTGCAGATATAAGAACGGGTCTGTGGATAATCTGCAGTAAGACATTGCATTGCTTACTGATTTTATTGCAGATTTGGATTTCTCCATTAAGGTTAATTGAAAAATACAAAAAAAACACAGATCAACTTCTGCCTGGAAATTTTCCAACAAATTGGTTTAGATTGTTTCTGTTTTTATCATTATGATTCCACGGGATTTTTAAGCAAATCTTCAGGAAAATTCTGCTGCAATGATTACTCCAAAAATTACTTTCCTGGTTTTAATAAAAAGCTAGAGGCATAGCTGGAGGGGGGCATGTTTCAGGGTGGCACCAACAAGCTATTCTTCTTTTGCCAGGGTAATTAGACACATTGCCTGGACTCACTGGATGTTTGCCCCAGGTGAAGGAAAGCCTTGAGCAAATTGTTTATTCCTGGAAGATATAATTGTAAAAGACATTCAGCCGAGCACAAGAAAAAAATGTGTGATCAGGTGGCAAAATAAGAGGGGTTATTACAGCTATGACTGGGCAATGCATTATGATTACCACAGGCAGTAGAGAAAAGATTAGATAGATAGATAGATAGATAGATAGATAGATAGATAGATATGAGATAGACAGAAATAGATAGATAGATAGATAGATAGATAGATAGATAGATAGATAGATGAATAACATATACAAATATATATATATATATATATATATATATATATATATATATATATATATATATATATTAGATAGATCTGAGATAGTTATAAAATAGATAGAAGAAAAAGACAAATAGTTATAAGATAGACAGCTATAATATAGATAGATAGATAGGAAAGGTAAGATAGATGATAGATAGATAGGTAGATAGATAGTTTAGATAGATAGATAGACAAAGACAGACAGACAGACAGACAGACAGACAAAGACAGACAGATAGATAGTAGATAAAATAGATAGATAGATAGATAGATAGATGATAGATAGAAAAGATGGGTGATAGATAGATGGGTAGATAATAGATGGGTAATAGAGGGTAATGGGTGATGGGTAGATGTAGATGATAGTTGGGTAATGTTTAGGTGGGATAGATGATAGAAGAAGTAGATAGAAAAATAGTAGATAATAAATAGATAAGGGGTAGGTAGATAGATAGAAGATAATGGGTAAAATAATAGAAAATAGAAGATAATGATAGATAGATAGATAGATAGATAATGAAGGGTAATGATAGATAGATAGATAGATAGTAGATGATAGTTTAGTAGATAGATAGATAAAAAAGATAGATAGATAGATAGATATGGCATGGAAATAAATAAAATAGATAAAGATATGTAAAAATTAAAAAGATAGAGATAGATATGAAGATAGATAATAGAAGATAGTAATAATAGACAAATAGTTTTAGATATGATAGAGATGATAGATATATTTGCTTGTGTTCCCAGTACGTTCTCCATAGGATGTATTTGTGTTCACTCCTCATATACAAGCTAGAAATTAAAAGCGGTATACATAACCTATAACTTAATTTGTTTGATCCCCGTACGAGTGAAATGAAGTTAAATCGGATTGTCATGCCAGGCATCCTGATGATGTGCATGAATTAATGTGCTGATAGCATTTATTATTAATCATCGCCGCCATAGCTGCCGTTCTCTCCAGGATTTACACTGGCAGGAGCCTTATAAATATTGAACACGCTCTTTATCATGTAGTCATCCAGGCCAGTAAGAAGAAAACAAGTTTAGGATTTTCTGTGTGTTTTTACTGAAAGATTGTGACTCCATGTAATGATATTTATATCGACCAATGGTAACACATTATCAGCCCGCTGCTCCCTCAATAAGACACATAGTGCAAATACATTTAAATCCGACATAACCATAAGGCTATGTTCACACAGCTTATTGTGGCGCGAATAGTACGCGCCGCAATACGCCAGGTGTTTTGGAAGCACGCGCTAATCAGAGCGTAATTCCAAAACACGGGGGGGCTGGCACCCAGCTGGCCCCATTGACACGAATAGTCAGTGGCGCATAAGCGTCAATTCTCTCCCCGTGTGTACAATACGATCGTATTGTACGCAGAGAGACAACGCGTAATCCATAGCTCTCTATGGGAGCTGTGGATTACCGTAATTGAGGCACACATTTTGCCGCGTATAAAGCGCAGTACGCGCTAAAATGTGCGCTAAAATACATAGAATTTTAAGCGTGTGAACATACCCTAAGGCTGGGTCCACCCGCCGTGGGTGTTGCAGGTGGATGAACAAAACCCACAAATTGGGACCAAGAGCTGAATGATTTAGCTGGTAAAATCACAATATTAACCCCTTAAAGGGAATGTGTCATCAAAAAATTACTTGTTTAACTCACATTTTTATGTTAAACACATGTTTTAGGAATTTTTGGTTATATATTTTTTTAATTTTCCAGATCACTTTCAGTATTTTTTTAATAATTCTTAAGTCCTGCAGTTCTCACTTTGGCCACTAAGCCTAATAATTGTCTGACACTTCCTGTTCTGTTTAGAGAGCTTTTTAGTAGTGTGCTCATTATCAGTAACAGCAGGGTCAAACTGAAAGGAGACACCAATGTGTACAGATAACACAGAATCCACCAGTCACAAGAGGAGATGTCCCAGCTCCCCCTCTCCCCCCCCCCCATCACAGTGAAAACTCTCCTATACAAATCTATGGGACAGAATCTGTCTTAAGAATCCTATGTGCATGAAGCTGCTGTAAAGTGTCTCTCTGACTGCTGTTAAAGCAGTGCAAGCAAGAAAGTCTTCCCCACAGTCCTATATAGACGACCGGATAGAGAAATCTACAATCGTGAAATAAAAACAATTGAAAGGAAAAGAACATGGATAAGGGGCTTGATTTAATAAGTAAAAAAAAAAAATTGCTGAAAGATTCCCTTTAAGGACCTGGTGTTTTGTTTTTTTGTTAGACATGTTCGTTTTTTCCCTCCTCGCCTTCCAAGAGCCATAGCTTTATTTTTCCATCTACATAGACATATGAGAGCTTTTATTTTACGGGAGAAGGTGTATTTCCTACTGGTGTTATTGCCCATGCCATAGAATACACTGGGAAACTGCAAAAAAACATTTAAGTGGGGGTGAAATGAGAAAAAAATGTACTAATGCCATGCTTGTGGGAGCTCTGCATTTACAGTGTTTTACAGTGTTTACATCAGCATTCAATGATGTGATTCTGGAAAGACCAAATATGTAGGGTTTTAGTAATGTTATGGTACCAAAAGAAGTCCCATATTTTTCTATTTTTTAAATTTGTGCCTCATTGACATTTTTTGTGACCATTAACTTTTTTGTACTTCCGCCTATAGACCTGAGTGAGGAGGCATTTTTTGTTGGCTGAAATGTACTTTCTAATGGTACCATTTTGGGATAGATGGGACTTTTCGCAGAAAATGCCGCTGCAGCAAAAAATAGAAAATGTTTGGATTTTTTTTACGGTATCAAAGCGTAAATTAAAAAATCTATATGTTTCGTATTTGTACCAACCTGTACAATACAAGTAGCACATCATTTATACCTAAGATTGAACGCCACAAAAATAAAACCCCCACAAACATGGCACAAGTGCGATTTTTTTCAAATTTTGCCCCACTTATATTCTGACCCAGTTTTGACCCAATATATTCTATTGTATGGTGAATGACACCATTAGAAACTACATCTTGTCCCGTAAAACAAAAGCCCTCATATGTCTATGTAAGTGGAAAAATAAAAAAGTTATGGCTCTGGGAAGGTGGGAAAAACAAATGTGGAAAAAAATAGGCCTCGTCGTTAAGGCGTTAAATTGTATAATGTCCTAAAAATATTTTTATTATAAAAAATTAAAAATATTAAAATCAGAACAAAATTTTATTATTAACATAAAAAAACTACATTAGAAAAACAACTCAATAAACTACTTTAATCTCTATAGAAGAGAAGAGAAAATCATTCACGTTAATCAAACTGTTAAGTGTTTCTCTTTCTACCAGTCACAATGCTCTCCCTGTGTCAATCTCAATTTGTGGTTACAATGTTACAAGAGATTAGTAGCTGTTACTGTCAATCAAAGTTAAGACCCACAACATTTGTATTCTGTTACTTCTCTTCTCCGCAGAGATTTGGGCAATTCATTGAATCGATTTTCTAATGAGAATTGAATTATGTTAAAAATAACATTTCTAGAGATGGACAAATTTCTCAAAAATTCGGTTCGCTCACTTTGCCGAATTTCCTGACAAAAATAACTTCGGTCCGAATTACTTCGGGAGAACCGTTAAAAAACAGCTTTTCCAGGCTAAAAAAGGGGGCCCTGAGGGTGCTGAAAACGTTGTCCTGCTTAAATATGCAGAGGGGCTTGGTTTGGTTTTCATCAATGTTGTTTTTAGTATACACGAAATGATCCCGCCGTCTTAGAAATCCTTCACTATAAAAATTTTTCCCTGGGCACTTAAGGGGGAAAAAACGCCCAAAAAAACAAGGGGGAATGTAGCCTGATAAAGTCAGGGGCCCAGCGAAAGCGGAAAAAAACAAGCTGGGGGCTCAGGGGGTAACATCATGAAAAAGGTGGGAGGTGACGGCGGCCCACAGCAGCAGAGTCAGACAGTGGCACTTGAATTTGGAGGGGGAAAAAAACGTAGTAGGCCACAGAGTGGCACAAAGACAGAGAGTGGAGGTGCGGCGGGCAGCATGGGGGTCAGAGAGGTGGCCCCACAATAACCAGTATGGGGGCCCCACGGCAGCAGCCAAAAGAAAGCAGCATGAGGTCAGGCGTGGCACAATGACTTCGGAGGGGGCAAAAGAGTAGTAGGCACAAAAGTGGGGGCCAAGACAGAGGTGGAGGCGCCGCAGCGGGCAGGGGGTCAGACAGGGGGCACAAGGGGACATTTCTGGAGGTGGCAAAAACGGGAGTTGGCCAACAGAGGGCACAATGACACAGTGGGGGTAACGGAAAGCAGCATAGGTCAGACAGTGGCAAAATACTTTTGGAGGTGGCAAAAACTTGAGTAGGCCACAGGTTGCACAATGACAGAGGTGGAGTGACGCGGAGGAGCAACCATGAGGTCAAAAGGTGGCACAATAAACACAGTGTGGATGTCACGGCACCAGCAACAGCAGCAGCAGCATGGGGCAAAAGTGGACAAGAAGTGGGGGGGGGTGGCAAACCAGTCCCGGTAAAGTTGGTTGGTGGCAGATGGAGAAACTGTCAGCAGAGGGGTTGGCATCAGGGGGGGCGGCATCAGAAAGGCGAGGCGGGTTTAAACCCAGATCATTTCTCAAGTTTGGGTGAGGCATCATGGTAAAGTTCTGAACCCCAAAGGAATTGGTGTGGGAAAATCCTGGGACCCACGCCTGTTCTCTTGACAAAGGTCAGTCGCCCACTTTTCCCCCGTGGACAAGCGGGTTTCCCCTTTGGGGAAAACGATGGCCCCGCCGCACTAAACACCCGTTGATGCCACACTACGGGCCGGCGGGGACAGTTTTTTCCCCCCAAACTGGGAAGTTGCCCCCACACATCCATTTTTGGCTGCCAGTAGTCCAGCGGATCTTCTAACTGGGGTGGCAGGTGCTGTTCAAGTGGCCCCACCTGTTGGTTCGGGGTCGCTCAGGCCCCTGCTGTGCTGCTGCTGGGACTGCCCTCCTCACTAGGGGGTAAAGGGAAGCTGTCTCAGGACTCCAGTTTAAAATTGCTGCTGATGGAGCGGGTATGCCCTACCCCCCCCACCTTCCCCAGCGCCACGGCACTAGTACGTGACGCTGACAAACCCCCCCTCAACCTGTCAGAGGAGGGGCGATGCCGCAATAGACAGCGGCCACTGACTTTCGGAGGATTTCCCTTTTTATTTAGTTTGTCCCCCCTCTCAATAGCGGGAAAAAGGTTACATTTTGGACCGGTAGGGGGGGGTCCAAAAGGGGGAGAGCAAAAAGCATCTCTCTGCCGGTGCTGAATTTTCGGTGCACAGCCAGGCAAATCAGCATGCTCGGGCCCCTCGCACAAATGACTCCGAGGGGCTCCCTGCCCCCATCTCCCTTATCTGCCAGGTGCTTTTGGGGGCACCTGCCTCGTCTTTCCCCCATCTCCCTTACCTCCTCCAGTGCCCTGCTCCCCCTTCTTTTCACCCGGGGAAAAAATCCCTCTTTCACCAGACAATGCTTTTGCTCCAAGTCCTCCTCCTTCCCCCCTCCCCCTCCTCCATTTTAGTCCCCACCGGACTCAGTTGGGGGCGGGTTAGTCGCCACGTCTCCAGTCCCCCGCCCCGAAGATTTTTCAGCATCTGTTCCCGGACATGAAGCAGTGGAAGACGTTATTACCCTAGTCCTGGGACTGACAATAACGGGCCTCCTCGAATGGTCAAAAAACGGCAGGTGTCACCTGGGCTGCCACTGGCTGACATCAAAGTTACACAGGGGAGTACCTGTCCGCCTGGATAACAAAAAATCATTAATGGCCCTTTTTCTGTTGATCAGGGTCCAAAATGGCAGGGGTGGAAATTTCCCAAGGGTGGAAACATTGCATATCAGAGTGTGTTGGGGGAGGCCCCTTTTGCCCCCCTGAACTGAGGAGGGGTTTTCCGGCTTTGAAGGATGGATAAGTGATGAAAAGTTTCCTGGCCATTTTCAGAATCTTCTGAAGATCGGCGGAAGACTTCAGGAACCTTTTCACAACCAATTGAACACTTGCGCCATGTAGGGCGCATGGATCATCCCTCCTCGGTGCAGCGTGGATACCATGTTCCTCCCATTGTCCGTCACCATGGTTCCGATTTGAAGTTGGCGCGGAGAAAGCCACACATGGATTTCTTGCTGCATGACGCGGAGCATTTCCCTCCCCTGTGTGGCTTCGTCGCCGAGGCAAGCCAGGTGTAGAACTGCGTGACACCGCTGTGCCCTACACATGTGGTATGATGGAGCAGTACTTGTGGGGTGAGATGAGATGGTGGTGGAGGAGGAGGAGGCGGACATTGGCGCAGGAGCAACAGTTTGACAACGTGGAGGAAAAGCGGCGTCTCCTGTCCAAGTTGTTGGTGTGCCTGGGCCGGAAGCACATTCACCCAGTGGGCCGTAAAGGACATGTACTGGCCCTGACCGTTAGTTACAGCTCCAGACGTCCACGCTGCCCATGCCCCCTTGGAACAAACCAAATAAGCTCAAGGACTGGGCCACCTTCTGTTCTACATATTTATGAAGTGCTGGTACTCCCTTTTTTGGAAAATAAATTACGGCTTGGAACTCTCCATCTTGGCTCGCACAAGCCATTAGTTCTCAAACGGTGCAGAGTCCACCATTTGGAAAGGGAGGGACTGCAGTACCAACAACTTGGAAAAGGAGCACGGTCAGCTGCTGCACCTTAGGATGGTTGGACGCAACTGTTGTCTCTTTGCAATCGCCTCGTTGATCAACTGCTGGCGCCATGAGTAGCGAGGAGAGGAGCATCTGGACCGGGAGATGATGTCAAAGACAAACAGCTCCCTTCTGCAGAGTGGTGGAGCCTTGACTGGCTGCAATGGCATGCGTGCCACTGGGCGCTGCGCTGCGGGTTGCTGCTGGCGGCAGGATGGACCACCACATCTGGCCACGTTTCTCCCCAGGCCACAGGTTGGTGACGCTGCATGTGTTGATCCCGGGCCCGTGGGGCAACGTTAACTCCCGGCCACGCTTACACTTTCTGCCCACAGATTCTAAAATATACCCATATTGGGGCTCCTCCAGTGTCTTAGCAAAGAACTGCCACACAGCCGAGTACGGACTTTACCGCCAACGTTCCGCCTGGTAAATACTACCGCCGCTGCCTCGCTAAGCCCCGGGCCCACTATTTTCCCTTGGCCCTGCGAAGCGGGTTTTTTACCCCGTGGCGCTTGGCTCCCGCCCTCACACTGCTGTTACCCTGCTGACTCACGGCCACACAACCCACTTGGTGGCTGCGCCGCTGCCTGATGCGCAAGCTGACGCCCTCTTATCCTGACGATGATGAAGCCCTTGCCTCACCCGGCTCCCAAGTGCGGTCGGCTATATCATAATCTATTTGTGTTTCATCGTCACTGCGTCCCATCAACGGGTTTTGGAAACGAGGGTGACCCCACAACATGACCCCCCTGCCACTCTCAACTCTATACTTTGCCGCCTACTGCAAGAAGAGGGGGTATTGGCCCCATTTCTTCGCGCCAAGTAGCTGCTGATGCCCTCCCAAATTGTTATCCTCGCAATTAGTGGGGCTGACCCAACCACAAATTTTTATCTCTGGCTGAGGGAACCGGGTGGGACAAGGCGGGTTTTAGGACAGGGGGGCCCTGACCCCTCCCGGGGCCCTCCCAACTTAGGGTTTGTTTACGTTCCTCTTTCCTGGGTGCCAGCATCCAAAAGGGGTGGGGAGTATTACTTATACCCACAGCTTTTTAAGCTAATACAGTCTCCCTATTGAACTTTTAAGGAATTAGATTTAAAAAAAAGTTTTTAAAAAGCTTGTTATAGCGTACTCTTTTTTCCACAGCGAGAGTTTTTCGAATCCCCTGATGAACCCTAAACTGCCGGGGGAAACGGGCGGGGAAACGGGGATTTAAGGTGTTTTACACGATATAGTTATATTACTTCCACAAAGCGGAGCCGTCCTTTATCGGGCGATTACCCACTGACGGATGTAACAAATATGTGTATTTTACTAGGTAGTAGTGTTTAATTTTAGGGGTCTACATTGTCCAATTTTAGATACTAGTAAAAGTTATTTTAAACAGGGGTTATAATTTTTCAGTGATATAAATGGTTTAAATCCTCTGTTCATATAGAATTTGCAGAATTTCTTGTGTCTGACGTTCCCACCGACTCTTGGTTGGGGTTGTCAGATGTCATCTGGGAGGAAGTGGATGACCTAGTCAACCAATCAAGAACCCTTGGTTGCTAGTCAGCACACGGCCGCTAGATGACAGCGGCAGTTGTTGGCCTCACCGAGTGACCCTGCTGCGACGTCCCCTTGCTGTGCTGCGACCTGGGCCTGGAATGTTTGTGCCTCCGCCACTCGCAGGTGAAGAGCCCCCCACCTCTCTGTCCCGACATTTCTGTTTGTTCTAAATGTACACACACTGTTTGATGAAGATATCTGTATATGATAAATACACCCCTGTATTTGACTCCAAATGACCCACTAAGAAGCCTTGGGTAACCCTGGATAAAATTGCGCTCCCACAAATGGGCAGGAAAAATTTATTTTTTTGTGCTGTTTTTAAAAAAATCTGTGTATTTTACTGAATATAAAAGCACAAACAGGCTTAATTAACCTTCGGATATGAATTATGCTACAGAATTTCTCTGTGGCGGTGAAAAACAAAGTTTCTTTTACTGAGTACAACTGCAGAACAACGCTTAATTAACCCCTGGATGTAAATTGCGCCAAAGAATTGAGTAGCCAAAAATGAAGTGGTATTTGTATTGTAAAAACGCTGTTTCTTTAAATGAATACAACAGGAACTGGCTTAGATCCCCCTTGGATATTCAATGTGCGTTGAGCAGATAGCATTAAAATGTATATGCAGTTGCAGTGGACGCACACTGGACTTCAGATCCAATACCCAAAAAAATCAGAAATAGAACATTAAGAGAAGCAGTCTCTGAGACAAGCTGAGACACCCCACAAAAATCGCTGTATAAAAATGAGTTCTTTAGTATCAGCTATCACAATCAGCCTCAGCAGCACCTTCCCTGATCAGTACAGTGAGAGCGGTATGAGCTCCCAGCGTCGCGCCCGGACTTATATAGTGCGGTGACGTCACAGAATCCCGCCGGTCTCTGATTGGCTTCATCTCTGCACATGTCATGCAGGCTATGCCCTTCTTCCTCCCAGAGTGCTTTGCCCCATGTAGCGCCATGTGCTCGAAGCCATTTTATCAATCAAAAGCACACTTCATTCACCCGAAGTACCCCAAACTTCGACTTCGTTCAGAACCGAAGTTTTCCTGAAATTCTAAACGAATTCCACTTTGTTAGAATCAATTCGCCCATCTCTAATAATTTCATTCAGATTTTTTTTTTTTTTCTACATTAAATTTTTCTACATTAAATGAAATGAATCTGGATCAGATGGTGATCAGCGTGGAAATTTAATTTTGATGCTTTCAGCCTTTATTCTGCAAACGGCAAGAGCCAGCACAGCACAAGTATTGCTGGGACCTGTGGTCCACCAAGCGAGATCACTATTATAGTTTCTATTCACTGACATGCTATTCTAATGGCTTCTTTTTTATTTCCAGCCTGCTGTGATGGGTTTGTAATCACTGATAATACTATAAGGACACATTCCCACGGAACAGGACATATACCAGTCGCTTTATCCGACCGGTATTTGTCCTGTTTTAGTGTCGTCCCCACGGCCGCGGGGGGGACGTCTTTTCTCCGCGATGAGCAGAGAAAAGCCCTCCCCCCTCCCATTGACATGTTCATATTCTGTCCGAAAACCGGACGGAAGAATGAACACGTTCAATGTTTTTTGGGCCGCTGGCGGTCCGAAAAACTGCCGGGCGGAAAATCCGTGCAGTAGGGACCGCTGCGTGAGTTTTCCATAAGTTTGCGGCGGCAAAACCGCAAACCGTCTGAAAACCTTCCGCAAACCGGTGCCGTGGGGACATTTCCTAATATTGCGATTTATGGTAGATGCTGTATTAGTTTTTTAATTTTATATGATTTCAAGTATTATTAATTTTAGAATAAAAAATTTAATATAAAGTTTATATTTCACTGTAAATTATTTTTAATATTATTTAATTAGGTATTTTTTGTATATTATATAATTTAAGATTAATTTTATATTAGTCGAAAATTATTTCATTCAATATAGTTTAATAATTAACATCAGTAAGCATGGCCCGAGCTGCCAGGAATTCAGTGGTGTCTTCTCTTGTACACCAACCATTGCGCTTACTATGCGGCACAGATAGGCTTTGCGCCAGGATTAGGCTATGTTCACACGGTGTATTTGCAGGGCGTAATTGCGCCCCGCAATTACGCCATGTGACCGGGGCCAGGCGGGAGCGGGGGACTGAGCGGGGGGCCGGCACTTCGCGGGCCCATAGACTTGAATTGCCAGCGGCGCGTATACGGCGCTAGTAATTCACATGTCAATTATCTCCCCGCCCGGCGGCTTCGCCGGGCGGGGAGAGGAGACGTAATCCATAGTTCTCTATGAGAACTGTGAATTACCGTAATGAATGGGCCGTTTTCAGCCCGTAATTTGCGCACTTCGGTGCGTAATTACGGACCGAAATACGGCCCATTTTAAGCCGTGTGAACATAGCTTTACACCTACGCTGCATCAAATGTATGAACCACAGTAGGACAGGTTCATACTGGCGCATTCTACACAGCTATAAAGCTATTTAGCACTGGCGTGTCTGCACCAATTTAATACATGTTGCCCTAAGAGTTCACACTAAACATGGCCTTATGTCGAATGCCTTACAGTGGCATCTACAGGAACCTTATCAGGGCAGTGTTAACAGGGGTCCTGATCAAATAACTAAAAAGGGGCCCACTGATATGAAGCAGGAACTGGTAATGGGTTTGGGAGCCAAGATACTTCAGCTAAATGGGACCCTGACATTACTGGTGGCAGCT
This sequence comes from Phyllomedusa bahiana, assembly GCA_025379985.1. Lineage (NCBI taxonomy): Eukaryota > Metazoa > Chordata > Amphibia > Anura > Hylidae > Phyllomedusa > Phyllomedusa bahiana. Next base: position 313,631 of record JAODAL010000175.1, on the reverse strand, counting down.
CTGGGCATCCATCACCCATAGGGACACATTGTTTTTCTTAAAGTGTTCATGTAAAGGATGGATGCCATGCAGTAAAACCTGTCACTCAAGGGTCCCATCGTGAATAATGGGCACAGTATATTTTAAAGCATTATTTTTTTTTTCACTCGTCACCACAGGATAATGTATAAAAAGTGTGTTTAGTCCTGTTTTTGGCAGTATAACAATATACACTGACTCTAGGGATCCTAAAAGGACCTGAATTGTGTCCGAGTTGTATGAAATAACAGCAATAAGGAAGAAGAGACACATGAGCTGGGAATTTGCTTGTTTCTTCATTACCTTTTCTGCTTCTTGTGCAGTGAACTTCAAGAGTGCTGATCACAGTTTACTGGATGCCCATTTATCTAGACCAGTTATAAATCCGTGTAGACAATTCCCAGTTTACATCTGTATTGGAGCATTCGTTACATGATGGACTCCATTAATTGCAGTTAGGTCTCGCTGCTATTTTTTCAGTTATTTTTTTTATAAATCTGTAATAGAGGTGCCAAATGGAAGTTCCAACACAGATGTGAACATGGCCTAAAATGCACAATAAAATAGATGCACCCCATGTATGCCATTTTACAATAAGGAGCAGAAATCTGGAACATTCTTTGCATTATGCCCAGGGTTGGTTCATGATGATGATTTGCAAGTGTAGACCCCAGTGCCCAAACTCTCCATCAATCACAATAGAAGGCCTCTGCATTATAAATGGTACATGGTAGGTGGGGGGCCCTGTTACATTGGGGCTCACGAGGTTAAAGTTGCATGTTTCAAGAATTCTAATTTTGGTGTCTTCTAAATGTCTGTCATGCACTCTGAAGCCCTGCACAGTGTATCAGCTTTACCTCTGGTGTACCTTTTGTGGCCTATTTTCACTGTCTTTACTCCAGGGGACTCTTAGGTCGCTACCCCCAACATAATCCCCTTGCTCCAGCAGCTGATATCTAAACGTAGTACTTGAAAAGCTTAGTCAGCGAGTCCAGAGACCAAGACAGGAAGAGTTATTTTGTGGTTTAGGGCAAGCCAAAGGTCTGAACAGGCATGGGACAGGTAGTGAGATCAGGAAGCAAGTGAGAGTCAAAACCATGAATAAATATGCCAGAAATGACAGGAAATACTAAAATCAATGAAATCACAAGGGGGCTCTACATCCTAATGCATCTCCCAATTATCCTAGATGTGTACATGCAGCACGGAGGAAAACACACACCACACAGTGAAAGGTCTGGCAGCATTTCCTGTCTTTCATTAAGCGACAGTGGGTTATATAGGCATCTTTTCTGTGCCGTGAGCATGCCACATATGCATATATCATGTATATATCATGTGGCATGCATAACCTATCTCTATTTGTTCCCCTTATCAGTCTTCTTGTCTCCCATGTGATTTCCCCTATAACTGGGGCTGGTATATTAGCCTTAGTGACCAGGGATACTTCAGGGGAAATATATCCTCTAGACTGGCTGCAGAGCTGAGCTGGGTATGTTAAGGTATGTTCACATGGTTGGATCCGTTTTTGGATCAGTTTTTAGATGCGTGTTTGGATCCGTGTTTCGGACCCTAAATGGAACCAAACACGCATTGAACAATGTGCAGTGTGATTTACATTGCTTTCAATGTAAAACATGCATCGCCGTTCAGACGAGTGATCACCGATACATGTTTACATGCGTCTTTCTGATGCGTCTTTTGGATCCGTTCAAAGAGTTGAACGAAAGATGCAGCAGACGCCCTATTTAAAACTATAGGGTGCATTCCAGATGCAGCCAAAACACAGCCAAACACACCTGCGTGTTGGAAGCATGTTGGATGTGATTTACACAGCGATTCAAATACGTTTTTTGGCTCCAAAAACAGATCCAACACGCCGTGTGAACATACCCTTAATACTCAGCAGCTCAGCCACTTACCGAAGCAGAATGCCAACACTGAGCACTGTAAAAACAGCAATCAGGAAGGCAGGGTCGGTAATAAACCATCCCTGTCTTCTCAGTGGAGGGCCCTGCTGTCACTGATAGCCTGCTCTCCACCCGTGCAGCTGAACAATTAGTTCCAGAACGTCCGTGCACAGAAAAACTGCCTCTGCCGGGATGTTATAGTCAGTGGGCGCAGTCGGCAAGTAGTTAAGGTCGCACTGTCTCGTCTTTAACCTCCACTATCTTTAACTTAATATTAGATCTAAGCTGCTTTCCTTCAATGTATATATATATATATATATATATATTATATATATATATATATATATATATATATATATATATATATATTATATATATTATTTTATTTTTTTTTTTTTTTTTTTTTTTTTTTTTACAGAACAAAGAACAGATTTTTGCAGTAACTTTATTTAACACATTCAGAAAGGAGCGGCTCATTAATTTAAATGTAGGGACTCTTAGCAACTGAGTAACACTAAAAAGAAAGCAAAATAGAAAGTCAGCAAGGAAATAGTGCTTAGCCCGTGTTCCCTCTGCCAGAACGTAAGTTAATCTTCAAAATGCTACCCATTCACTGTGTTATAACCTTCTGCTCAGCAGAGTGAACACAGCACAACAGGCCTATGTTATCATGGCTAAACGTCTTGCTTGATTTACCAGAAAATCAGATGCACTTACATCTATTTTCTGTTCTGATGATGATGCATTATCATAAAAGGCATTGCATTATTTCTAGCGTTCCAGCAAAGAGTCCACAACCCTTCTCTATAGATGGAGGTTTTAATCATAAATTGCAATTTCTCAGTATAAAACAGAGGGGATGCAATTTAAAGGTCCATAATGAAGATAAGTACCATACACAGGCAATCACAATGGAGAAGGCGCTGACAGATACTGAATGTGGTCGCTCCGAATTCCCCGCCTTTCTGATACTTTTTATAGCGTAACATATTGTGTGGAGAGAAAAAGACATTTGCTTTTTAGTGTGGTTGCTTATAGCAAAGTCAAAGGAAAGTGATATCAAAATATGTCCTTAGACAGGAAGATTTTGCACATTCCATTCAGATAAGAATATTTTATTTTATTTTTTTTACATAGGGGGCTGTAAAGTTAAAGGGTGTTCATGCTAAAAGGTGATCTCGTAGTGAGTTATGAACTGGCCCCAGTGAATGGGGCCCCGGCAACGCATGCGCAGCAATCTACAATTTATTTCTATAGGAGTTTTGAATGTAGCCGAGGTGTATGCTCAGCTATATTTGGAACTCTCGTAGATTTGAATAGAGGAGAGCTGCGCAAGCGCGGCTGTCTCCCTATTCACTGTGACAGGCTCGGAGCTCCCCTTGGGGCCTGAGAGTTTAGTTTATATACTGGACTAAAATGAGTTTTAAATCGGTTTTCCAGGACTTTGATAGCCATGGGCTAGTGTCAGGTCCGATTTCCAGCACCGCTGTGAATTAGCTGTTTAAAGGATCCATGGCGATGGGGCGAACTTGGTGAATTCTTCATTATTGGATACAGATCCATTTTGTAGCAGCTGTGCAACTTATTTCATTTTAGTCCCATTTAAGTGAATGGGAAAGAGCTATGTGTAGCATGAAGCAAAGCCACTACTAACTATACCAAGATGTCACTAGTAACAAAGAGGCTGCCATGGCCCTTTTAGTCCACTGATTATCGGGGGTGCTGGGAGCCGCACTTTAACCAATCTAATATTGGTGGCATATCCTAACGATAGGACATAATTGTTATGGATGCCCCTGCGACCCTCGTCCTGGGTCGCAGGCGCATCCATGCCCCGCCGCCCAGCGGCACTGCGACCCGCATGTCGGGTCGCAGGCACGCTCGTTCCCCTACCTGTCCCACGAGCTACTTACCCGACTACGCTCCTGCTGCAGCCGTTGTCCCGAGGCGCGCGCGGCCCAGCTCCCAGCTCCGACAGTGTTAAGTTTAAAGGGCCAGCGCACCGGTAATTGGCTATTGCCGGTCGCTGCCCCTATTTAAGCTTGCCTCTTCCTAGTGACCTCACCGGATCTTTAGTGCCCTTAGCCTATTGAGAAAGCATCCCTAAGCCTTGTTCTGATTACCGTGTACCGAACCGTTTGCCTTCGTCTTTCAGCCACGAATCTTGCCGCCTGCCCTGACCTTCTGCCTGTCCACGACCTCGAACCATAGCCGTCTGTCCTGAAATTCTGCCTGTCGTCGACTACGAACCTGCCTACCGATTTTGTACCACGCTACACCTCAGCTGCCTCCGTAAGCAAGTCACGTCAGGGGTAGCGACCTGGTAGACTCCTGCCGCAGGAAGTCCATCCCGCTTTGCGGCGGGCTCTGGTGAAAACCGGGACCTACTTAGATTCTGCTCCGTGGCGTGGCTTACGCCATCGCTTGCGGTGGTCCAGAGGATCCACTATCTCCGACCGCGACAGTAAGATCCGGCCATAGATCCCGCCAAGGTGCCTCTACCGAGCGTCTCTGACATCACCACCATCGTGGCCCAGCAATTGAAGCAGATCGCGCAGCATGCGCAGCAGCTCAACCAGCTGTCCACTATGATGCAGCAGCTCATCGCCACTCAGCAGCAGCAGTCGGCTGCAGTGGTCTCTCCCGTGGCAGCCGCTCCGGGGATGTCCGCCGGTCCTAAACTCCGGTTGTCCATGCCGACCAAGTTTGATGGGGACCCAAAGGCCTGCAGGGGCTTCATCACCCAGTGCTCCCTTCACGTGGAACTTATGGCTGGTCAGTTCCCATCGGAAAGGTCCAAGGTGGCCTTCGTGGTCAGTCTCCTCTCAGGAAAAGCCCTGGCCTAGACGACTCCACTCTGGGACCGAGCCGATCCGGTCACGGCTGATCTTGCGACATTCCTACTGGAGTTCTGCAGTGTCTTCGAAGAGCCTGCCCTCGCTTCGTCTGCTGAGACCGCCTTACTGAACCTGCAGCAGGGGAACTCCTCCGTAGGTGACTACTCCATGAAATTCCGCACATTAGCATCAGAGTTGGCTTGGAACGATGCAGCGTTGTGCGCCACCTTTAAGAGAGGCCTCTCCAGCCAGATTAAGGATGCTCTCTCCGCCAGGCATCCTCCGTCTTCCTTAAGTGAGCTCATCCATCTTTGCGGTGGGCTCTGGTGAAAACCGGGAAATACTTAGATTCCGCTCCCTGGCGTGGCTTACACCATCGCTTGCAGTGGTCCAGAGGATCCACTATCTCCGACTGTGACAATAATATTAAACTGCTGGAGCCCTCATTAATCACAAAGCTCCCCTTAGTGGCTTCTGTCATTGTACCTGAACACAAAATAATGTTATATTACTAATTAATATACTAATCTATATTAATTACTAATATAGATTATTTTCTTCTTAGCCATTTTATTTTCTTATTGCAGATTTTTTGTATGGGTGGCCATCTTGCCTGAACTGCTTTTAGCAGCATTTAGAGAGATGCTTTACAGCAGCTTCATTGACTTCTATAGGAGAGTGTTGTGGGCATGCTCTGTGACATGCGAAGAAGTCAGTGTGCAGGGAGGGTAGAGGGAGAGCCGTGTCCATCTCCTATTGTGAATGGTGGATCCTATGTTACCTATACACATTGGTGTCTCCTTTCAGTGTAATCCTGCCTGTGCTGATAAGGAGGAGACTGCTGAAATATCCCTTGTAGATTGTAAACCTTCAAGGGCAGGGCCCTCTCTCCCTCTGTACCAGTTGTTAGTCACTTGGGGCTGCATCAGTTTTCTGGTGTACTTTGAACCTAAAAGAACGTATAAACAGGCACACTCCAAACTTTGACACGATAAGTCCCTTTGTAATGCACCAAAGATACTCTTTAGTGCGCCAAAGATATGTGGAGTTCTGGGGGCATTGCATCACATTCATAGAAGTAGACACATTTATGATTCTTTGATGCCAAACCTAGAGGCAGAACAGTTAGAACAGCAGGACCAGGGTATAGGTGGTGCCTGAGCCAGACTTGTGGTATTGGCTCTACACTTCCCTGTATGTATGACCTGCAGAAGAACAGCCAAACCAGGGTATAGGTTATGTATGAGCAAGACTTGTGGTATTGGCTCTACACTGCGCCTGTATGTTTGACCTGCAGAAGAACAGCCAGACCAGGGTAAAGGTGGTGCCTGAGCCAGACTTGTGGTATTGGCTCTACACTGCGCCTGTATGTATGACCTGCAGAAGAACAGCCAGACCAGGATAAAGGTGGTGCCTGAGCCAGACTTGTGGTATTGGCTCTACACTTCCCTGTATGTATGACCTGCAGAAGAACAGCCAGACCAGGGTAAAGGTGGTGCCTGAGCCAGACTTGTGGTATTGGCCCAACACTGACCTGTATGTATGACCTGCAGAAGAACAGCCAGACCAGGGTAAAGGTGGTACCTGAGCCAGACTTGTGGTATTGGCTCTACACACTGCACCTGTATGTTTGACCTGCAGAAGAACAGCCAGACCAGGGTAAAGGTGGTGCCTGAGTCAGACTTGTGATATTGACTCTACACTGCGCCTGGATGTATGACCTGCAGAAGAACAGATAGACCAGGGTAAAGGTGGTGCCTGAACCAGACTTGTGGTATTGGCTCTACACTGCCATGTATATATGACCTGCAGAAGAACAGCCAGACCAGGATAAAGGTGGTGCCTGAGCCAGACTTGTGGTATTGGCTCTACACTTCGCCTGTATGTATGACCTGCAGAAGAACAGCCAGACCAGGGTAAAGGTGGTGCCTGAGCCAGACTTGTGGTATTGGCGCTACACTGTGCCTGTATGTATGACCTGAAGAAGAACAGCCAAACCAGGGTAAAGGTGGTGCCGGAGCCAGACTTGTAGTATTGACACTACAATGTGCCTGTTTGTATGACCTGCACTTTCTTTGGATCAATGTTATGCATGTAACAAATTGTGTAGAAAAAGAATGTTTTGTCTAAGTTGACTAAGGGCGTGTTGTCGCCCGAAACGCATTAACAGAGTCTGTCTCCACACTTATGCCTGATGTAAGGACTTTTTTTAGCCCAATAAAGGACATGATTATTTCTATACATGGCCATATGTGTTGTCCACCCACTTTTCTACACATTCTTATGCTGGCACTTCTTGTAGTGAGGTACGTGCACCCATCCTTTGGCTCTCTATTTTAGAGCAGGATTATTCTATTGACCTTTGTGACTGTTCTCGGTGACCTGTGGGTTCAGCTGGTTGCGTGCATGTCCAAGATTTGCTGTTATGTTTGCAACAACCCTTCAAATGTACAACACCCTGGAAAAAGAGGTGCATATCCGCTTAAGAACCAGGCCTGAAAAGGATTTAACAATCAGCAACCTTTTTTGCCTTCCTGCGTTTCAACAGTTCTAACTTTTTTATTTTTTCAATGACGGACTTGTATGAGGACTTGTTTTATGCGGGAAAAGATTTATTTTGAGGGGGAGGGGCGTATTTTGAGTTTACATATAAATTACTGAATAAAGGTTAACTTTTGTGAAATTTGGAGTTTAAATGTCAAATGTCATGCACATAATATTAGTCTAGAATGGGCCTGATTTATGAACCCGCTCTACAGCGGATCATAAATCAGGCACGTTCTAGCGCTAGTACGACATTTCTGGCTCAGGTAAACCACTTTGAAAGGTTTACCATTCCCAGCAGTAATGTGCCTAGAAATGCCGTAGCGAAGCTATAATTTTATAGCTTCATACGATTCTAGTGCACCCCGCCTCCTGCACGCCCACCGAAATCAGGCACATTACAAAGTGCAGCTTGTGCTTTGTAATTTGAATGATAATGGCGTACGGGCCATTTAAAAATGTGGTAAACGGGGCCATTTTTTATATTAATCACATTTCACACCAAATTGCCTGTTAGATTAATTCTACAGGTTATTACAGTCAAGTGAATACTTAATGTGTGTTTTTTTTTTTTTTTTTGTGTAATGTATTTGCAATAATTTTTTTATTAAATATTTGTTTAACTGGTGCCTTCTCCTGCCTTCCGTAGTCTCTTATCATTAGCCGCCAGCTTCTCCTGCCTTCTGCAGTCTCCTATCGATAGCCAGCACCTTCTCCTGCCTTCCACAGTCTCCTATCGTTAGCCAGCACCTTCTCCTGCCTTCTGCAGTCTCCTATCGATAGCCGGCACCTTCTCCTGCCTTCTGCAGTCTCCTATCATTAGCCAGCACCTTCTCTTGCCTTCCGCAGTCTCCTATCGTTAGCCAGCACCTTCTCCTGCCTTCCACAGTATGTTATCGTTAGCCGGAGCCTTCTCCTGCCTTCCACAGTCTCCTATCGATAGCCAGCACTTTCTCCTGCCTTCCACAGTCTCCTATCGTTAGCCAGCACCTTCTCCTGCCTTCCACAGTCTCCTATCGATAGCCGGCACCTTCTCCTGCCTTCCACAGTCTCCTAACGTTAGCCAGCACCTTCTCCTGCCTTCCACAGTCTACTATTGTTAGCCTGCACCTTCTCCTGCCTTCTGCAGTCTCCTATCGTTATCCAGCACATTCTCCTGCCTTCCACAGTCTCCTATCGTTAGCCGGCGCCGTCTCTTGCCTTCCACAGTCTACTATTGTTAGCCGGCACCTTCTCCTGCCTTCCACAGTCTCTTATCGATAGCCGGCACCTTCTCCTGCCTTCTGTAGTCTCCTATCGTTATCCAGCACCTTCTCCTCCCTTTCACAGTCTACTATTGTTAGCCGGCACCTTCTCCTGCCTTCCACAGTCTCCTATCTTTAGCCAGCACTTTCTCCTGCCTTCCACAGTCTCCTATCGTTAGCCGGAGCCTTCTCCTGCCTTCCGCAGTCTCCTATCGTTAGCCGGCGCCTTCTCTTGCCTTCTGCAGTCTCCTATTGTTAGCCGGCACCTTCTCCTGCCTTCCACAGTCTCCTATCGTTAGCCAGCACCTTCTCCTGCCTTCCACAGTCTCCTATCATTAGCCAGCACCTTCTCCTGCCTTCCACAGTCTCCTATCGATAGCCGGTGCCTTCTCCGGCCTTCCACAGTCTCCTATCGATAGCCGGTGCCTTCTCCGGCCTTCCACAGTCTCCTATCGATAGCCGGTGCCTTCTCCGGCCTTCGGCCTTCCACAGTCTCCTATCGTTAGCCAGCGCCTTCTCCTGCCTTCCACAGTCTCCTATTGTTAACCGGCACCTTCTCCTGCCTTCCACAGTCTCCTATTGTTAGCCAGCACCTTCTCCTGCCTTCCTCAGTCTCCTATCGATAGCTGGCGCCTTCTCCTGCCTTACGTAGTCTCCTACTGCTCTACCCTTGGCTTAATTTGCCCACCAGCTTTCCTCATTTCTATAACTGCTGGCATTTCTCATGTTCCTATATGACAACAATATTTTCCACACTAGATACTCTATCTTTGTCCATCTACCCCGGTCTCTTGTGTGATTGATATTATTAGGCCTATTGGCCAAGGTGAACATTGCAGGTTTTCATATTTTTTTTATTTCTTTTTTAAATATTGGTAGTGATAAGGGAAATTAAAAAGACGCAACCAAAATAAAACTTAGAAAATGTGTTTAACATAAAAGCATGGTATTTTTAGAAGAGTCTAACTTTTTTTGACAATGTCAAAGGGTCTTAAAAAAAATTGAAATGTAAAAAAAAAAATCCTATTGTCATTGAATTCATTGGAGAACATTCAGAGATGTCTCTTTAGATGATTTTACAAGGTCCTGCATTAATTTTTTTCTCCCCAAACTGGTTATTCTCCTACTGCTTGAGAGTGATTCTGAGGAGTAATATAGCCCCTGGGAAGAAAGGATTCTCCAGCCTAACCATCCAGCTGACAATATGAATGATTACCACCCAGCATAAAATGTAATGATATAGCAATGAGAGGAATGACATCTGCATAGCGGGTCCTGGCTGCCTGTCACAAATTCTTCACTGGTGACTACAGCTTGATACATTGCCACATCTCAGCCTTCCAAAGTGCTTTTACAGCATAAAGACTTTGCCCGTGATCCAACCTCTTCTTTATATATTTCAAGTGCTGTGAAATTTGATTGTCAACATATAATATATGTGAAGTCTCCATAATGAATCACATTTGTCACTTGGCTTCCAATTTTAAAAGTTTTGTACAGAATTACAATGAGGAAACCTGTGGATACTTCCGACTTGTAGGACAAGAAGATCAGAGTGACTATATGAAATATAAGTCGGTCACTTGATTAGTTTAGGTATAATTATTGAAGTGTTGTCTGGTTCAGAAACCCATATTAAATAACCCCATTAAGCAATCCTAAATTAAACATAGGCAGCCCCCCCTTCAGACCACTCTTCTATCTAAGCCAGAGCAGAGAGTGGCTGAAAAGTGTCACTTTCTCTGGAGGACGTGGCAAGATCATGAATTACATGGACAGACCATATGTATCAATGAAAACAATGTAATACAGGCAATCCCCCGATGTGAACAGGATAGGGACTGTAGGTTTGTTCTTAAGTTGAATTTGTATGTAAGTCGAAACAGGTATATGTATTAAATGTAACTGCAGCACAAAAGGTTTCGTTTTTCATTTTGGATAGTGAAGGGAAGGGTTTTTACATATGCTTTGCTGTCTGTGCCCTTATTAAGAAGATGACACCTCATGTGCTGCTGCGGCATGCTGGAACTTGTCGTTCCACAGCTACTATCAGCTGTGGAACATAGAACTACAAGTGCCAGCATGCCTTGTAGTTCCCGGTTTGTAGCTAGGGGACAGATGTAAGTCGGAATGGTGTAAGTCGAGGACTGTCCGTACTTTATTTCCCCTGTGGTGGTGCTTCAGAAAAATCACACACCTGCTTCAAAGCATTCTCTCAGATCTATGGGATTATAAACAGCACAACACTCTGCACTCATTTTATTGTCTAAGTATTAGTGTTGCTTGAACCCATCACCGGTTGGTTTGAAACTGGTTCAACCAAACCTGTGAAAAATGTCAAGCTCTGGACATCCCAAACCAGAATTCGTTTTACTCTGAACCTGATCCTAATTCTAACTGTAACCAACTAATCCATAGTTTGGGTATCTAATTGTCTTGTAAAGGTTAACTTAGTGCTCCATGGCATTCTCAATCTGGCATCTCTTCTGGACCGATGTGAATTTCAGTCCAACATCATTTTAGGGTTGCCGTAATGTGCCATCTGACCAGAAGTGATGCCAGATTGAGAGCGCTGCTGAACCAGTAAAAAAATCTAGCTTTGGCAGCACTGGGATAAGGTATTCTGGTGTCCTAGGCATATAATGCATATAGGGGGACATGTATGAAAATTGTATAGGTCGAAGACTTTGTTGCCCAAAGCAACCAATCAGAGCGCCCGTCTCATATCATATAGTGGTCTGAAAAAATGAAAGGGGAACTCTGGTTGCTATGGGCAACAAAGAAAGTTAGACCTAGACAGTTTTCATACATGTTGCCTATACTGCCCTGCCAATGGAAATAGCAGCCCCCTCCATACATCCTTGCACCCCTTTCTTGCTTGAGTTGAGGTGGCACCCTAGGCAGTCACCTACTTTTGCCTACCCATAATCCAATCCCCGAGCTTTAGATTAGGTTTATGGTTATGATTAATTTTTTGGAGGGTGATATCTGTCAAATCAAATTGCTAAGATTAAGATTGAAGTTGGCTTTGACCTGAATCTAAAGTGCAACTGTACTATGGATTCTTAAAAACAAAAAGGGATTGTTCAAAGTGTTGGCAAATTGGCATTGACGCCTTATAACTATATCATTGGTCTTTCTTTAAAATGCCCTGTCTGTACTTGTCAGTGAATTTAATGTCCTTATCTGTGTCCATGTGGGTCATCACCTTAATCTTTCCCCGTTATTTGCTCTATACTTCATTGCATATACCTAATATGATATGATCACAATATAATTATATACTTGCCAACATTTAGGCTGCAAATATTAGGATGTTTAAGCCTTGCCCATGAGAACACCCAGAATGCCCAGGAACACTCCAAAGTGTCCACTTTTGGGAGAAGCTTGCATAATATGGGCCCTTTCCAGCCCAGTTCTCCCACCAAAATCAGGACAAGTCCATTATTACATATATTCCTAAAATGAGCACTGGCTCAACTCCTTACAAATGATTTCTTCAGGCTGACCATCATTTCAATAAATGTAGCTAGGTAAATTTACAAATATGGTCACAGGAAGTTCTAGATTTTATGCAGATTTGTGCAGCAAATGAGGATGATTTTTATGACTTTCTAGGATGTTTGCAGGCAACATTCACCAAAGACCAGCTCTGAAAGTTCCCCATGACAGGTATCCTATACATTAGACTATCTGCGTAATGGCATATAAATGCTGTGTGGAATCAATAAAGCAACCCCTGGTGAATGAGAGGCCTCAATAAGGCAAATCTCAGGCATCGTCCATTCAAATAGAGAAAATGTACTGAATTATGCTGCAGAAATGTTTCCATGTCACCTCTCTTTCCTAAGTGACTTTAAACCATTTTTCCATCCCCACTGGTGCATCACCTTTATTACTGAAATACAATATATTTTTATAATACAATTGTATCCATCTTGTTGAAGGGCATCTCTGATTTAGACAATACTTTTATAAGGGTATTTTGAAGAAAAGTTCATCACAAAGTCTCTCCTGAGAACTTGGAAATAAGTGTTTCATTTCCCTGCAGCGCCACCATAGGAAAAACAAAGCATTACATAGTTCCCTTTGTAATCAATGATTTGCCTGTGTAATCCAGAACAGGGTAGGTTCTCCAGAGCAAGAGATGCTCTTTGTAATTACTCTCCACTCTGAAGACTTGAGGATTGTGAACAGAGGAACCACTTTATTCATTTAGTATTCCCCAATAGACTACATATGATCAAATTAATCAATTTGTATAAAATAATCGTATACAATACAATATATTATGTTACTATGTAAAACAAAACCTCATAATTCCAATTTCTCAAAGCTAAATATTGCATAGTATTATGGAGGAGCTTCTACGTAGAAATATATGAGATGGATGCATTCATCCCAAGGAAAGCGGCATTATGCCATTACCATACCATAACCTTGTCAGGGGTGCAGAGTAAATGGAATCACGGCATTACCATAAAGTGGGTTATTCATTCATGTCAGTGAAACATTTACTTGACCTTGACATAAAGGAATACAGGCAGTGCCCGGGTTATGAACAAGTTCTCCAGGTTTGTTCTCAAGTTGAATTTGTATGGAAGTTGTTCCAGATTAATTTTTAAGTGTAACTCCAGACAACATTTTTTTCTCAGTATTTGAAAAGTTCAAGGAAAGGATACCACCGCTGTAATGTTTTTCTGCTGTCTGTGCCCCAGCATATAAGATTTCACCTTATATTTATCCCGCGCATCTTGGCTATGTGAGTCTGTAGGGGCCTAGTGGGAGGATTTCCATTCCTGTATAAGCCATCAGTAAATCCATGCGCACCTCATCTTTCTGAAATGTATAGAATTTATTTACTGCAAACATATAGATCAATAGGTAGAGTAACTCTCCATAGTGCAGCAATCAAGTGAGATATTGGATATGGAACTGTTGTGAGTCCAGATATATGTGCAGCCTTTCAGCTAGAAACAACCACAGCCTGAGGAAACCAAGTAAGTGCAAAACTGCTAACACTTAGTGAAACAGCATGGTGAGAAAAACCCTTTAAAAAGACAGTTTAAAAATGCACCAATTTATCTCAGTCTCATGCTGATTGATAAATTGGTGCAGTCAACTTTTGAGACTTTTTTGGCTTATTTTCTACATCAGAAGTTTGGCACATTTTTGGAGCAGATTTTGGCGCCCCCATGTCATGTTGTAGTTACGCCAACTTTTCCATGGGGAAACACCCCCTTTTCAGTAATCCATGTCCTCCTGTCGCAGAAAGTATCGTAAGTCCATAATATATGTGCCTGGGACATACTGCAGCATGCTGCATCAAAAATGTGCTACTTTTTGGCGCCTTTTAAGATACTTTCTGTGAATAAATGAGGGCCAAAGTGTTTCAAAAGTGTAACCAATAGATATGAGTGTTACAAAGCTTGACATACATATAATATGTGACAAATTCAAGGCTGGGTTCATACTTCCCTTTTTTTGCAGTTTTAAATGCATGGGGTTGTTTTTATTCACCCAAGTTTTACATGTGTTTCAAATTAGACTTAATTACACAGCTTATCTGCATTAAAAAATGCTGCATGCATTTTTGATACATTTTTTAAGCATATGTAATCTACATGTGTTTTCATGCATTTGAGAAACACATAAAGTAATGCAATGTGTGAACATTGCTAAGGCTGCGTCCCCACGGCAAGTGACAAATACCAGTCACACGGCCGCGGGGGGACGGCTTTTCTCCGCGATGAGCCTTCCCCCTTCACATTGGCTTGCACAGATTCCGTCCGAACACCGGACGGACGATTGTGCAAGCACAATGTGTTATGGGCGACCCGCGGGCGGTAAAACCGCCGGGCCGACAACCCGTGCAGTGGGGACTGCTGCACGGGTTTTCCATAGCGCCCCATTGTGCTCATTTTCGGCCGGTTTTTGAGGCAGTCTGCAAAACCGCAAACCGCCTGGAAAACCGGTCGAAAACCCGTGCAGTGGGGACATGGCCTAAAAGTGCAATGGCCTTACAGCACATTCAAGTGTTACATTATACATAAAATATAGACAAATGATAAAATGGTTTTGAGGGATACAGCACAAAAAAATCAAAAGGGCAGAATACATTTAAAAAAGAAAGAAAAATAGGCAGATATGAAATAGATGAAATGAGATAGATAGATAGATAGATAGATAGATAGATAGATAGATAGATAGATAGACAGACAGACAGACAGACAGATATATATGAGATAGAGAGATAGACAGAGAGATAGAGAGATAGATAGATAGATAGATAGATAGATAAATAGAGAGATAGATAGATAGATAGATAGATAGATAGATAGATAGATTATTATTTATAGACCATTATTATTTTCCACCATTTATGTATTCTTTTATTTTTCAGGTCCACCTGGCCCACCTGGAGTGGTGATTGTGGAGGAAATTACAGAGAGTACAGCCACTTTGTCCTGGAGTCCTGGTGCTGACAATCACAGCCCCATCCTCTACTACAATCTACAGGCCCGCAGTCCTTTCTCCTTGGGCTGGCAAACGGTGAAAACTGGTAAGCTTCAATACTTGTTTAAAAAAACAAAGTGTAACAAAGTGTAACAAGACTGGAACTCCACAAATGTAATATACTTTTAATACATAACTTTAACACTAAAAATACAATTTCCACATTTCTTTAAAATAACCACAAATGGCACAATCAGTGTCACCAATACATATATGTAGTGCCACCAAGACTAATATACAAGGTCACACAACATGATACATTCATATGATTACACTCACGGGTAGTTGTTCTTTCTTCTTCTATACAAGTTACCAACCTGAAAGATATAATCCAAGATGGGAGGGGTGGTAGATTCAAACAATATATTTTCAATCACCATTCCCTATTACATGTGGGAGATTCACTCCGAAAAGAGCAGCCCCACCTCTCGTTGGTTATCCCTACAATATTACTAGAAACAGACAGTTCAGTCAACTAGAGTTGATGTCAGATGGTGATATAAAATAAATCACCATCAATTCAAACCTCCTCCCAACGCATTCTCCCTCCCTACTGACGGATGATTTTAGGGTTCATCAGGGGACGTAGGAGTTTGTAATAAGCATCAACACACGACCCCGTGATAGAAAGACACTGATGTGTCTATATATAGTAGGTGCCACCTGATTAGACCTGCACTATCCACCATAAAATATATTTTCCCCAAATCCTCTCCCTAATGGTGTATACCTGAGTGTTGGTAGACGCCATAGCCACCTGTAGCCCCTTTTCAATGAAACTTAAAGGGGTTGTCTCACTACATTGATTCATCTTACCTCAGTCCTGTTTTCTTGGTTTCATTTTGAATTCAGGGGCATGTTTACTGGCTTCTACTAGGCTGCAGTAGAAGCCAGGTCTATATCTATAGCGACCAGTGCTGGCAGCCTATCAGGAGAGATGAAACAGGTCTGTAGCGATAGCGACCTGAGGAGCTGATGCAGACCATACAAAATGGGATATCTCAGAATAGGTAGGATATTGTTAATGGACACATGTTGCAAAGTCACTTGTTTTTGCAATATCTTTAACATAAAAGGCAGCGATCCTTGTGGTGAGAGAACCCCTTTAAGTAAAAGTTATGCTTTAAATGTAGGGTCTTTGTTCTTTTTGGCAGTGATTTCTTGCTTCAATTTAAAAGTCTTTCATTTCACTGATTTGAACACCTCATGTGTATTAACAAGTTAACTTTGTGAGACGAGCTTCTGTTGACAGATTTTTCATTCTTTCTGAGTAACTGTAGCTAGTATATGGTATACTATTGTCCTGATGTGATGGGTCAAGGCGCTAATTGGTATTTTAGCATCTTAATGTACTAAGCACCTCTTTTCATTAGTTGATAATGAATACCCAATTCAGATAATATTCTAAAGTTACCCATTCCATCTCTTGATGGACATAACTTTTTTGTACCGTAATATGTAATTATATATATATTCAGGTCTACCATATTTTTTCCATTTTACTCTGTTGAAGATGACTTGGAGTTGGCAAAAGAGCAAAGCATGGTAGTAAATTTGGTAATGGGCATGGAGAACCTCAAATGATAGAATGTGGTTAAATGGGGAAATAAACAGGGCTGTGCCATCACTTTATCGGTGAGAGTCTAACTTCTGAAACCCCCAACAGTCCTCAGAAAGAGTCAGTGTTGTGATCCCTTTACTGTTTTTAGATCACTGCAGTTTGCCTCCGTAACGTCAATGGAGTGATGCTACTGTTCATCTTCACAGCAGACAGCCAACACTGCTATAGGAGGAAAAACTGTGAAGGTGTGGCAGCACTGAATACCAATGAATCCCTCATTAGGAATGGTGGAGTTCCCAGAGGTCTGAATATCATTGATCACATTCTAGTGGCATATCTAGCAATATAACATCACTTTGAGATTGGAATACCCCTTTAATGCAAGGGAAGCATGAACAACTTTCATTAAATATGTAAATGGCCCGTAGAAAATTAGTGTGAACACCTATTTGTTGTAAAGTCACTTTAGAAAACATTAGTATACCCACTACGGCTGTTGGTCCTGTCATCGGATCCTAGCCCATGTTACTTTGAAACAGGGATCTGGTATGTTGAAATCTAATTTCGTATCTCTTGAGTTGTCTCCATGATGAGCTAAAGACAACCTGTCATTGACCTTATTACTATGGTTTTGGTTTTGCTGACTCCCAATGATCAGCCGTTGTTGCTGGAGAAAGCTGCTTCTGGCTACTGATCATGTGTTGCCCAACCATATAATACATTGATAAGCCAGATGCAGAGCACTTCTCTGTTTGGGCACATAGACAGAGTTCTGAGGAGCCTTTCTATGACACTAATTAGACATACAGGAATAGGGGTTGTCTTTGTAAGACATTTCATTGCATTCGGTCCATGCATTGTAGAGTACTTTCTAATAATAAACAGGAGCAGACAAGAATTTTTCTTTTCCACATCCCTTCTTGTACACTTGCCTTGGCAGGACTTATAAGTCTTATGTGCTTCAAGTGCCATTGACCTGCACGCTTTTGTTAGGTCCCTACCAGCCTTAACAACCTATCGGCACCCCACATTGCAGGAGTTACCTTAGGGGTAATCTAGGAAAACTGGAAGTGATGCATCGAGTTACACTGAAGCTCTTAAAACCTGGACATAACCCTAATATTAAGTCCTATTAAGGGATAAAGGTCTATCTTGTGGTGGTTTTCAACAAAATTTGAATCTGGATTAACCAAATTGAATTGCTTAGAGTTGGGTTGAATATTAGGCTATGTTCACACGGCTTATTTCAGAACGTATTTACGTCGGATTGCCGATCGTAAATCCGTTCCGAAATCAGTTGTAAATCAGTTGCAAATAAGTGTCACTTAGTGTGGCACGTATTTCGCGACGGATTTACAATCCCCATTCATTATATGGGGTAAATCCGTTGCGAAATCCGGCCCAATAATTGACATGCACATTGTTTTTCCGGCCATTTTGCAGCCGCAAATCCGCGGCGGCAATACGGCAAATAAATACATGTCGTCTGAACGACGACACGTATTTCCCATTAAAACCAATATTAAATGGCCTGCAACTTATTTCAGACTGATTTCGAAACGTATTTACGATCGTAAATACGGCAGCAAATCCGTTCTGAAATAAGCCGTGTGAACGAGGCCTTACAGTGAATTACATAGAGTAGCTGATGAATAACATATACACTGCAGTAGCATACAATCACATTTGCCAGAATTTCTTTACTGATGCTAAGAGATTTAAGCAACGCCCCTGGGAATGTCCATTTCCCTCTCAGGAAAGCCCCCAATCCTTCAGGCACAACCTTTTTAGGAGCAGGATTTTGCATAAACCCTTTTTGCGTTCCAGTTTGTAGTCATCTCCCAGAAGAAACTGGAGGGTTGGCAAGTTTGTATAAAATACATGTATACAGGTAGAGAATGCACCAAAATTCCAGAGTGATACAAGCTGGGTGACAGTTTTGGCATATTTTGGTGCATAATAGACACTTTCCACATCCATATGTTTCATTTTGGTTGGCTTACATTAAATAAAAAAAAAAAAATCAAGGCCAATTTTTTTTGGTCCTTGGTAGTGTTGGTCGAACTGTTCTAGAAAAGTTAAGTTCTGGTAGAACTTCTCGAATTTTTAAAATTAAACTGAACCAAATTTTTAACTGTTTCTTCGAGTAAATTTCTAGTTCTTTTTACACAACATTTTAGCGGCTTTCTGCCTTTTGGCAGCCAAAAAACACCTTCCTGCATTTTGGCAGCCACCAATCAGGCAGAACATAGAGAATGTCAAAAATGTTATTGCTGGGGGGTTAGGGCTCTCTTGCTTTAAAACACATGACCAGTTATAAAATTTCATTATTCCCCTTGTGAACGCCATTTTCAGCCACTCTCTGTACGTACAACTGTCGTAGTTAGCTTTTTTCTCTCCATAGACATCAATAGTTAGGGGGTTGGTATTGCTGGCTGCATCTTTCCCCCACCCAGAGGCGTTATTTGGGGGACATTTCGGTTCTATAATGCCTAACTCTCATACAGATTTATTATACAGAGGCTTGGATTTTTCTAAATCAACTCATGCCCCAAAAATTCATCTTTGCGTTTTGGGGGTTCAGTAATTGTATAAAAACCATCTCCAAATCTCCCATTTGGGGCAAAGGGGCTTTTGGGCCCCCCAGGATGCAGGGCCCCGTAGCAGCTGCTATGTGCACCCCTATAGCTTCGCCCCCCGCTTGCAAGCTGTCCTCATTTTTCAGTTTGCCTTTAAGGGAAAAAAAGTTTTTTACCCCTCAAATTTTTTTTCCCTTTCCCTTTTGAGCCAAATTTTTTTCACTAAATTTTCCAGAAACCAGTACACTGTTTTTGGTGCTAATTCCACTTTTCCTAACCTGTACAAGTATAAAAAATTTTAAACCCGAACATCTTCTCCCAAGACTTTAATAGAGTTCGAAGTTTGAGTTCGAAAAAGAAATTCGAAAAACCCAACTCTCAAAAGTCGAGGTTCTAATCAAATAGAACTTTTTACTGTTTTGCTCAAACTAGTTGTCACGGGGTGCGGGCCCGCTGCCGCGGGCCGGGGCCCTCCCCGCGGACTTGACGCGGATCGCGGCGCCAGGGCCACCCCTGTGCCCGCGGTCCCGGCGCCTGCTTGTTTACCGGGCCCCGCTCCTGTAAACGCCGCTCCCGGCCGTCCTGACTGCCGTGCTCGTGCCCGCCCCCTAGCCCCGCGTGACACTTGACATTTGGGCCCTCAGATTTAAAGGGCCAGTGTCCCTTTTAATTTGGGGTTTTTTCCGGACTTTGGTTTAATTTAAAGGGGTTTACGCCCCCTAGCAGTCGCTGCCAAAAAATTTTTGGTGGGGTTTTAAAGAGTTTTTTTTGGAGTGTCCTTGATCCTTTAATTGTTTATCCGTGTCCCCCGTCCATTCCCCCTATTTTTCCCCTGCCCTTTGTGTTTCCCGCCTCCCCGGGACCGTCTCCCCGTCTCTGACCATGAACCCCCTTGCCGCCTCCCCTGCCCTTCTCCCCTGCCCCCGACTCGTCTCGGGTTTCGTCTTTTTTTACCACCTGTTCCCCCGGGCCGGCCAGGGGCAAGCAATTTCACGGGGGGGTTTAATGACCGGGTACCCTTTAAATCCGCAGCAAGCCCAAATCCCCGCTTTGCGGCGGGTCTGGTGAAAACCGGGGGCTACTTAGATTCCGTTCCCTGGTTTTCTTAATACCCCCGCTTGCGGTGGCCCAAAGGGTCCCCCCGAACTGTCACACAAAGCCCTTTGGTTCCGGGCCAATATGGTTGTTTGGCCCTCAGGCCTACTTCCAGGGGGGAAAAAACATTGCTGCAGCCCACTGATTAGCTGGGAGAAATTTCCCTGCCTCTGTTTTTAAACCAACCTTTTCATTATGAAAAAGTTTTCAACTGATGATGAAAGTAGAGGCACATGACCACTGCAGCCAATCAACATCTGCAGCAGTAATGTCCCCATTCAGAAATAGAAGATTGTAAACAGAAGACAAAGAGCCCATGGTACGGGGCCCCCGGGGAAAGGTGTGTAATGGGTTTTCCCCTTTATTTTATGGAGCCCCATAAGCAATATATCATTTTTTTGTGAAATGGAGAATCCCTTTAATAAATTTGGTGGTTAATTAAGGTGGTTGTCCATTTAAAAAAATGATATTTCAAGGCATTGTAGTCATGGCATCAGCTCCGCTTGACTTTCAGGTTCTCATTCAGACACACTGGAGAGGCCATTGTAGGTGAATGGAGCACCAGCCTCTCATCTTTGTTAGGACAAAAAACCTGGAATTTTTGAGAAAACAATAGCGGGGTTTGCCCCGGGATGGCAGGGGGTTGGGAACAGCTAGGTAAATATCAGGGATTTTGTTAGGGACAGTCAGGGGTGCACGAGAAGACACAGATGGAGTGAGGCCCTGACGCTGGTCCCAACACCTGTCCCTGCCTCTTGGGGTACCCGAATCCTTACTAGGTCTGTAAATAAAAAGAAGACGAGCATACTTTTGAGCACAGTGAGGGCACAAGACGTAGCCCAAAAAAAACAAGAAAAAAACAGGGAGGGTCAGAAAGGCAAAGGGCCCCAAAACCCCAAAGGGGAGTGCAGTACAGAATCAGGTAAAAAAGGGAGAAACAAAAAGTCCAAGCCAAGGTCAAAAAAAACAGAAGGGAAACAAAGCAGAAAAAAAGGGGGAAACTATAGGCAAGGTGAAACCATAAAGCAGTCAAGGAAGAGGGATTCCTTATATAGGGAACAAGAGAAGTTAGAGCAAAGGTGATAAAGGGGAAAAAGAAATGTCCAACAAAAAAAGGAACAGGGGTTTAAAACCCCAAAAATTTCTGAAAAAAATTCCTGGGCCAAGGGAATTTGGGCCAAAAAAAGGGAAACAATTAAGCATACAGGGGCTAAAAAGACAGAGTTTTTAAAATGGGAAAAAAGGGTTTATGGCTGAAACCACGCTTTTTTTTTTTTGGGGGGGCGCAGCGTCCCCTGGCCGGGACCCCGAGTCAGATGCAGAGGCTCTGCCAGGTGCAATCATGACAGGTTTTTTTCATTTTGCCCCCACTGGCCTAAATGCCGTGCATTTTTTTAATGGAAAACCCCTTTAAGTACTTTTCTATTCCCTGTTTTTCTCTGCACGCTTGAAAAGATTTTAGTGGGTGCAAAAAAAATTTTTGAAAACAGTTTTTTTTGGGGCATTTTGTTCCGGGAAAATGACAGGTTTGCCCTTTAAACAAATTTCCTAATTACACCCTTTTTTGGGGCAGAGGAAAAAGCAAAAATGAATGATCTAAAACATGCTGCTCCAACCACCACACAGCCATATTATTTTTAAACACGAAAATCTAAACTCGCCCACGTGTTAATGATTACTCGTCTTCACCCCTTTTTTATTAGTATTTATTTTATAAATCAATTTTTCATCATGGCTCTGATTTACCTCGTGCAATAGAAGTAGGCCACAAGTAAAAGCAATTTTTTTTCTTCAATTCATCTTCGATTGTCATCTTGTGGCTAACTTAATGAGAATGAATTGCTCAAGCAAAGCTTACTACCAGGGCCCAGAAGAAAATTAATTGCATAACCTCCATACAGTATCTCCAGCTACAATTCTTCCCTGTCTTTTGATAGGATACAATAGCAGAAGGGTTTAAAAAAAATCCCCCGTGGGATATAGGGGGAAAGTAGCTGGCAAAGCCTATCTTTTTAAAAAAATGCACTAGCGACAAAGCATCATTATAGGGAAAGGGAAACTCAAAGTATCATTTTGGGAAAAAGGGTTCTAGAAATACGATAAGCAAACCCAACTGCTTACCTAATCTGCAGTCGCGAAAGCTAAAAGTGCAGAGTCCATGTCTAATTTGCAGTCACACTTTATTACCCGAGGGAAACTGGTGCTTTTTAAAAAGGGTGCCATAGTATAAAATTTACATCTATCTCAAACCTTCAAGGATTTCTGCTTTCATCATTTTGAATGGGGGGCAGAAAAACCTTGATCTGTCTGTGGACATTCAATGTAAATGTAGGTCAAGTCATATTTATAGAACTGGGATAGGGACATAGAACGAATTCTCCATTCGATTCAAGATTCCAATTTGTTGGCGAAGTAGAAGGTGAACTCAAAAATGTCACATGCAGATTGTCAATAAAACCATGAAGGAATTAAAGGGCGCTTATATCCTTAATGAAAGGCATAATGTTTTCTCAGGGCAGAACATTAGAGTTGATGTCTATCCTTCAATATAAAGTCATTTGTTGGACTCTGTGCTTAATAGATTATAGCTGCGTAGTTTCTAAGACTAAAAAAAGCATCCATCCAGTTCAGCCCATTATTCTATGGTGCTGATCAAGAGGTTTGCAAAACCCCCCCTGAGTTAGAGGCCTATTGTCCTCAGTTTAGGGGAAAAATTCCTTCCTGACTCCAATCTGGCAATCAGAATAAATCCCTGGATCAGCAACCCTTCTCCAGAATCCTAGTCATTATAACTTGTTATATTATTACACTAGAAATGTATCCAGACCCTTCTCCGGAATCCTAGTCATTATAACTTGTTATATTATTACACTAGAAATGTATCCAGACCGTTTCTCCCAATGGAATCCTGGTCACTATAACTTGTTCTATTATTACATCATAAATGTATCCAGACCCTTCTCCGAATCCGGGTCACTATAACTTGTTCTATTATTACATCTATAAATGTATCCAGACCCTTCTCCAGAATCCTGGTCACTATAACTTGTTATATTATTACACTCTAGAAATGCATCCAGACCCCTCTCCAAAATCCCAGTCACTATAACTTGTTATATTATTACATCTAGAAATGTATCCAGACCCTTCTCCAGAATCCTGGTCACTATAACTTGTTATATTATTACATCTAGAAATGTATACAGACCCTTCTCCAGAATCCCGGTCACTATAACCTGTTATATTACATCTAGAAATGTATCCAGACCCTTCTCCAGAATTCTGGTCACTATAACTTGATATATTACTACACTCTAGAAATGCATCCAGACCCTTTTTGAACTCTGAACTGCTCTAACAGTAAAGAATCCCTTTCTATGTTTATATAGAAACTTTCTTTCCTCTTGGCGTAGAGGTTGCCCCCCTTGTTCTGGCTAGAATCCTGGATATAAATAGATCATAGGAGAGATCTTTATATTGATCCTTGATATATTTATTATGAAATCTCAAAGCTTTCTCTCCATACTAAGTAATGAGCTCCAAATTCCCTGTATAACTATAGAGCCTGGCTCCACCCTGTATAAGCAGAGCAGAGGTTAGAGGGGTGAATCTGACTTAGGATGTACTGTTTATTACAGCGGGTTCCCTGGTGCAGCAGCTAAGATTCGCGATAACAACAGCGGCATCTGCGGTCGTTAATCAGAGGAGGTCCTTTTGCCATCCAGTTTCCCCACACCGCAATGTGGTTGGGGTGCCCTTGGGTTTGTCCTTTCACACATGGGCCTAAAAAAGCCCCCAGGTCTGCGGTGTCAGAACTCCTGCTGAGCCTTACAGAGAATGTGTCATCAAAAAATGAGTCATTGTTTAAGTCCCATTTTTATGCTAAACACATTTTTTAGGATTTTTTGATTTTTTTTTTTTTTACATATTTCATATCACTTTCAATATTTTTTAAAAACTCTTAAGTCTTGCAGTTTTCACTTTGGCCACTAGGCCTTGTTTGCACTTCTTTAACAGCAGTCAGAGAGATGCTTTACAGTAGCTTAATGCACATAGGAGACTTAAGAATTAATCAGTCCCATTCACTTCTATAGGAGAGTTTTCTAGTCATTCTCTGTGACCTGGGAAGAAATCAGTGTGCAGGGAGGTGAAAGGATGAACTGTGACATCTCCTCTTGTGACAGGTGGATCCTGTGTTATCTATTCACACTGGTGTCTCCTTTCAGTTTCACCCTCTTTGTGCTGATAATGAGCAGAAAACTGAGACTATTTCTCTACAGAACAGGAAGTGTCAGACTATTATTACGCCTAGTGGTCAAAGTGAAAATTGCAGGACTTAAGAATTATTAAAAAATATTGAAAGTGTTATGGAAAATTAATAAAGAATAAGCAAAAACTCTTAAAAATGTGTTGAACATAAAAATGTGAGTTAAAAAAGACAGTCAGGCATGTGGTACTTCTGGTGTCATCATAGGTTGTCTACTCCTAGGGAAAGTAGCAACAGTCCCAAATTGTTTTCTTTTGTAGACAATTTGTTTAACCATGAATTGCTGTACACTCGTCTGCAGCAGTGTGGTTATGGTTTCTCCAGCCTCATGTGTCTCTATAACATGTCTTTTAACAGTCCTTTTTGAGAAGAACAGAAACCAGGCTTTACATGTCTCTATTTAATGTGCAAATCCCCTGTGAAACCCACAAACTCCTCTCCTTCACTGAAATACCTTTTGCCAATTAGCTCTTGGAGAATTCATTAACACAGAGGTTCACTTACCTTTTCACCCTCATACTGTGGATGTTACCCAATGTACTCAATAAAGTAAAAGGAAGATCACTGTACGGTATACAGTATCTCGCAAAAGTGAGTACATTTGGGAAGCAGATGTGTTAAATTAAGTTCAGCATGGCCCCTCATGGCAAAGAACTCTCTGGGGATCTGAAAAAAATGAATTTTTGCTCTATATAAAGATGGCCCAGGCTATAAGAAGATTGCCAACACCCTGAAAATGAGCTGCAGCATGGTGTCTGAGACAGGTCTCGCCATGGTCAACCAAAGAAGTTGAATGCACATTCTCAGAATCATATCCAGGGATTGTCTTTTCAAAATGGACATTTGTATGCTTCCAGGATTGTGGCAGAGGCAAAAACGGGTGTGTGTGTGTAGGGGCGGGGGGGGGGGGGGGCAAGCCTGTCAGTGCTCAGAACATAAGCTGCACACTGCATCAAATTGATCTGCATGTCTGTCGACCCAGAAAGAAGCCTCTTCTAAAGAGGATGCACAAGAAGGCCCGCAAACCATTTGATGAAGACAAGCAGGCTAAGGACATGGATTACTGGAACCATGTGGTCTGATGAGACCAAGATAAATTTATTTGGTTCAGATGGTGTCAAGCGTGTGTGGCAGCAACTAGGTGAGGCATACAAAGACAATTGTGTCTTTCCTACAGTCAAGCATCGTGGTGGAAGTGTCATGGTTTGGGGCTGCATGAGAGCTGCCGGCTGTGGGGAGCTACAGTTCATTGAGGGAAAATTGAATGCCAACATGTACTATGATATACTGAAGCAGAGTATTCCAACAAACGATACCAAGGGCATCAGCCTAGATGTCCTTTATTTAAGATCCAAGTGTTACAGCATTACAGCTGTGATGTTGTAACACTGGGATCTTAAATAAAGGACACCTATGCTGACGCCCTTGGTATCGTTTGTGGGAATACTTGAAGAGGAGGGGGGACTGCCTCCATTTGGCGGTCTGTTGCACTAAGGTGATTCAGGTAAAATTGATTAAGGACTTATGTGCTGTCCAAAAATATTGATTGATGCCATACTGAAGCAGAGTATGATCCCGGCCCTCTGGCATCTGCACCGCAGGGAAAAATTCCAACATGATAATGACTCCAAACACACCTCCAAGATGACCACTGCCTTGCTAAAGAAAATGAGGGTAAAGGTGCTGGACTGGCAAAGCATGTCTCCAGACCTGAACTCTTTTGAACATTTGTGGGACATCCTCAAGCTCCATGATATCTTCATGGAAGAGTGGAAGAGGATTCCAGTGTCTGCAATCTGTGAAGCTCTAGTGACCTCCATGCCCAAGAGAGTTAAGACAGCGCTGGAAAATAATGGTGGCCACACAAAATTTTTACACTTTGTGCACAATTTGTCCAATTTCACTTAGTGGTGAACCAACTTTTGTTGCCAGTGGTTTAGACATTGATGGCTGTGTTGAGTTATTTTGAGCACACACCAACTTACAGTGTTATACAAGCTGTACACTGACTACTTTACATTGTATCAGTGTCATATCTTCAGTGTTGTCCCATTAAAATATATAACACAATATTAACACAAATGTGAGGGGTGTACTCAATTTTGTAAGATTCTGTAACTATAATAAAAGACAATTATTTTATACATTTAAGTTATATTATCTCAGCTTGTAATATCATCCAATGGAGAAAGCGTCGACCTGAGATGTGACTGGCTCCCTTTCTTGTACAAACGTATTTCTATGTAAGTAAGCCAATCACTAGCACAGATTTTTCCAAGACTGTGAAATATTTCTTGCTCTGCTGCTTGCACAATGTTTACAGTGAAGGGTAAAGTTCCTGATCTCTAGCATACTTTTTATCGCTACCTGAAGCAGTAAATTGCCTATGTATCAACACTTTCAAAATTGGATCACAAGCCCAAATGCCTCCAGCCATCAAGCTCTTAACGAAAAGGAATAATGTTAGGTTCATGGAACCCGAAAGCCTTTTTATAAATAACAGAATAGGAAAATGACTGCGGCGCTTTCTCACTTTTATTGCTAAAACTAATACAATCTGTCTGAAATGTAATAACATTTTGTATAAAACAAAATGTATTAAAAAGCACCTCACTACTTGCCCCTGCTAAGCTGCAGTCAGCTGTTTATGACTTCCTATATTAAAGGCATATTTTACAGGTTGAGAATATTTGTATGAATGTATTCATAACGCTTTTTGTTACTTTTGGAAAAGAGTTCTGGCTGTTGCAGAACTAAAGTTGTGTTTTGATTTCCTTTTTAACGGAGTTACCACGTTTAAAAATTATTTTTGGTTAAAAGAGTCCCTAAAAAGAAACTGATTGCAGAGTATCATTCAATAAGACCCCAGCAATCAGAAACTCTTCAGTTTTCCTGCAGTGCCTCCTCAGGGCAAATGAGGAATTACATAGTTTCTATTGAAAAAAATTAGTCAGTTAGTGCCATGCATGGATGTACTGAGGCCTCCAGAGTGTTCACTTTTCCTGCAGCACCACCACAAAACAAATAATTTAACAGTGTCTACTGAAATAAATGAATAGTACATGTAATGCATGGGTCCTCCAGAAAGTGTTCAGTTTTCCTGTAGAGCCACCAGAAGGTTAGTGCAGAAAAATACAGTGTCCTTTAAAAAAAAAAAAAAATAGGCAGACTACGTCATGCAAGTACATGCTGGGTCCTCCTGGGTGTTCAGTTTTCTCCAGTACCACCACAAGCGAAAAAATAGTTAAGCAGTGCCTACTGAAATAGATGAATATTCCATAAAATTCATTGGCCATCCACAAAGTGTTCTATGTTCTGGCAGTGCCTCCACAGGACAAATGTAGAATTACATAGTGGTTTTTGAAGAAAATATACAGTCTATGGCATGCATGGATATGCTGAGTCTTCTAAAGTGTTCAGTTTTCCCACAATCCCACCAAAAATCAGTGTCTACTGATATAAATTAATACATGTAATGGCTCGTGCCACGGTCTGAGACTTGGACCGCGGGCACGGCCGTCACCTGGCTGCCGCCAGTCTTCGCGCTGCAGTCTGAGCTTCTGGCAATGCCTGCTCCCATCTCGCGTTTCGCCTGTACTCGCCTAGTCCTGTCCTGCTTCCTCCTCAGCTGGCGTGCTCTTCTGCGTCTTCCTCCTGTGAGACACACATTTCCTACTGGCAACTAGGGGTGAGCGTGCACTGGTTCCCTGGATTTAAAGGGCCAGTGCGCGACAGATAATTATGTTTCCTCCAGTGCGCATTTGGCGGGGGCTTTTTATGGATTCCATTTCCTGTTCTAAGCGCCCAGTTGTTGGTGTCCATTCCCTAGTTATGCTCTGCTGTGCATTCCCTAGTGAATCCTTATGCTACCCTCTGCTGTTCTTGCTTATGGATAGCCTATTTACTTCCCATTGCTACCTTCTGTTCTTGCCATACCTGCCTGCCAGTCCATTCATCTTGCTGCTCCACATTTTGGCTTACTCCTGTGGTCTACGCCTCCTCCTTCAGCTGTCACCACTAGTACCTACCTACATCGGGAGTAGCAACCTGGGGGTTCCCTGTAGCAAAGCTCTTCCCGCTTTGCAGCACATGCCGGTGAAGACAAGGAGCCCCTTATACTCCTTTCCCCGGTGTAGGCTACGCCAGTGCTACGTGATGACCAGAGGATCCACCATATTCTACTCACTTACTCAGGACAATGGTGAAAATACATGAGTCCTCCAGAAAGTGTTCAGTTTTCCTGCAGTGCCATCAGAGGGCAAATGAAGAATTACACAGTGTCCATTAAAAAGAATAAGCATTCCATATCATGCATGTACATACTGGGTCCTCTAGAGTGTTCATTTTCTGCAAGATCACCAGAAGGAAAATGAAGAATTACACAGTGCCTACTGCAATAAGTGTACAGTCCATGTAATTCAAAGGTCTTCCAGAATGTGCTTGAAGTTCCTGCAGTGCCACCACAGGGTAAATGAAAAATGACACCATATCCACTGAAAAAAAACCATGCCAGAAGATGCTGAATCCTCCATAATGTTTAGTTTTCTTGCAGTAGCACCTCAATAGAATTGAAGAATTAAATAGTCTACTGAAATATGTGGGCAGTTTATGTAATTTGTTTGTCCTCCAGAAAGTGTTGTTTTCCTGCAGTGCCTCCACAGGGCAAATGAAGAACTACACAATGTCAATTGAAAAAAAATAGGAGATGCCAAATCTTCTATAGTGTTCGGGTTTCCTGCAGCATCAACACAAGGACAATAAAGCCATGTAATTAATGGGTCCTCCAGAAAGTGTTCAATTTTCCTGCAGTGCCTCCACAGTGCAAATTAAGGATTACATGGTCCCCATTGAAGAAAAAAAGACAGTCGATATGCATGGAGATGCTGACCCCTCCAAAGTGTTCATTTTTTCTTGCACCCATCACCACAATAAAAATGAAGGATTAAACAATTGGTCTTAGTTATCAAAACTGTAAGACTGTCTTTGTTGCCCATAGCAACCGATCAGAGCTAAGATTCCCTTTCTCCAGAGTAGTTTATAAAATAAAAGCTGAGCGCTGATTGGTTGCTATGAGATCTGATTGGTTGCTATGAGCAACACAGACAGTCTTACCGCTAGACAGTTTTGATAAATGAGGCCCAGTGTCTGCTAAATTAATGTAATTCATGGGTCCTTCAGAGTGGGAGACAGCTGCTCTCCACTTTGTCTTATAGATTTAATCCTCAACAAGGACCCCCTCTTATTAATTTAGAATTTTCCAAAATTTTTATAAGCCAGACAATCCTTATAAACACTAGATCTGCATAGCTTGAAGCTCTGGAGCCCCTCTGCAAATTCTCGGACTCCAGTCATAATAGTGCAATAGTTATGAGATATTTTACACAGTTGAAATCGCACCCCTTCTTCTTCCAGAATTGTATAGTTGTCAACGTTCTTGGGAAACATTAGTGAGGCCTACTTCAGATGACAGAGTTTTGGTGGGGGTGGGGTTGGGATATTCCTTCGCACTTTAGGGTAGGCCCTGGTGGTCTGGGATTATGTTGATAACTATAGAATTGGAGGTGTGGAGGATACATGTTAGATGAAATAATCAGAAAGGGTCAGAGAGAGAGAGGCACCACTTGGTCATAGCTGTTACTCCATGAGGTTCACAAGACCTACATATTGGCTCCACCACATGGCTCCTCTTGGCCAATAAGACCAAAAGGTTACTGTAATTTGAATAAGCACTATTGTGGGCTGTGTGTGTTCAATGCTACACATTGCATTCGTTTTTAAAGACCACCATTTTTTATTCTTTACGTGTTATTTTTACACTTTTTTCTAATTTGGCTTACTTTTCACTGTAATTTAAAAAAAGTACTTATGAAATGTATTCTATAGGCAGGTTCATCACAAACTAAATGTGTATATAGCTATAGTACATGTTACCTTTCCTTGACCCTGGCATTGCTCAGAGAGGTCACATCCAGTGGCCATCTATTTCATCAGTGGCTTAGAGAAGCTATATTACTGAGCTATGCTTCTGTGCTATGAGCACCCCCAGAGGAACAGGCACTCAGAATTTTCCATTTCTTTTTAGTTACCTGGTCTATAATATGTTACATATAGTGATGTGTTGCCTTCTCTATTTAACATTTCCTGACATTATAAGTGGAGACATGGAATCAGCCATGGCAGTGGATCTGAATCCTTGGGTTGAATATGAATTTCGAGTGGTGGCCGCTAACAGCATTGGAACTGGAGATCCCAGAATACCATCCCGGGTCATCAGGACTAGTGAAGCAGGTATCCAGAGTGGGATTACATGGTAACATAATTTGTGACTTTACAAGTTGTTTATAATCTATAGGTTGACTATAATGAGTCAATTTCCATGTTTCAGGAGGAACAATAGTGATCTAGCAGTAAGGGTATGTTCTCACATCAGGTTTTTCCTATCAGAAAAATCTAATGTGTAATCCTCAACTGAAATCCAAGGTCATACCTTGAATTTCTGCCAAAAAATTTTGCTTAAAAGATGCAGTTTTCTCCTCTGTTTTGCACACAGTTTAGCCCTACGGTATTTCAATGGGGCTAACCCGCGTCACAAAGCGGGCAATCTGGGTGTCAGAACTGCGCTACTGGCCCTTTAAGGTTTTTGTTGCAGCATCAGCCAGGGTGCGGCTTGGTGCTTAATAGGTTAAGCACTTGAGCCAATCCCTCCCTGGGGTGGGGCTTTAAACCTCTTCCTGTCTGCTTGGCCCTGCTGATGATTGCTTGTCGTATCCTAGATGTCTGATTATTCTCTGCTGTGTCATTTTGCTGGTTCGTGGATTCTGGCTTGTTTTTCTGGTTACTCTCCCATCTTGTTCTTGGGTACTGATCATACTCCTGGTTTGACCTCGGCTCGTCTGACTATTCTCGATTTGTTTTTTGTTAGCGTCTGTTTCCCATTTCTCTTCTGTTTATCGTCTGTCTATTTGTCACCCGTTTACTAGGCTATACTTTAGGGAGACATTCGAGGTTGGGGTCGCCCTTCTTGAGGCAGGTGCTCTGCCTAGGCAGGGCAGGCCAGGACAAGACAAGGGCGTCCCTTAGACCAGGGAGGATCCGCTCAAAAGAGTGGACATATCTATTCTTTTTTTTTTTCCCCACCACAGATTTGAAATGAGGAGTTTAAGATTTAGTTTGATGCAGAATCTGTGTCAAATTCCTTGTTAAAATCTGTTGTGTGGACATACTTCTGAGGGTGGCATGTCCATGAAGAGGCGCTGCACACCAGTTTTAAGGTGCATTAAATGTGTGATTGTACCCAAATGTATGAACATGTCAGGTGTGGGTTTATAAATCTACTGTGTGGTATGCCTTGCATAGCATAGCTTATGTTAGGCGCATAATTTAGGCACATTGTTAGCATATCTAGTTGTGTAAGTTAGGCACCTTCTAATGTGTTGTGCCTGGTGCAATCTGCACCTACTTTTGGTGTACGACTATTCATATAGAATAGGGGCTACAACAGTTTTTTGTCACAAAATAGACCAAGAAAATGGTGACATGTCTGAAAATTATATTTACTTTTTTGCCATAGGCAAACTTAAACTCTATCAGTTCTCTATCTGTAAAACACTAAAACGTAACTTTTATTATGTATAACTCTTAACCTCTATACACACTATTTAAAAACTTGATTTCTAACCTCACTGTTTAACCCTTTTTGCTTCTGAAAGAAGGAATAGCTCCTTTTCTGTTATCAAGTCTGGTGGAGCACAACCTATTAACAGGAAAGCCTTATATATATAGCCCTTATATATATAGCAATTTACTAGCTCCAGTAAGGGATCCCAAGCCTCCTACTTGGGCAGTCGTCCCTAATCTCATGGATACAAAACAAATAAGGCCCCCTTGTGACACCCTCTGCAGCAGGTGACTCTTCTAGACAGAGGTGAGAAATCACAATTTAAAACGTCATATTTGATCTCCCCGACATGTTTCACCAGCTAAACTGGCTTCATCAGGGGTTAGAGGTCCGATCACATGTGGTCTAAGCTCACTTCCTTTTATATCATGTTAGGCACACACCCTATTCAGGTGCTCACCAATTAGCCATCAGAGAATCCACAAAAAAACATTCCCCCTTCCGCTCTCCTGCACTCACACTCATAATACCAACAATCCTCAGACAAATTCGCCATCTCCATAAAGGGCTTGCGCCCTATCTTACCGTACTGCCCGTGCCGACGTACTGCACCAACAGACACCTCAGCCCTGACTGTGATGGGCTTCTGTCTCATTTCTCTCATATTATTGCAACTGTGTGGCTCACCTAGAACGGACTAAGCAGAATAGTGTGTATAGAGGTGAAGAGTTATACATAATAAAAGTTGCGTTTTAGTGTTTTACAGATAGAGAACTGATAGAGTTTAAGTTTACCTATGGCAAAATAGTAAATATAGTGATCAAAAGTCACTCTCTGTTGTCTTGCGAGATTCCCAATTTTTTTGAGATTATGTGACATATCTGAAAATTGGCGTCGCCGTGGCAGTTGTTAGGCGCATTTAATCAGCGTAAAGTGCACCTGAAAGTACGATCCTTTCAAAAAATCTGGCGTCTGGTATACCTTGCATAGTAAACTTAAAAACCTAAAAAGGCACATTGCACAATCGAGGTGCATAGCTTGTCTTTACTATTGTATGCAATGTGCCTATCAAGGCACATTGCATTACGGAGGCGCACAGTGTATCATTACTACTAAAAAGGTGCATTACTATGTGTCATGCCCGGTGTATAAGGTGCCTAGTTTTGGTTTATTACAGTTAATTTATATCGAGAATATGGCGTCCAAAGTTTTTTGCCACAAAATACACCAAAATTATGGCACATTCATATTGAGACATGTCGCCCTAGGGGGGGACATGTATGAACAGGGCTGCGCCAGAAGTCTGGTGTATTTTCAGCCCGACAGCAGGTGTAGCCCCGTTCGCAGTAGCGCAAAGCCTCCCGTACACCATTATCAGGCGCGTTACAGAACGCAAGCGGCACTTTGTAATGTGCCTGATTTCGGGGGAGGCAGGGCCACTTTCAAAGTGGTTTACCTGAGCCAGAAACGTCGTCCTAGTGCTAAAATGCGGCTGATTTATGACCCGCAGTAGAGCAGGTCCATAAATCAGGTGCATTCTACACTAATATAATGCGCATAAAATTTGGC
This sequence comes from Phyllomedusa bahiana, assembly GCA_025379985.1. Classification (NCBI taxonomy): domain Eukaryota; kingdom Metazoa; phylum Chordata; class Amphibia; order Anura; family Hylidae; genus Phyllomedusa; species Phyllomedusa bahiana. Next base: position 279,873 of record JAODAL010000175.1, on the reverse strand, counting down.
GTTTAAACAACAAATTTCATGCATGCCGCCCTAAGAGTTCCGTTTCCCCACAGCATCCCCACAGGCGAAATGAAGTATTGCACGGTGCCCATTCACATCAGTGAACTGGCTGTTTAATGCAGGACAGGTCTGGTCCTCCAGATAGAGAGACACTTTTTGTAACCCCTCTCTGAGGATCCTGAACACGGGCCATCCTTCTGTATCCTAATAGGATATTTGAACATGTATTTTCTAAGCTGGACAACCCCTGAAATCCCGAATCTTCTAGCACAACATATTAGGAAGCAATGTCATGTGCACTGTTTAGCATAGCCAATATTATTAGACATCTCCAGCTTGGCTAGGGGCTGAACCTTTTGCATCTTGTTTTGACATACCGTTACGAGTGATTACTTCAGTGCTTCATCCTGCAGGCACTAACCTCTTCTGGAAGTAAGAGATAATAGCAATAACCATATGGGAGGCATATAACATTAACATACATTGGTGAAATGGATGCAGAGTGTGGGATCCGGGGAGGAAGCTTAATTGCTATTACCAAAGTCAATATGCAATTTATTTTCCCCTTCTCAGACATAGACATAATTGCCAAATGTTTTACTAGGGATGTGATTGCCTTTCCTCGGGTCAATATAACTATAAGTATAGGACGAGTACTCCAGCCGCTCACAATTCAATAAAGATTCAGCTCTGCAGTCGCCCGCTCAACTTCTTCCTTTTATGTAAGTACGAGTGCCCTTCACAAAAACAGCATCATCTGAATGGAATGGAGAGTGGAGACACAATGTGTACTGGGCAGCGAGGTCACTTCTCTTCTAAAGACCACAAACTGTGAAGCTGGCAGGAAAAATCCTCCTTCCTCTACAAAACTATTTTTTTTTTTGTTGTGGAGCAGAAGGGATAAAAGTGAGGACAATAGAAAATTGTGAACAAAACAACAACCACAACTAAAATATATATATGGGCACTGTAAGGGAGGTCTAAGTGTATCTATCGACCACTTCTGTACACATACAGAACTAGATAGAGAGATAATAGATAGATAGAGAAATAGATGGATACATAGTGAGATAAATGGATCAATAGATTGATAATGGATTAAGACAGACAAATAGATAGATAGATAGATAGATAGATAGATAGTGGATGGAAAGATAGATAGATAGATAGATAGATAGATAGATAGATAGATAGATAGATAGATAGATAGATAGATAGATAGATAGGCCGTAGAAATAATATCAGCCAGCTCAGCTGCTCCTGGACGCTATGCGACAACTGCGTGGTACACGGAAAGTCCAACAGGCCGCTGGTAATCCAGACAAAGTCCAATTTAAGTAGGTTCCAGCACCAAGATAAAATCTAAGGTTCTATATTTAGTAATCCATTAAAATGTGCAGTAGAACAGACAACGCTGACGCCTTTCGGGTACAAAAACTTTAATCATAGCACACTGTTTAGGGCTTTATACCCGAAACGCGTCAGTGTTGTCTGTTCTACTGCACATTTTAATGGATTACTAAATATAGAACCTTGGATTTTATCTTGGTGCTGGATCCTATTTGAATTGGACTTTATGTAGGTAGATAAGCAGATGGATAGGTAGGTTGATATCAGATAAAAAGATATGCGATAGATATATAGATAGATAAATAAATAGATAGATAGATAGATAGATGGATGCACTTATGCAGCTAGCTTATAAATTGTATGCCCCCTATTACTGATATCAGCCTCCTGAAACCACAAATTTGGCAAATGAAGTAGTAGCAAGAATTGCAGTTTTGAACACGTACAGCTAATTTGTATGAACTAGAACATTTACACAGGAGTCACCTAACAAACAATGACATGAGGCCAATCCCCTGATGCCAGTTTATCCTAAGTCCCCCAACCTCATTCCATTGCAGAATTAAAGGCACATTTTCATCCTCAGCTTGTACAGAAAGTATGAGTGCCCTTCATAAAAACAGATTCATCTAGATGGAATGGAGAGTAGAAAGGAAATAAATTGGGCCTTATGTATGAAAACTGTCCAGCAGTAAGACTTTCTTTGTTGCCCATAGCAACCAATCAGAACCCATAGCAACCAATCAGAGCCAAGCAATCAGAGCTAAGCACAATCAGAGCCATAGCACAATAGAGCCCTAGCAAAAATCAGAGCGCATAGCAACCAATCAGAGCTCATAGCGAGCAATCAGAGCCCATAGCGACCAATCAGAACCCATATTAACAAATCAGATGTGCGCTATGTGCGCTGATTGGTTGCTATGTGCGCTAAATTGGTTGCTATGAGATCTGATTGGTTGCTGTGGGCTCAGATTGGTTGCTATGCGCTCTGATTGGTTGCTACAAGCTCTGATTGGTTGCTATGAGCTCTGATTAGTTGCTACGAGCTCTGATTGGTTGCTATGGGCAACAAAGAAAGTCTTACACCTAGACATAAGGCCCAATGCGTGGCGGGCAGCAAGGTCACTTCTATAAAGATCGCAAATTATGAAGCTCCCAGGAAGATCTCATGTTTCTCTTCCATCCATTTTTTGTTGTTGTTGTTGTGGAGCAGAAGTGATAAACATGAGGACAATAGAAAACTGCAAACGTGACAGCAACCAGAGCTGACGTCCACAATGGGCAGTGTGAGGGATGACTTAGGCTATGTTCACACAGGGTAATTTTGGTGCGCATTTTGCCGCACATTTGCGCACTAATACGAGGGGGATGCGCGGCAAAATTACGGTAATCCATAGTTCTCATAGAGAACTATGGATTACGCCTCCTCTCCCTGGGCGTACAGTACGATCGTATTTTACACACGGGGAGATAAGTGACCTGTCAATTACCTGCACCGAATACGCGCCGCAAGTAATGAATGTCAATGGGGCAGGCGGGCTGCAGCCCCTCATACCCCCCCCCCCCCCCCACCCGTGCCACAGGAGTACGCGCGTAATTGTGCGAGCTCCCAGAACACACGATGAACTGCAACACGTACTGTACGCACCACAGTACATCGTGTGAGCATACCCAAAGTGTATGTGTCCACAAAATCTATCTAAAATATTAGATGCAGATGGAAAATCACTTTCTATGATGAGGACAGGAGTTTATTCACACCCCAGAGACAATCAGCAATGCCTGATATATTAACTGAGAACATAAATTACAGATTGTCCATACATACATTAGATTTACCTTTCTACATACAGTATTTATATATATATATTTATACTGTATGTATATAGCACCCATGAAAGCCCCCCACCCTGTACCTCCATATGCAGAGAGACAAACATAGCTGTGTGCCTTTATAGCTAAGGTCATAGTCAAATGACTCCTTATACCATTACTATTAATCATTTATGGAAGCCATCAACAGTTGTGATGCAATAAATATGCAAATACAGCATACATATTTAGACAGATGCAAATAACCAAGATGGTCGTACTCATGAATATTCATCGAACATCATGTGGTGCAGGTAATAAAGAATAAGTGTTACCTCTGCATATATTTCATTTTACAAGTCTCTGTTTGCAGTCTTCAGTAAAGGAGTCGGATCCCATCATGACACTCACTTGCAACTAGAGCAGCTCTTTATCTTTACAGCCTGGGTAATGATGGCTCCCCAACTGTACCTGGCCGGAAAATATGCTGCATGTTTATACATAAAGGATGGTGATAATAATGATTGACATTTAAAGGATTTGTGCCATGTGGACATAGATCTGCAGATGGCGGTTACAACAGTGTACCAGACATGGTGCCTGATGAGAGAGACATTAATGGAGGCAGCTCATAGGGAATATATAATCAAAAATTACAGAATATGTAAATCAGTTTTTAAAAAAACATTTTTGATACCCAAAAAACCCAAATTTTTGAAATTTAGATTTCACACTTCCCCTGGGTGCAAAAATGGCTGAATTTTCTATTTTCTGCAGAGCACTTTGCAACTTGGCTGTTTAGACTGGGACAGGGTTAGCTGAGCAGTCTCATTATCATTAGCTTAAAGGGGTTGTCTCACTACATTGATTCATCTTACCTCAGTCCCTGTTTACTTAGTTTCACTTTGATCAGGGGGTGTGCTATACAGGCCCCGACCCCAAAACTAGGCTGCAGTAAGAACCCCAGGTCTGTAGCACATATTTAAAGATAAAAAGGTACCACACAATCAACTAAAAGTAGATGAGGGAAATTTATCTGTGGTCTATGGGGAAACAAGAGTTATTCACACCCAAGTCAATCAAACTGATAAATCCACTGAGAACATAAATTAAGAATTGTCCATAAACAAGATTTATTTCTTTATTAAATAATATTACACTGAGTTATAGCACATGAAAGATCCAACAAGATCAAAGACGAGTGTATCCTATATGCAAGGGTCATGAAATATCCTATCATCAAATTAAACATAGGCCATAGGTACATGCAATAAATATGAAATAATTGATGTAGAAGATAAATAGCCCGTCGGCTCTACCATAATTTCAAAAATGGTGCAGTAATAAGAATAAGTGTACCTACTAAATTTCATTTCAAGGTGCAGCTATAAAATGCCCATATGGCTACTGGTAAGCGCTCTTATGCATGTGCTGGGTAATAGGGCTCCAATGTACCGGCCGGTCGCTTTAAGAAGAGAAGGCAGATTGTACCCTGTGGAATGGAGCAGACGGACAAATACCGTCCAGATGATGTGCAGACCTTGAGGCCTCTGGATATGTTCATACGTTTAATCAGATTTTTTAGAAAAACATTTTTGACTATCCTATTTGAAATATTTCAGAACATTGGGGGCAATACTGATCTATTTCTGCGTCCTTTGAATCTTGGTGTTTATCTACATATAGCTCTCAAATCATTAGCTTATAGGGGTTTCTATAAAGATTCATACCCTTGTTTCTATTACCTTTATTGGGGTGTGTCAGGGCTTTATCCAGTAAAACCTAGGTCTGTAGCTATAGTGACCAGCACTGGCAGCCTATCAGGAGAGATCAAACAGGTCTGTAGATATAGAGACCTGAGGAGCTAATGCAGCCCATAAAAGATGGGATATCTCAGAATAGGTAGGACACTCTTAATGGATACATATTGCAAAGTGACTTGCTTTTGCAAGATCTTTAACATAAAAAGCAATCCTTGTAGTGAGACAACCCCTTTAAAGGATAGCTATTACTACCTCTTAAATTATATTTATTTTCTATGGGAAAAACTAGCTAATAAGGAAGCTTTGGGGCTGTGTTCCCTGAGAAAAGAATATGCAAAATAGCTCTTAAGTGCCACTTTTAGATGGCTAAACTATAGCTTTAGGCTCAGACTAGCCAACAGGGAAGGAAGGTAAATCCCTAATGGGCTACTGAGCATGGTAGATCTCTAGGCATGGCAGGACTGGGACTACTTTTCAGGGAGAAAGTCAGAAAAAGACAGGCAGAATATAAGGCTATGTTCACACGGCTAATTGCAGGGTACAGTACGCCCCACAATTACGCCGGGTGTTCAGGATTTCGTGCGGTGCGGGCGAGGGGGGCTGGCAGCCCACCGGCCCCATAGAGCGTCATTTCTCACGTGGCCTAAGCGCCGTGAATAAATGACATGTCAATTATCTCCCCGCGCCTACAATACAATCGTATTGTATACACGGGGAGAGGAGGCGTAATCCATAGTTCTCTATGAGAGCTGTGGATTACCGTAATGATTGGGGCGCATTTTGCTCGTATTAGAGCGCAGTACGCTCTCAATATGTGGTGAAATGTGCCCCAAAATAAGCTGTGTGAACATAGCCTAAGAGTGCAGTTTGTGCAGTCATGTATAGTAGCTGTAGGCTGAGTCCCAAGTATTAACTCCACTGATGGACCCAAGAGTCAGCTTCGCCTGAAGAGTCAACTCTATTGGTAAACCTCAGGCACCCCAGTTCAATACTGTATAGGTTCATGCCTTGTCATAGCTCAGCATTTTAACAAGCCGCAAGCACAGTTTCAAATTGGCTTTGAAAGTGACATCCATACAGACAAGTATGTTCAGAGCTTCATGGTTGGACTTGTGGCAAAACCCATTAACACCATGCCTAATACCAAGTCTGGAGTAATGGCTTCCCATCTAGTATTCTAAAAATTGTCTTTGGCTCCTGATCATGGTTTGGACAATGGCCTCTTAGATCTTGTGAAGGGAAATCCTAAAGGAGCTGCACTATCAGGACTTTGCTCCTGGCAATGAGCTGCACCACAGGGGAAATATAGTATTACACAAGACTGACTTCAAAATTCAATGTTCTAACAATACATGATTGTATCTCACCCCCACAAGTGAAATCTGCTCTTTGCAGCAGCTCAACATTGTGCCTAGAATACATGGCATACATTGACAGTTGTGAATTGACCATTTGGTCTGGGTGAGCTTGATTAGCTTGTGCAGAGCCCGGGCTAAAACCTTTTGAAAGATTTGATACAATGGCTGCATGCTGGGGCTTACCATCCAACAAGGCACTGCTAGCATTGGACACCATGATCATGTGCCATGGGTCTTATGCTTGATGCCATGTTTCTCCCAGCACCAGTGTTCACCAAATTTAAACAGTTTGTTGAAGTTATAGAAAAAAATTTCAAAAGAGCAGCCAACAGTATAACTAGGGATGAGCGATATATAATCGGCAAAAGTTGAAATCGGCACGATTTTTAGGCTGATCGGAAATTTAGTTAGATTAGAGAATTGCACTTCTTATTTAGTTAGAGAACGTTTTAAGGATATCTACTGGTGTGTCCAGCTGCGGGGTGGGGGTGGGGGGAAAGGGGTCATTTGCGGGGGGGGCCGCAGGAAGGAAGAAGAAGCCCTTTTTTGAAAGGAAGATAAATTTTTTGGGGAGACTTTTATGAGTGTTCCCCGTGTTTCTTCAATTGCAAAGCATATGTCCAAATTCTACCCACTTTTGTTTTTGGCGTCTGTTTGGCGCAAAGAGCTCAGCTGTACGCATATTGTGTTATACATATTTTATAGTAAATTGTGCCTGTAGTCAGTGATGCAACAGCCGCCATATTAATCCATATAACTTTTTAATACTTCTATTTCACTCAGTGCATCTCAGTTTGGCGCTAATCATGCACTTGTACGCAAATTGGTTTACACATTATTTCATAGTAACTGCCACCTGTTGTCAGTGGTGGCAAAACCGCCATATGTAATCCATATAACTAAAATGATGGTTCAAAGGCTCCTTTTTCAGGCACTTTTTAATCTGTGGGTCATGTAGATTTAAGGGTCATGCTGCGTTCCAGGACAGGGATAGTCGATGTCCAGTTCAACTAAAAAGATGGTTCAAATCATACTGCCTTCTGGCACTTTTTAATTTATGGGTCATGCAGGTTTAAGGGTCATGCTGTGGTACAGGGATAGTGAATGGTATGTGACTTTTTTTCTGTGGCTTTTATAACCTAAGTGTGTTGCCTAAGATGTAGCATGTATCCAGTTTACTGTTGTGGATGTTAATTCTGGCTTCTCCTCCCCTGTTTGGGTGTAAGAATGAAGGTGTTGTTCCTCTTCCATAGACTTTAATGGTCATCGGCGATAATCTATTATCGACTATCGGAAATCGTCTTGATAATTGACAATATCGACTATCGACCCGATGACGATAGTCGACGTAATCGCTCATCACTAAGTATAACCCTCCCCCCAAAAAAAATAATAATTCTGTACTCATCTCTTTTATTCCCTACAACCTAGCATGGAAACTCAAGTAGTCACTCTGGTCTTTGCTTACAATCAGGTGAATTTTGGCTGCTGTTGCTAATCAGAGCGTGGACTGTGCGTTGGACTTTGTCTTTCTATGTTATCTATCTAGTAGTGATGCACTTCAAATTTAGGCCAAAATCAAATTCACCCACATTCAAAGATCTTCGATTCAAGTTGACCTAAATTATTTTGGGGTAAAAATCAACCATATCCCTAACCCTAAACTGGGATTGGAGTTAGAGATTTTTAACTGGTTTGCAAGGTTTACTTTACCGGTCTCCACCACCTCTGGTCCGGTGGCACTTACGTTCTGACATCACTTACCACCTGTCTTAATGACAGTTGGATGGAAAGTAAAGTCAGAGCACAAACAGCATAGAATTGAAGGCAACAGAGAGCAGTAACTTAAGCCTTGAAAATCTAACATGAATTTTAGCTTAGGGTTACATTTATGGTCAAGATTAGGGCTAGGTTCAAAGTGAAAATATTTGGGTTTGAAATTTGACATTTTTTCACGCGATTTGAGCAGTAGTAGTGTCTAAATATCCCTTAACACCAGTGCTTCCCCATTAAAGAGTTTTCTGGACTTACAGAAATGGTTGCGAAGCAGCCTAAAGCAGTTACAACTTAAAAAAATACCATACCTTATATACTCACTTTTTTACTAGAAGAGAGGAGACTAGAGGGGATCATCCCCATACTACAGATGTAGCAAACGTTAACTCTACAGTGATATAATGACTTTCTGTTTTTCTTAGATCACATCTGTAAATCCTATAGTTTTTTATAGTATATATCTAAAAGCAGATTATAATCAGATTTGTCCCAGTAAAAATGTTAAAGATTATACAAAAATAGCTAAAAAAGTTATTTACAACCACTCACCAACTCCTAAGTAGATATGAACACTTGAATCCCTTCCAGTGGAATGTGTGGACCAAGCCCGAGGACAAGGGCAGAGATGAATGATCCGAGCAGAAATCTGTGTCGCCCAGCACATCAACTGACAGAAGTGGTAAAGGAAAAAGTAGATAAAAAATAAATATTGTATTACATACTATTAAAAAGCACCCTCATTGGGATTACTGAGCCACATTCACTCTCAATGAGTTTGCTTTTTAATAGTATGGAATACAGTTTTTGGTTTTTATCTACCTTTTCCATTTTTGTCAGTTGATGTGCTGGACGACACAGATCATATAAAAAGAATGTCTCTTTTTAAGGTTCATAAAAGTAGAAAACCTAATTCTGTATCCATAAAAATCAATAACATTGTTCAGAGCATATAGCATAATCATGAGATGGCTCCGAAACAATGTGTTGATGTGCTGTATATGCTCTGAACAATGTTATTGATTTTATAGATACAGAATTAAGTTTTCTACTTTTGTGGACTATTCGGATTGAAGCTGGTTTCACTTGTGTTTGGATTGATACGCTGAGATTGCTCCCCACCTTCCCGCACTTCTCCAATGTTTGGTCAATAACGGTGAGCTGACACACCTGTGTAACATTTGTCTTTATAAGGTTGGTTGGTATGCTCCAGTGGGTGACTTCACATATTGTATATGGACACAGATATTACAAGACAGGTGATGTTGTTAGTGGGTGGTCCAACTAAGTCATCAAATTTGCATAACATCATTTGGTCTCACAGTCCCATGTTACAAGTGTTTGACAAAGGAGCAAATAGGGGAGCATGTAGAATGGCCTCCACATCTACTCCACTGTGGAATTCTTAAACGGTGTCTGATGCTTCTGTGCTTCTATTTTATTGTGATTTATGTCAGTTTGCTATATTTACTATTTTGCCGTAGGCAAACTTAAACTCTATCAGTTCTCTATCTGTTAAACACTAAAACGTAACTTTTATTATATATAACTCTAGGTCAGATATGACGTTTTAAATTGTGATTTCTTACCTCTGTCTACAAGTGTCACCTGCTGCAGGGGTGTCACAAGGGGGCCTTATTTGTTCTGTGTCCATGAGATTGGGGACGACTGCCCAGGTGGTAGGCTTGGGATCCCTTACTGGAGTTAGTAGTTTGCTATAGATATAAGGCTCTCCTGTTAATAGGTGGTGCTCCACCAGACTTGATAATAGAAAGGGAATTATTCCCTCTTTCAGAAGCAAAAAGCGTTAAATGATGAGGTAGAGATCAGGTTTTTAAATAGTGTGTATAGAGGTTAAGAGTTATATATAATAAAAGTTACGTTTTAGTGTTTAACAGATAGAGAACTGATAGAGTTTAAGTTTGCCTACGGCAAAATAGTAAATATAGTGATCAAAAGTCACTGTCTGTTCTCTTGCGAGATTCCCAATTTTTTGGAGATTTTATGTCAGTTTGAGTACAGTATGTACCTTCTAGATCTACATGTTTGGGGGTTTTTCCTGCATGTTGCCCCCGGTACATGCCCCATATTTAAAAAATAAATTTAAAACCACATATAATTAGAATACTGACATTGTTTGTGCTGTCCAAATCCCTGTTGGTGCCTTGGGGTAGGTAATGAAGAAAAAGCCCGGGAAGAAAATTGATTCCTTTAAATTCTGGTGCTGGAAAAGAGTCCAACGTTTGCCATAGACACCAGGAATAACAGACAAATCTCAACAGAGATTAAACATGAAATGTCTTTGGAGGCCCAAAATTAGGACTACAACTACAACTTGGAGGCTGCAAACAAAGGAAAAGATCCATAGAGAAAGACCTTTATGTTCAGCAGGGTAGAAGGTCAACGGAAAAGAGGAAGGTCAGCAATGAGAAAAAGATATGGAGGCCAAACTCTCTCTAGTTGTCGACCAACTGAAAACCAATCACTATTCAGAACAACTATCCCCAGAGTCACCATGGGCGACATGCATGATTTTTGGCTCAAAGGTGCCAATTTTATTGCGCATAATAGTAGTGTAGAATGCGCCTGAATCTATGAACCTGTTATACTGCGGGTCAAACATCAGACAATTTCTAGCACAGAAACGACACTCCTGTCTCAGGTAAACCACTTTTAAAGTGCTCTACCTGTTCCAGCAGTAATGTGCCTGGATTTGCTGTACTGAAGCTATAAATGTGTAGCTTTGTATTGTTGCAGTGCACCCTGACTCCAGCACCCCCCCCCCCCTCATCTCAGGCGCAATACAAAGTGCACCGAGACTGTTTAGAAATATAGTAAACTGGGCTGTGCTAGTCTTCAGGCTGAAAAGATGCCAGACTTCTGGAGCAGCCCCGTTCATACAGGTCCCCCTATGAGTCTAAATGGACTCGACTGCTCCTGATCATCATCATCAGAGTAGACGTATATTATGGGGTAATTTGTTTATGGCATAGCAATGGTCTTTACTTATGCAAATTCCTAGCATGCACAGATGAAATGTTTGCACAACACATCACATCTGCCTGGGATAAAAGCATTAATGGGTTTTAATTTATCAGCTGGAAATGTTTTCTGCTCTTTTTGAAGAGTCACGTTCTGCTTTTAATAAACCTTCTAAGGGAAGAGAAATGTCAGTACCAAACAACAAATATGGCTTTTATATAGAAATGTGTGTAAATGATGTGCTGCATTAGATAGCACCTGTTTATGAAGAAGCATGTGCGTTAGGAACAAAGACTACACTCCACTTCTATTCATGGAAATAATTCTGTCTATGAAAAATATTGCCCCTCTGTTAGTTGTGAAATTGCCCTGCTACCAGCCTTATTCACAATTATAATGCAGGTGTGAATATTGAAACTATCTAAAACCTCAAAACTCATCTGAGATGAGAAAAACACAAGTTTCTCACACTTCCCTCCCATGGCTAAGGTTCAGGAAGCTGAGATGTGAGGCACTATTTAATAGGGTCTTCACAACGGAGAGTTTTTGAATAAGCTCTAGTAAGAAAATCGCTGTTGACCATCAAGTTTTCACTTTGATAACTTTTCAAAATGGTGCAAAGTAGAGGAAAAATCGCCAATTTTTGTGTAAATGATAGCAATTTTTTTCTGCCACAATGTTGATGGAAAACATGTAATAAATTTCCCCCTTTAGAAGCAGAGCAAACTTGCTGAGCTCCCACAGGCTTGTATGGAGAGTCTTCTATGTAGTGTTGTGCTTTGGATTTGAGTAGAGTCAGTTTGTCTGGATCTGAAGTTTGCCGATGGTTGTAAAAAAAAGTTTGCGACCAATCACCAACATTTTTCCAGACCGGATGGAAGTGTATCTGATCAAACAATGATAGACTTCCTTTTTCCTGTCTGGATAAAGGCTGGTGTTTGATTGTACAATTTTCCTGGCAAAATTCAAGTCTGACCAAAGCAGCCCTACCCAAATCTGAAGCTCAACACTAGTCTTCCATATGAATTGCCAGCCCTACTTGGTATCTGCAGCTCAATGCAACACAATTTGTTTTTTGAATGAGGTCAGATGACCTGACCCCATGTCCTGATAGCTGGGGTTCTTAGATGTATCCTATGGACATTCCAAAATGTCTGAGATGAGAAGATCTGCTTTAAAAGTGTTCTCTGCTTGTGATTATCCCTACTTGTTATAACAGTCCCTTAATAATAGGATGATCAAAGGTGTTTCCTGCTGGCACCCATAAAACCTGATGGGAAATCTGGTAGTAAGTGTTAAGTTTAACAGTTGTCTTATGGGTATTTTTGCATGTATGGAGTCTCCCAATGTATTGTACTGTGGCTTTTTTGCATGCTGTGTGAATATGTGTCAATTCAATGTGCAATCTGGTTGTACCCCTAGTGATGAGATGTATGGGCTTTTGCCTAGCAATCAGATGCACCTGTGTCTTTTTCTTAAGTAGCATGGGGGCTGGTGTAGCCTCTCTGCTTGGTTCAGTTTCATTCCAGCTTTTGAGCTGTGAGTATGGCCGTGTTTCCGTTTTTTCTTTGAGAAATGAATGTCCCATTTTTCCTTTAGTAAGTGTTAAGTTTCCCTGCAGCGCCACCACAGGGGACAATAAGCATTACACAATGTCCATTCAAATCAATGGGTTGTCTATGTAATATAGGACAGCATAGGTCCTCCAGAGCAAGAGACCCTCTTCATATTACACTGGACCCAAGAGATAAAGACCCCGAACAGAGGATCTCTCTATTAACTCAGAATTGCCTGATTTATGAAAATAGGTTTTCCAAGCTGGATAACCCCTGAAAATCTCCTTATCCTTCTGGCTTTAAAGTAAATCAGAGTTCCAGCAAGCTTCTATTTACTTGTATGCATGGAGTTAAGATGGTATCAAATAAATTGTTACCTGACATGAACTCATCATAAACTGCAGAATCTCAAACACGCTGTCAGAATTTATCATTTTTATGTAGAATTATAGAAGGAAAATGAGTCGCTTATAAATCGGATCTTGAAACTGTGTGGGATTCCAGTCATGATTAGAAGTGTCACATCCGTTTTCCAAATCACTTTGTTACAAAATAAAATGACATGTAATTTAACCTCCCACTTGGGGACCTGATGAACTACAGTATGATGCCTCAGCCTGGTGGAAAGCTTTAATATGCAGCACAGTCCCCAGGAACCCACTGGGTGAAGCGGGTGGATGGCGCACTGGGTGCTATTTTCACCGCTTCACTGGAGAAATTGCCGAAGTTGCAATTCATCAATATTTCTAGAGAGTTAATAAATCACATGGCAGTCTCACTCAGAAATGTGAATTATCTCCACAAATAAAAGCAGCAGCTGTGGTTTTTTTGGATCTGTCCATCCAGTGCAAGTCTTCATTTGATATTTTTACATGGTTGATCTATTTTCATATAGTCGTAGAAATAGTTAATTAAAAATTTCCTGTGGTTCTTTAACTCCTTAACGACCGCGCACTGTCTTTTGACGTTGGGCACTTCAGGTTGTTCGTCTACAGCGACGTCTTTTGGCATCGCTGCAGACATCAGAGTTTGTGGTGCTGCAGCAGCGCTGAGATCGGGGCTGTACTACACAGCCCTGATCCCAGAGCAGCTCCTGCAAGCATCGGGGGCAGGGGAAACCTCCACTCCACGGTTCTTTAACCCTTTGATTACCGCAGATCGTCACCGCAGCTCAATCAAAGGGTTTCCCTGCTCTGTCGGGTGATCGGAACACCTGGTGACCCGACAGAGCCCAGGGAATAGCTGCAGTCAGCCCTGGGGACCTAGAGTAACCCCAGGGCTGTCTGTATATCAAGCCAGTGATCAGGACAGACTGTGTGCTAAGGGTGCTTTCACACGGTGCGTTTTTTGGTGCGTTTTTGATGCGTTTTCTGGATGCGTTTTTTGTGCAGGGAGGCACAACAATTAATGCTATACATTGTTGCACAAAAACCGCATCCAAAAACCGCATCAAAACCGCACCAAAACCGCACCGCGTGAAAGCACCCTAATGCTAATACAATACTAAGTGTAAAAAAAAAAGTAACACAGTTCTCCCTTCATGGATTTAGAAAAAAAAAGTAGAAAACATAAAAAGTGTAAAAAAAATAATAATAAAAAAAATAATAAAATAAAAGTAAATATTTAATAAAAAATAATTGTGCATAAATTACATACAAAAAAAACCTACACATATTAGGTATCCACACGACCGTAATAACCTGTAGAATTAATCTAACAAGTTATTAAGTGTGAAATGTGAATGGTGTAAAAAAAAGTTTAAAAAAAAACAAAAAAATGTAATTTTTTTTTTTTATTCTGCAATTATTTATAAGTGAACTTAAACTATTTCCCCATAAAGTACAACTCGTCTCAAATAAAACGAGGCCTCATACAACTGCATCATTGAAAAAATAAAAAAGTTACAACTGTTGAAAACGCAAGGAGGCAAAAGCAAAAAAAATGTTCTGGTCATTAACTACTTTTCAGGCCTGAGGTTTAAGTGAACTTTCACACGGTGCGGTTTGGGCGCGTTTTCTCACTTGCAGTACTGCTCTACAACTAAACTGTCTTTATTACCCGAAAGCTTCTTTCAGTTATGTAAACTTTTTAAAAAGGTGTTACAAGTGAGTGATCAGCTATTGTGTTTGAAGTCTGACCCAAAACCGCACCCTGGGAAAGCTTTGTAAGAAGATTGTTTGTAGTGTTGTGCTTCAAATTGGGGTCAAGTTCCACCCGAATCTATGCAGTTCGGTTCAGGTAGGCCAAAGTCAAAGTAAGCGAAGAATCGACCTTAAAGGGGTTGTCTCACTACATCGATTCATCTTACCTCAGTCTTGTTTTCTTGGTTTCATTTTGAATTCAGGGGCAGGTTTACTGGCTTCTACTAGGCTGCAATAGAAGCCAGGTCTGTAGCTATAGCAACCAGTACTGGCAGTCTATTATGAGAGAGTAAACAGGTCTGTAGCTATAGCGACCTGAGGAGCTGATGCAGCCCATACAAGAGGGGATATCTCGGAATAGATAGGACACTGTTAATGGACAAACATTACAAAGTGACTTTGCAAGATCTTTAACATAAAAAGCAATCCTTGCAGTGAGACAACCCCTTTAACCCGAATCATAAATTTCACCTCATATTAGAGTTTTGGGGCTTCATGTATGAATCGACAGTTCTAACTGGTATTTTCTTAATGTAGAAAGCTCCCAAAAGTATGAAAGGCTTATATGTGTGTTCCTTAATCTGGCATGTGGTATGCCTTGCATATCATATTTTTGGAGTATAATTTGCAGAATGCATCTACAGTATAAAACAGGACTACAGAGTTTTTGGGCCCAAAGCATGGCAGAAAACTGGTGCAACTCTATTCATACTTGTTTCCCTTGGGGTTTTTTTTTTAAAGAGTTAATTCTGCTTTCAGCTTTGCTCCAGGTCCTGCATTGCTCCATACATTGCATTGCTTTTGGTGTGGCATCACTCCAATGTGATATCCAATGATCACTGCCCATTCCTTAGGTTACCTCTATGTCTTGAGAACCAAAAGGGATGTTGGACATGATGCACGAATCCCAACATCATGTAAAATTTCACTTAGGGTGACAGTTAGCACTAGGGATAAGGTTAGAAAAAAAAAGATTTTCTTATCAGTCGAAACCCAAATTGTTGAACTGAACAGGGCCCTATTTAACCACCAGTAATCATTAACCCCTTCCTGACATAGGACATACCCATACAACTTGTGTGGGAAAGTTTTCCTACAAATGGATATATGGGTATGTCCAGAAGATCATGCAGACTCACAGGCAGAACCTACAAGAACGGTGCTGGGAATGAGCTGTATAGTTCATCTGGCTTCAAGTGCTGTTGGCCACGACCGTAGTTCACTCCAGTCGTGGCCAATAAACCCCTTAGATGCAGCAGTCAATCGCGACTGTATCAGCTAAGGGAAAGAAAGCTCTATTGTCTCCATCGGGATCCCTGCGGCTCAATCGTGGTGTGCTGATGCCTCCCCTAATAATGGCTTCCGGGTTGCCTGTGACGTCACCATGCATAGTGATAGATAGTTAATAAATAGCAGCACAGCTATGTATTGTACAAGCAATCTACAGATCACTGAGTTAAAGAGAACCTGTCACATAGATTATGCCTCCCTTGCTGAGGACAGAACAAGGTAGTGTCAGGCATGCTGTTTCCAGCGCTGTGTTCCTTATTCTGTAAGATGCTGTAATTTTCGTGTATTTAATGCTTAAATCTGCAGTTTTCAGCCAGAAGAGTCATTCAAAGAGTCCTTCAGAGTGTCACTTTTTTTCAAACTCTGCCCACCTGAGGCTAGCCCCGCCCACCTCAACTGACAAACCAATTACTTTAAATAGGTAGAGACATGTGAATAACTGTCAGTGGGTGGAGCTAGCCTTTGGTGGGTGGTGCTCAAACCTGATCATGTATAGGAGTTGAGGTGTGAATGCTCTAAAACTACAGCATCTTACAGAATAAGGGACACCGCGCTGGGAACAGCAGGTCTGACACTGGCTTGTGCTGCCCTCAGCAAGGGGGGCATCACCTATGTGACAGGTTCCCTTTAAGCTCCTGTGGGGACAAGTAATAAAAAAGTTTAATCCCTTAACAACATCGGATGCATGGATACGTCCTGATGCCGCTAAGGGGCTTTGTAGAGGGATCACAGCGCAATCCTGCTACACAGCCATCGGGTGTTACAGCGCGGGGGTTAGACGTTACTATGTGGTCAGGCCCGGCAGTGCCGCCATCCACCGCCACCGATCGTTAGGGTCCTAAGTCGATACCGGTCACTAAGCTATCGGCTTAGGACCTCGGTGATGGCAGCCGCCAGACGCACATACAGTTACAGGCTTCTGCGGAGCACAGAGCGATGGCTCTCCGCCCCGCAAAGTACTCAGGTGAGCCACAGGCAGGACGCCGCTCACCGGAGTACACAGCATAGGCGGCGTGAGTGTCATCATGCTGCCTGCGTGGCCTGTTGATGTCCTGCTGCCTGAAGAAAAAGACCGGGAGCAGCGACATGGTCAGGGAGCGAGTTAAGGTGAGTATTGTTAGTTTTTTTTATTTTTAATTAGCTCTATAAATGCTATATATGCTTATAACCTACATTATAAATTTGCAGGGGACCTAATAACTACATTATAAATGTGCTGGGGGCCTATAACATACATTATAAAAGTAATTGGGGCCTTTAATCTACATTATAAATGTGCAGGGGACCTATATTCTACCTAAAAGGGTTCCCTAGGGCATGTGCAGGGGAACCTTTTAAGCTATCTATAACTCAAAATTGCTTGGGACCTAAAATATCCTGTCTGAAAAAAGGAAATATAGACTGCCTATTATTAATCCCCAACGGGGGATTTTTTAAACCTGCCTATATAACCTTAAACCTGGGGGACCTATAATCTTTCTATGTACCTGCCGGGGACCTATAACCTGCCTATATACATACTGGGGGACCTATAACCTGCCTATATATCGGCTGGAGTACCTATAACCTGCCTATATACTTACTGGGGAACCTATAACCTGCCTATATTCCTACTGTGGGACTTAACCTTCCTTTTATACCTCTGGAGACTTTTATAAACTATATATCCACCTACTGGGGGACATATAACTTACTGCGCTGTGAAGTCGGTAATAGTCGTTAAGGCCTCAAGTCGATTGATAAGAGTTTAGCAATCGACTTTGGGGACTACAGTTGGTTTTTAAGGCCTCAAGTCAGTTGATAAGAGCTTAGCAATTGACTCCGGGGACTACTTTGTGATAACGTCCCTTAAAAAAAAAACTAATTTCTGTTACCCTATTTGGGCATTCTGAGTTAATAGACCTCCATCAAGCAGTCATTCGAGCATGGCTACATAAAGTTTCTCTTCATATGGAGGCCCTGCCATATCTGTGTACTGCTTCAATGGGAATTTGAATGACTGCTTCAATGGTCCTGAGCAGATTAGAGATGATCATTAAGGTCCTTAGCAGTAAGACAAACTGCAATCCTTCTGGGTGGACCTTCCTAACAAAAACAGATTGCCCAAAAGAGACCATCATTAAATTTAGAACTATAAACGTAACTGTTAACACAGATAACCACCATGTACCAAACCCACCAAAAACATAATATGATGATATTATTCATACAGGTACAGATGTGTCCTTCTTTAACTTTCCTCTTTGATAAGTATAATCATACCAGACATTCCACCATTTACTACTGGTTTCTGGTTGCCATCTTCATTGCCGAGTTACTGGGATAGGGCCTTCCACCATGAATTTGTGCATCTGCACTTTGTCGTATGTATGCCAACAACAACACTTTGGCTGATTCTGCTATATCTGACTCCCTGACATAGTTGGTAGTCAGGTATAGTAGAGAACATAGCAATTCTTTTTTTTTTTACCAGCATGTCCCTTTAAGTTCAGCTTAATGTATCTGGTTCTTGACATACACATAGTTATTTGCTGTTTTTGCTCACTCCTTGGAGAACCTCTCATTGCATAAAGAAGAACCTTGAGACCAATTTGAAGTTTTAGCAATAAATTAGCATCAACACTAAGAAACTTGTTGAAGTTTTCATCCTTAATGGCTCTTCACTCCACTGTAGCTGTCAATTTACATTTTCTACTTGGATAAATTATAGACTGCACTGGGTATGCTAATTTCCACCACATTATTCAGGCTTAATGCAGCTATGGGGTATGATTTCTAACAAACAGCAACATTTTGGGTATTCTTAGACATTAAATGTGATCAATAATAATCATACAAGTTATGTCTCCGCAGTCACACTCCGGGGGGTCATTTCGGTACGAGCAGTTTAGCTCTTTTGGAGTATTTCGACTTTCATGACTTTGCTCATTACTATATTGGGACATTAAAACTGTTTTTACAAGGTCAGGTATAAAATATGTAGGATGGTGCATATGAATCATGATCAGAGACCGGAAAAGAGAGTGGAAAAAAGATGTTTAAATGTGGTCATGCTGAGAATGGGAACCTTGTTGGTGCCCAGAACAATCAACTGTTGCTACTTTGCTACTAGAGGAAGGAATGAGCAAGCATAGAAATGCAACTATTAAAAATATTGCATGCAGGAAGTTACCACGAGTACAAAATCCGGTTAAACAATCCAAACTTCTTTATTTTCATCTATTAAAATGATACAAAATACATATTGCATATGCAGGGCTGCGGATGGAAAAATAATATATGAGTAGATTACATCGGCTCAACAATCTCACATCACCGGCGCATTTCGGGAACGACTCCCTTACTCATGGCTTACAGCATATGCAATATGTTTTTTGTATCATTTTAATAGATGAAATTAAAGAAGTTTGGATTTTTTTAACCGGATTTTGCACTCGTCTGACTGAGCTCCTCTCTCGGTTTGGAAACTGGTAACTTTCTGCTTGCTGCATTCTTCGTTTGGGAGTGGTTCTCCCCTAACCATGTCTCCATCGAGCCCATTGTAGGAGTGGGTGAGCTGATTCAGTTCCTTTTTTTCTTTTTATTAAAAATATTCCCTCAACATAGAAAGTAACTACATATTGCTATTATAGGGCTGGAGTTAGATATTCTCCTTTCTGCCAGAAGATGCCATCAGGACATAAAACGTAGAAGGAAAAGCCCGGGAAACCGTGGGGATGGAGTTAGTTCTGGGAGAGTTGGGAGAGAAAAGAGAGAGGTTGTGAGAATGGTTGAGTCCCACGTGAGTAAGATAGATTGGGCATAATTCCTTGGTTTCCGCTCCGATGCAGAGAGTCGAAGGTCCCCAATGCTGTGAGCACAGAGGTTATCAAAGGAGACGTGTTCACAGAGAGGAAGACTCCCATCCCACAGGAGTGCCACTGAAGAGAAAGATATAATGAATGGTTCCCAACGAATCCAGGATGACTGACTCAGAGACTTTAAGTTCCTATTATTACCTGCAACTTCCTACCCAAATTCAATAAACCTTGTTTAAAGCAACGCTGGTTGTGTTGGTGGAACCACAAGCTCAACAACATTACACTAGAAAGAACATTGTCTTATTGGAAATCCAACCACCAGAACCTGAATAACCCTCAGAAAGAAGCCACATTTATGTCTAAAGTGGTTATTTACTGTTGATGCTCTTTTCGTGTCATAAGTATTTCTTGACAATAAGATGGTCATTTGTGATCACCTAAAATTTGTAGGAAATCTGGCAAAAAATGCTCAATTTCAATACAGCACCTCCAGAGGGGAAATTATGCATTACACATTGCCCATTTTTGCCAGTTGCTTGTATAATATTGGACAGTCCAGGACAATTCCTCCAGGCAAGAGATGGTCTTTCTCACCAATCTTCATTCTGACCATGAAATAAGAGCCTTGAATAGAAACCGTCCCCACTCTGCTAACTCAGAATTACCTAATAAGGCATTAAAAATGGATTTTATAAACTGGATAACCACTTTAGGCAGAGTATCTCCTTCTTTGTCTTTTTTAGTTTTCACTTGATAGGAGTTGTGTTATGGATGACATGTCAAATGACATCAGTCCCACTGTTTTTGGAATTGCTGTAGGCCTAAACAATGATAATGTTATGACATGGTATATTCCCACATCAAGTATTATGTAAAGGATTTAGGAAGATGTGAAAAAAATGCTGTTAAGTAAAAATCCTATGAGGGAAGATAATCAGCATGTATGGGTGTATGTAATGTGCAAGGATGGATTAATACCTAGTTCAGTTGAGAGAGTCTTCTACATGAATGAGTGGCCCAGAGACTGCCATGGAGACATTCCCCAGACATAGGTAACAGCACCGCCACATGTGGTTCTCCCCAGCAATAGTTGCTGTGTGTCTGTTTTCTGATGTGTCTCATCTGATGTGAAAATTGAATCCTTTTCTGCCAATGCCACTCAGTTGTCTGCTTTGTGCTCCAAACACAGTAGAATTTGCTGAATTTCCATGTTAGACACATATCTGGGTGCCCCCAGATGAGCCGCTTCACTGTAGCGCATTAGTCCAGCCTTGCACACCTTGTTATCTGACATTCACCTCTCACATCTATGGCACGTGGTGCCCTGCGGTCTCCATGAAAAAACTTTGAGACGCTCGGTTCACATCTTTTGATCAAAAGATGTTTAAGCTGCCCACGACTTTCAACGCAAATTCAAAATCGGGCAGTCCTATGCCTATCTTTACCTCCAATCGAGCCATCCGGCCCTCTCGCTAGGTCAACCGCCCTCCATTATCTCAGAGAGAAAAAATAAAAAACCCCAACCTGCAAGCTGCCCTTCTTATGACAGCCTGTGAGAGTGGGCGGGACAGAAACCCAAAATGGAAGCACCCCTTCCTTCCCATAAGGGTTAAAATCAATGTACACCAAGTATAAACTTATGTTTCTGCCACACATAAACATTTCATTAGAAAAAACGTATGCAAACCTGGGTGCCACTGGCAGGCTGCGGCACACAAGTA
This sequence comes from Phyllomedusa bahiana, assembly GCA_025379985.1. Classification (NCBI taxonomy): domain Eukaryota; kingdom Metazoa; phylum Chordata; class Amphibia; order Anura; family Hylidae; genus Phyllomedusa; species Phyllomedusa bahiana. Next base: position 258,327 of record JAODAL010000175.1, on the reverse strand, counting down.
ATTAGACATGTACACACACAGACCGCCGCCAGCTGGCACACTCACTGCAAAAAGGCAGATACACAACGTGGAAATCCTAAATAAGCATTTATGCTATCTATCATACATGAAAAAGCTTTGAGACTCTCGTACATATTTTGATCAAAAGATGTTTAAGCAGCCACGACTATTCACGCGATCTCAAAATACGGGCAGTCCTACCTATCATTACCTCTCAATCGACCAATCTGGCCTCTCACAGGGTCACCGAACCCTCCATTATTCAGAGAAGAAAAAATAAAAAAACACCCCAACCTGCAAAGCTTCCCTCTAATGACAGCCTGTGAGAGTGGGCGGGCGGGGATAAGGTTTAGTCTCATGTCTCTTATTTCACAATGTGCGCATTTGTCACTCACCATAATCATTCACACAGCAGCATGAGAACAGTTTCCCATACTGCACAGTTTCAGAAATGCCACCACCCTTGGGCTGAAAGCCAATAATCATTCCTTTTTGCAACTCTGACAACTTTGTAAAAATCTTCCTGTTTGCACACTCCTGACTGGTGCAAACAGCAGAGGAGGAGGATATTTGCTCCAGCAAATTGCCTTACAGCTAAACACGTATCTGATTCGGTCTGAGGAATGCAAGAAGAAAAATGGGGATGTCCTTGGACATATCTAAGAAAATTTTTTTTTTGTGCAATTTCGATTCTAATATCAGACAGGAAAGGATCAGAGGAGGAGATTAGGGACAGAGTTGGCAATTTTTGCTTTGCAGTTTCCACCTCTTATCAGCACACCACTGCCATTTAAAAGGCTTTGTCCCTGAGGGTTCTTTCACATGGCGCGGTTTTGTCACATTTTTGGTACAGTTTTTTTCTGTTGCACTACTGTACTGTAGTGAAACTGCCTTTATTAACAGCAAGCTCCTTTTCAATTTCCTAAATTGTTTGGAAAGGTGTTGTAAAAGAGCAATCAGTTATTGTCCCTGCAGTCTTAATTATACAATATATAAAAATACAATAATAAGAGGCAAAAACGCTGCAAAACCAAACTCTGCATTTTTTTCATCCCCACCTTCCAAAAGCTGTAACTTTTTTTTGTGTTGATCTAGCTGTATAAGGACTTATTTTTGCAGAACAAGGTATATTTTTAGTGTTACAATTTTGTATTGAGGAGGCAAAAAATGGCAAAATTGCAAGGTTGATTTAACAGTGTTCACCATGTGGTAAAAATGACATGTAATCTTTATTCTGCAGGTCACTACAACTCCAGTGATAGAAAAAGTATATAGATTCAATTGTGCTGAACTACTGTAACTTTCCAACATTCCAAAAATAACCTTTTAATTTTTACTCTGTTGGACTTATAGGATGGCTTAATTTTGGGGATAAGGTGTAGTTTTTATTGGTACCAATTTGGAGTTCTCGCAACTTTTTGATTACTATTTATTACGTTTTTTTCTTGGAGGTGGGATGATCAGAAAAACACTATTTTTTTCTTTATAGCATTCATTTTGCAGAATAAATAACACCGTATTGTGTTAGACTGGGCGTTCACCGAAGCATTGATACGAAAACTGTTTTTCTTTTATTTTTAAATTTTTAAAAATGAGAAATAAAAATGCTTTTCTTTTTAATTTTCTTTTTTTTAAAATTTTTTAATATATTATATTTTATATATATATATATATATTTTATATATATATATTATATAAAATATATATATTAAAATTTTATTTTATGTGTGGGGTGTTCCTATTTTCCCAATTGTTATGCCCCCCTGGGAAATTAAACATGTGAGTGCTTCTTTTCTTCTATTATATACTGGAGTACTTATCAACTACAGTATACAGGCATTGGATTAATCTCCTGTTACACCCTGCCCCCCAACAGGGTGTGCTAGAGAGACAGCAATGGCAGACCTAGGGGGCCTTTAATTCAACGATCGCTTTTTCCAAATTGAATTTTGTGGGGGGAAAAAGGGGCGTTTGGGGTGGCGGGAAAATGGGCAACACCCCTGCCTTACTGCACAACCAGATTCCTCACATGTAAGTGTTCAATTTCCCTGCAGTGCCCCCACAGGGGGAAATTTAAAAGTTTTACACTTTGGGCATTAAATTTTTACTAAAAAAAGGAGGGGGCCCTCTATGTAAAAGGGTTTAAAGAACTGGAAATTCTCTAAACCAGAAAAACCCTTTTTGAAATGGAGTTTCACATGAGCACAATGCAAGAATAAGGATAAATAATTTTTTATTAAAAAAATTCTAGTATTTGAAGTAGTGTTATTTAGAATTTAAATTTCCCTTGTTTTTTTTTTAAACCCCTTTAAAAAGGGGAATTATATATAAATTATTTTGTTTGAAATTCCATCATTGGGTCTCATTGATGCCATAATAAAGGAATACAGTATATAGAAAATACCCCAATCTCAGGGGGCCCTTAACTATACAGAGCATGTTGTATGTAAATTGTCATCTGTCAATGACACATCTTTCTGGGTTTTTGAACGCGGAAAGACATTTTGGGAATGAAATTTCCAATTTTTCCCCCCCCCCTTTTTTTTTTAATAACCTTTTTGGGTTTAAAAATTTTAAAGCTTTTATTTTCTTAGGTTATTGTAATTCAAGTTTCATCCAATATTGCGAAGATTTTCCGTCTTTTCATTTCTGGGCTTTTATTTGGATTCGCCATCTGTACATCTGTTCCAAACTGTCAGGACAAGACGATGCAAAATGAAATGTTGTGTCGTTTCAGCTCGCTTAAGAGCAAGGCGTTTTTTATGTGCCTCATTAAAAAACAATTAATAGGGCAGAAGCTCCAAAATACAAATTATGGGGCAATATCCCAAAGGTTTTATATCCTTTTTGAATGCAGGGGAAAAATTTACACTGTATTTAACAAAATTACACTGAGTGATATGAGCTGGGGTTTTTGTAAAAAAAATCCACAGCTCTCCCATAAAAAGGGAAGCCCAGGATCAAACTCATTATGAGGAAGATTTTTTTTTAGCATTTATGTGGTTTTTATCACTTTAATCCCAAAAGGTCCCAAGAAAAGGGAGAGTGCAAAATTTTTTCCAGTTTTGTTTTTTTTAGAACGTTGCAAAAAAAAAATGTTTTTTTTAAAAGGGGGGATTTCTGGTTTAATATAGTTAAATTTAAAAAGGGAAAACCTCGGGCATTGCCCTTTGTTTCCCAAAATTTGCTATCCCCCCTTTTTATAGAGCAGGAGGAGGGGACAGTTTTGCCCATATAAGGAGACATGTATGAAAGGCTTTTCTGGGCGTAAAAGGGCCCCAAAACCCTAAAAGTTTTAAAGGGCCCCCAAAACGTTTTAGGTGCATTGTTGGAAAGGACTCAACATTTTTGAATGCGCCAAAATGAAGGGGTTTTCTGGGGGGTGTTCTGGGGTTTTTTTGCCCCCCAATGGGCCACTTGTATGAAAACTGTTTGGTCAAAAAAACTCACTTTTTTTCCCCAAAGGGAAAAAAAAGTGAGTTTTTAGACCAAAACGGGTTCATACTTGTGGCCCAAAATTATTAGAACATTATGAATGGGGTTTTCCGGGGTTTTTCCTGGGCCCAAAATTTGCACTCAGGGCGAGGTGAAAAAAAATATGCCCCCCCCCACCCCTCTCTGAAACAAAATGCGACACATTGCATCCCCATAAACCCAAAACCCTAAAATATACAAAAAGTTTTTAACATAAATGTCGGGCTTTAAAAAATTTAAAAAAATTTAATAGTAAATACAGTTACCAAAAAACCCACGGGGGGGGCTGCAAAAAAACCAGAATCCCAAGCCACAAAACCCACAAAATCCCCAGCCCCACGGGGAAAAGAAAAATACTGCCCCAAAACCAGGGACCACTATCCCCCACACAGGCCCGAATTTTTACTGCCCAAAACCCATGCCCCAAACACTATCCCCAGCACACAGGGGGCCCCGAATAATAAAAAAACCATTTTTTTTAAAACCCCAATATTACCAGCATCAGTGACCATACAATGATGGATACCAGTTTAAACCAGGCCCCGCGACATATAAAGTTTAAAAAGTAAAGTTACACCCAGGCACTTACGGGAAGACGCCCTCTGAAGATTTTGGCCTCTTTCTTTTTTTCTTTTTTCCCCATCTGCCCCAGGCCCATAAAGACTTCCCCGGGCCCAAAGACCTTCACTGTAGAAATTAAAAAACAAAAAATTTTTTAGACTCCCCCCTTTATCCACTTTTTCCCAATTCCTATCTCTATACAAACTCCCATCTTACACCTCATAGGGTTTTTTAGCCATTTAGTACCCCCTGTAGCCAGGTAGAAAGCCCCTTTTCCCGGGGTTAGTAGCCCCCATACCAGGTAGTTTCCCCCCCTGTACCAAGTGATGCCCCCTGCAGCCATGTAAAGCCCCCGTACCAGGGGGCCCCCCCTGTACCCAAATACCCTTGTAGCCATAGATCCCCCTTGTACCCAGTATATACCCCTGTAGCCAGTAGATCCCCCCTTTGAAAGCCATTAGATCCCCCCGGAGCCATTTGTGCCCCCCTAAAACCAAGGTGATGTTTCCCCTGCACCCCAGGTGATGCCCCCTTAGCCAGGTGATCCCCCCCTGTACCCAAAGAAGACCCCCTTGTAGCCAGTAGTTTCCCCCTGTAGCCATTTAGATCCCCCTTGTACCCCAGTAGATTCCCCTGTAGCCATTAGACCCCCCCCTTGAAAGCCAGTAGTTCCCCCCCCTTTTCCCAGTAGTTTCCCCCCTTGTAGCCATTTGATGCCCCTGTACCAGTGGGATCCCCCCCTTTGGGAAAGCCAGTAAAACCCCCCCTTTGAAACCCATTGGGAAAACCCTGTAGCCAGTAGATGCCCCTTGTAGCCAGTAGTGCCCCCCGGTAGCCAGTAATCCCCCCCATGTCACCATTGTAAAAAACCCCTGTACCCGGGTGATCCCCCCTGTACCAGTAATGCCCCCTCTGTAGCCAGTTGATCCCCCCCTTGTACCCCGTAGATACCCCTGTATTTGTAGATGCCCCCTTGTAGCCATAGTTGCCCCCTTTGTACCCAGAAAAAAACCCCGGGGTAGCCAGTAGAGGCCCCCCTTGAAACCAGTAGATCCCCCTTTTTAGCCAGTAATCCCCTTGTAGCCTTTGATGCCCGCCTTGAACCCATTTTGATCCCCCCCTTTTGAAAAGCCGTAAAATCCCCCTTTACCAGTAGATGCCCCTTGCCCCCGAAAAAGAAACCCTTGTACCAGTTTGTGCCCCCCCCTTTGTAGCCGGGGTAGATCCCCCGTAGCCAGTAGATGCCCCCCCTTTTTGCCAGAAGATCCCCCCTTGTGCCATAGATTTTTTTTAGCCAGTAGATCCCCCCCTTTTTGAGCCAGTAAAATCCCCCCCCATGTCACCAGTAATACCCCTGTGCCGGGTGATTGGCCCCCCTTGTAGCCAGTAGTTTGCCCTCTGTAGCCATTGATGACCCCTTGTAGCCATAGATACCCCTGTAGCCAGAAAGACCCCCCCTTGAACCCAGTAAGGGCCCCCCTGGTAGCCAGTAGATACCCCTTTACCCAGTGTTTCCCCCCCTTGTACCCAGTAAAATGTTTCCCCTTTGTACCCCGTAAATACCCCTGTAGCCAGTAAAAAAAACCCCCCCTTTTAGCCAGTAAAATCCCCCCTGTACCCAAATTTAGAAAACCCTGCCAGGGTGCCCCCCTTAATAGCCAATAGATAACCCCCGAGCCAAATAAAACCTTCCTTTGTAGCTAATTAAAAAAATATAAAAAAATTTCCCCTCCCCTGGGTTCCGCGTTCCCCCCTCCGGACGCTGAACGGTGTAAGCGGGTGACTCCCCCGGGGCGCCTTTGGCGGGGCACGACTCCCATGGAAAACTCGGCCGGGAAAAAGCGGGCCGCTGAGGAGCCCCAAAGCTCCAGGGGGGCGGTAAAAGTCGTGCCCCCCCTGCGACGCTGATACATACAGGGGAGAATGCAGGAGGGAAAACTTTCCGCCCTTTGCCTCCTCCCTGTATCGGAAAGGGCTGACCTGTGGGGCTGTTTTTTAAAACGGGCCGCGCAAAAAAAGGGGCAAACCCCCGGGCGGGGGGGAAAGGCGGGGGGGGCCCCCAGCGCCCCCCTCGGGTTTGAACGGAGCCTCTGGCCCCGGGCGACCCCCTTTTGGGTTTGGCAAAAATTTGGGCGAAATTACGGGCTCCGGGGGGAAAAAGACCTATTTCAATGGCTTTCCCCTGGCCTGAGGAGGAAAAGTTTTGCTGTTTTTTGAAAAAAATGTCCAAAAATTTTCTAAAACTTACACCGGGTACAATAATAAAAAGAAAATTTCTGATAATTTTTTTAAACTGTATAAAATTTTTTAATTTACTAAAATTTTTTATAAAAAAAATTGTATCATATAAAAATTAATAAAAAAAATATAGAAAATCCCAAAAATATAAAAATATTTCCATAAAATCTATTTAAAATTAATTTGAATCTTAAAAAAAAATTTTACATAAAATAACCCCCTGATGATGTTGGGGTTTTTTTTAAAAATTTTTTTTTATTTTTACTACAATTAAAATTTTTAAGTTTTCTTTTGCTGCTCTCACCCCTTTTTTCTTTCTTTCATAAGGGGCCAACACGCACGGGTTTTTTTTTGGACCCCTTTTGGTTCACCAAGCAAGATCAAATTCCATAGTTTTTATTTACTGACATGCTATTTCCAACCCCATCTATAAGGGCCAATCAATGCGCCTAAATTCCATAATACACTTTTAAAACCCTAGGCGGGGGCGCAATGAAAATTTAGACACCATTTTTGAGCGCCCCAAAAACCACTATAAAACATTCAGGGTTTCATTATTTCACAGAAAAAAATGTTCTCCCATAGTTTTGTGAGAATTTTTTTTCCGTAGAATCTGTAATTTAAATTTAAATTTTCCCGCTTATTCTGGGGTTTAAGGTGTTTCCCTTTGGGGGTCTTGTTTAAGGGGGAAATTTACAGCTTTCTCTGTATGCACACCTCATATATAGATGGGGTTTTTAAAAACATTGATATCAATTTCCCTTTTGGGAAACCTTAAAAAGAAAATAAGCAGAAATTTAAAAAGAAAAAAAATTTTCGGGTTTTTGTTGAAAAATCTCTCCCAAAACTATATATTTAATCGCTTGATTTTTCTCGCCAAAAACATAAAAGCTGAAGATCCGTAAATATGTTTTAATATTACAGGTGGCCTTTAAAGGGAATGAATGTCCAACTCCTTGTCTAAAATTCTTTGTATCTATACAGGTGTGTTCTTTCCTAAAGGGTTATTTTTAACCACATTGATTAGCTTTGAACATGTAGGGAAAGGTGAATAAAGATTATTGATAAATACATTGCTGTTCTAATTTTGTTTAGTTTATGAGCTAAAGGGGATCTTATCTCCTGCTTGTGTACACAAGCTTCCTTAGGTTATAGATCACCTCTCTCTGCTCTCATTGCTCCAGCTATTGTGGCCGAACATGATGACATCACTCCCTGCTGTGTCTTTCTCCAGCACAGGAGCTTGTTTATCTGTGTTACTGACAAAGTGTCAGTAACAAATAGATTTTTACTTTATCATATAACGGTTTTGGGCAGTAAAAATGTAAAAAGTCTGAGAAAACCCCTTTAACTTAATTTCATCCAGGAAATTTCTAACTCTATATCAGAAAACTGAACTCTGGTTGCTATACAGATATTTCAACCCCTTTCAGACTAAAAACATTTTTTAAGTATAGTTTATTCTGATATTTGTTACAGTACCTTTTCCAGGATCGGGATTACTCATACTTACCAACTTTTTCTCTCCCAATTCAGCAAGGTTTAAAAAGTACTCATCATCTACACACAAACACACAAAATATAATAGTAGATGAAATTACACAACTTTTTTATACTACATGTCATTAGCAAATCAGAGGGCTCTCCTCAGTATTACAGGGGGTCAGATTTTAGTTTCGCAGAGCTCTGTATATAGCAGCAATTCTTTCTGTTTGGAGATACCAACTGTGTAGGGGGAGCTGAGGATATAGCTGCTTATACAAGGTAATTTGATTCTATCACTATATACACTGTAGTAGACACAGCACACTGAGGACATAGTGTGACAGGGATTACAGGCATCTAAATTACACTGCTGCTAGTGTTATATCCAGTACAGCGAAAGCAGCCCAGAGTTTATCAGTGTGCTCATGATATAGACTTCTGATTCCTCCTTTCACAGTGGACTCTTCCAGCTCAGAAGCAGTTACTTTGACGCAACTGTCAACAAAGTGATCCATCAAGCTGTCAGGTGCTGACTTGGCCCGACTGTCTTAAAGAGTACCTATCACCTCCATACAAATACACAAAAATTTATAGAAGATGAAATTATAAGACTTTTCTCAAATACATGTCATTAGCAATCCAGAGGATTTACCTCAGTTTTACAGGTAAACCGGTTTTACTTTCACTTTGTAACTCAGGAGATCCTTATCAATCTGTTGGGAGATACCAACTGTGCAGGGGGAGCTGAGGGCATAGCTGCTTGTTTAGGGTCATCTGAGTCTCACTACATACAGTACAGCAGGCACAGCACACTAAGGCTATGTCTACACTGCAGTGGACAAAAAACGACCTGAAAGCCAAATACTAAAAACTGAGTTTTCTGTCCCCTGCCTGTCAAAAGCAGCTGAAAAAACGGCCGTTTATTGTTGCAATTTACGTTTTTTTGCCGCGGTTTTTTTACCCGCGTTTTTTTGCTTGTCTTCAAGTCTGATTTTTGATGTTTGCATAAATTAAACCATAGGATGTAACTAGAGATGGGCGAATCGATTCTAACGAAGTGGAATTCGTTTAGAATTTCAGGAAAACTTCGGTTCTGAATGAAGTCGAAGTTTGGGGTACTTCGGGTGAACGAAGTGTGCTTTTCATTGATAAAATGGCTGCAAGCACATGGCGTTACATGGGGCAAAGAACTCTGGGTGGAAGAAGGGCATAGCCTGCATGACATGTGCAGAGATGAAGCCAATCAGAGACCACAGGATTCTGTGACGTCACCGCACTATATAAGTCCGGGCGCGACGCTGGGAGCTCATACCGCGCTCACTGTACTGATCAGGGAAGGTGCTGCTGCAGCTGATTGTGATAGCTCTTACTGAAGAACTCATTTTTATACAGCGATTTTTGGGGGGTTTCTCAGCTTGTCTCAGAGACTGCTTCTCTTATTGTTCTGTTTCTGATTTTGGGGGTATTGGATTTTTAAAATCCAGTGTGCGTCACTGCAGCTGCATATACATTTTAAGCCCATCTGCTCACAGCACATTGAATATCCAAGTGGGATCCCAAGCCAGTTCCTGTTGTATTATTTAAAGAAACAGCGTTTTTACAATACAAATACCACTTCCCTTTTTGGCTGCTCAATTCTTTTGCGCAATTTACATCCAGGGTTAATTTAAACATTGTTTTTTGCTGTGGTGACTCCAATGAAACCGTCTTGTCTCACCGCCAAAAAATACATTTTTCTCTGTAGCATAATTCACAAGCGAAGGGTTAATTAAAATGTTCCTCTTGTTGTGTAGCGTTAAAAAATAGCCATTTGTAACACGCTACAAATGCATTAGTTTTGTGGTGGCTAAATTCTTTTGAGTAATTTACATCCACGGGTTAATTAAGCGTTGTTTTTCTGCTGTGGTGACTCCAAGAAACCGTCTTTTTCACCGCCAAAAAATACAATTTTCCTGTAGTATAATTTACAAGCGAAGGTTAATTACAATTTTTTCTCTTGTTGTGTAGCGTAGAAAATACGCCATTGTAACACGCTACAAAGCTAGTAGTTTGTGGCTGCTCAATTCTTTTGCGCAATTTACATCCAGGGGTTAATTAAGCGTTGTTTTTCTGCTGTGGTGACTCCAAGAAACCGTCTTTTTCACCGCAAAAAAAATACAATTTTCCTGTAGCATAATTCACAAGCGAAGGTTAATTACAAATTTTTACTCTTGTTGTGTAGCGTAAAAAACACGCCATTGCAACACACTACAAAACTAGTAGTTTGTGGCTGCTCAATTCTTTTGCGCAATTTACATCCCAAGGGTTAACTAAGTATTTTTCTGTAGTTGTACTCAGTAAAAGAAACTTTCTTTTTCACCGCCACAGAAGAAATCTGTAGCATAATTCATATCCGAAGGTTAATGAAACCTGTTTGTGCTTTTACATTCAGTAAAATACACAGTTTTTAAACGGCACATACAAGTAAATTTTTCCTGGCCATTTGTGGAGCGCAGTTTATGTCCAAGGGTTACCCAAGCTTGTTACTGGGTTTATTTGGAGTCAAATACAGGGTGTGTATTTATCATATCCAGATATCTTCATCAAACAGTGTCTGTACATTTTAGAACAAACAGTATGTCAGACAGAGAGGTGGCAGGCTCTTCACCTGCGAGTGGCAGTGGCACAATCATTCCTGGAGCAGGCCCAGGTCGCAGCACAGCAAGGGGACGTCGCAGCAGCGGTCACTCGGTGAGGCCACAAATGACGCTGTCATCTAGCGGCCGTGTGTTGTTCAGCAACCCAATGGTTCTTGATTGGTTGACTAGGTCATCCTCTTCCTCCCAGATGACATCTGACAACCCCAGCCAAGAGTCGGTGGGAACATCAGACACAACCCTTAGTTGGCATGGCCCAGGAGCGGGTCAGCGGCCCTCATCTGTCCTCAACCCGCCTCTGTCCCATCCGGTTCCCTCAGCCAGAGATCTACTATGTGGTCTGGGCTCAGCGCCACTATATAGCGAGGATGAACAATTTGAGGAGGGCAGTCAGCAGCTACTTGGCAGCGAAGAAATGGGGCCAATATCCCCAGCTTCTTGCAGTAGGTGGCAAAGTATAGATGTGGAGAGTGGCATGGGAGGTCATGTTGTGAGGGGTCAGCCTCTGCATACCAAGACTGGTGATGAGGACAGCAGTGATGATGAAACACAAATAGATGATGATGTAGCTGACCGCACTTGGAAGCCGGGTGAAGCAAGGGCTTCATCATCGTCGGGAGAAGAGGGCGTCAGCTTGCGCGTCAGGCAGCAGCGCAGCCAGCAAGTGGGTTGTGTGGCCGTTAGTCAGCAGGGTAGCAGCAGTGTGAGGTCGGGAGCCAAGCGGCCACAGGGTAGAAAACCCACTTCGCAGGTCCAAGAAAGTAGCAGCACAGGGGCTCAGCGAGGCAGCGGCGGTAGTAGTCACTCAGTACGGACCGTTGGCGGTAAAATCAGCTATTCGGCGGTGTGGCAGTTCTTTGCTAAGACACCGGAGGAGTCGAATATGGGTATATGTAGAATCTGTGGGCAGAAAGTGAAGCGTGGCTAGGGAGCTAACATTGGCACCACGGCCCTGCGTCAACACATACAGCGTCACCATCTGGTGGCCTGGGAGAAACGTGGCTCAGATGTGGTGGTCCATCCTGCCGCCGCAGCAGCAGCAAGTGGCACGCATGCCATTGCAGCCAGTCAAGGCTCCACCACCTCTGCAGAAGGAAGCTGTTTCTCTTTGACATCATCTCCTTGTCCAGATGCTCCTGCTCCTCGCTACTCATGGCGCCAGCAGTCGTTCAGGGAGGCATTGCAAAGACACAACAGTATGCGTCCAAACCATCCTAAGGTGCAGCAGCTGACCGTGCTCCTGTACAAGTTGTTGGTACTGCAGTCACTCCCTTTCCAAATGGTGGACTCTGCACCATTCAGAGAACTAATGTCTTGTGCCGAGCCGAGATGGAGAGTTCCAAGCCGTAATTTCTTTTCCAAAAAGGCAGTACCAGCACTTCATAAATATGTAGAACAGAAAGTGGGCCAGTCCTTGAGCTTATTGGTTTGTTCCAAGGTGCACGGCAGCACGGATGTCTGGAGCTGTAACTACGGTCAGGGCCAGTACATGTCCTTTACGGCCCACTGGGTGAATGTGCTTCCGGCCCAGGCACACCAACAACTTGGACAGGAGACGCCGCTTTCTCCTCCACGTTGTCAAACTGCGGCTCCTGTGCCAATGTCCGCCTCCTCCTCCTCCACCACCACCACCATCTCAGCCTCCACAAGTACTGCTCCATCATCCCACATGTGTAGGGCATAGCGTTGTCATGCAGTTCTACACCTGGCTTGCCTCGGCGAACGAAGTCACACAAGGGAGGAACGGCTTCGTGTCATGCAGCAAGAAATCGATGTGTGGCTTTCTCCGCGCCAACTGCAAATCGGAACCATGGTGACGGACAATGGGAGGAACATGGTGTCCGCGCTGCACCGAGGAGGGATGGTCCATGCGCCCTGCATGGCGCACGTGTTCAATCTGGTTGTGAAAAGGTTCCTGAAGTCTTCCACAGATCTTCAGAAGATTCTGAAAATGGCCAGGAAACTGTGCATGCACTTTATCCATTCGTACAAAGCCAGGAACACCCTCCTCGAGTTGCAGCAGCAGAATGGCCTCCCCAACACACTCTGATATGCGATGTTTCCACCCGTTGGAATTCCAGCCTGCACATGTTGGACCGACTGTATGAACAGAGAAAGGCCATTAACGATTTTTTGATGATCCAGGCAGACAGGAGTACTCCCCTGTGTAACTTTGATGTCAGCCAGTGGCAGCTCATGCGTGACACCTGCCGTTTGTTGAGGCCATTCGAGGAGGCAACGTTGTTTGTTAGTCACCAGGACTATGGGATGAATAACGTCATTCCATTGCTTCATGTCCTGGAACAGATGCTGAAAAATCTGTCTGGGCAGGGGACTGGAGATGTGGCGACTACATCTCGCGGCCACATGAGTCCGCTGGGGACTGAAATGGAGGAGGAGGAGGAGGAGGACATTGGAGCAGAAGCATTGTCTGGTGAAATGAGTGGATTTTCTACCCAGGTGACAAGAGAGGAGGAGCAGGAGCAGCTGGAGGAGGTAGATGGAGATGAGGAAGACGAGGCAGATGACCCGCAAGCACCGTGGCAGTATACAGTGTAGATGGAGGCGGGGAGCCCCTCGGAGTCACTTGCGCATATGGCCCGCAGCATGCTGATTTTACTGGCTAGTGACAGCCGAATAGTCAGCATCCGGCAGAGGGATGACTTCTGGCTCTCCACCCTATTGGACCCTCGCTACCGGTCCAAAATGGGAGCCTTTTTCCCAGCTATTGAGAGGGAGGACAAACTCAAATACTATAGGGAAATCCTCCGTAGTCAGTTGGCCGCTGCCTATGTGCGGCATCGTCCCTCCTCTGACAGGTCTGACCGGGGGTTCCTCAGCGCTCACGTTTCTACTGCCGCGGCTGCTGGGGGAAGGTGGGGGGGTAGGAGCAGTACCAACTCCATCAGCAGCAACCTAAGTCTGGAGTCACTGATGAGCAGCTTCCTTCACCCGCTAAGTGAGGAGGGCAGCCGCCAGCAGCAGCAGGACCTGGAGCAGTCCCTGAACCAACATGTGGTGGCCTACATGTACATCACTCTGACACCCCAGTTAGAAGATCCGCTGGACTACTGGGCAGCCAAACTGGATGTGCGGCTGCAACTTGTTTGCAGTGGAGAAGCTGTCCTTCCCGGCCAGTAGTGTGGCATCAGAGCGGGTGTTCAGTGCGGCGGGGGGCATCGTTACCCCAAGGAGAACCCGCCTCTCCACCGGAAATGTGGAACGACTGACCTTTGTCAAGATGAATCAGGCGTGGATCGACCAAGATTTCCACACACCAATGCCTTAGGCGTCAGTCTCGGTTCAAACTACCTGCCTCACCCACGATTCTGATGCCGCCACCCGCCTGATGCCACACATATGCTGACAGTTTCTCCATCTGCCTACCACCATCTTTACCAGGGACTGGTATTGCCAGCCACCTCCACACTCTGTCATTGTGCCACTTTATGACCTCATGCTGCTGCTGTTGTTGCTGCTGCGGTCACCTACACACTGTGTCATTGTGCCACTGCCTGACCTCATGCTGCTGCTGTCGTGACCTCCACACTGTGTCATTGTGCCACTCTGTGGCCTACTACTGTTTTGCCACCTTCAGAATGTCATTGTGCCACTGTCTGACCTCATGCTGTTGCTGCTGCCCCCCGCTGCCTGTAACCTCACCAGCAACCTGTGTCTTTGTGCCACTCTGTGGCCTACTCTGTTTTGCCACCTCCAGAATGTCATTGTGCCACTCCTGACCTCATGCTGCTGGGCTACCGTCACCTCCACTCTCTGTCATTGTGCCACCTGTGCTCTCACTGTTTTTGCCACTTCGCTGAATGACTTGTCGGCACATCCCGCTGAGTTTTTGCGCTGTTTGCCCTGTGCCGGGTAATTTGTCATTGAAGCCATCTGAGCGCCCACTACTGGTTTCCCACCTCAAATTTTTGAAGTGCCAACCCAAGAAACCCCTTGCATTTAGCATGGCACTGCTGTCTAAAAGCCACCCTCGGTCTTGTGCCCCTGGAAACTAGCTTGCGTTGTGCCTAATTAGTTTTTTTGTTGGGGCCCCTTTGTGCCGAACTATTTTTTGCCATCTCAGATGTTCATGGGTGGCCATACTGATTGCTGCTGTGCTGCTGCCGTTTATCTCCAACTCTTCACATTTTTCACCCGGAGCTCTAGTTGTTTTTTTCAGCTTTCGCTGACATGACTTTATCTGTTTTTTGGTCAGTTTTGCCCCTTTAAATCCCGGAGAATTTTTTTTTGTGAAGCGATTTTAAAGCGGGGGCATATCGCGTGTCATACTAAAACCACAACATTGATGAAGACCCAAAACCCAAACTCCCTCTGCTATTTTAAACAGGGACAACGTTCTACAGCACCCTGCAGGCTCTGTGCAGCCTGGAAATAGCCGTTTTTTAACGCGATTCGCGCAGAAGTAATTCGGGACGAGGTAATTTTTGTCGGAAAATTTGGCGAAGTGACCGAACTGAATTTTTGAGAAATTCGCCCATCTCTAGATGTAACTCCACCGTACAAAAGGGGATGGAAAGCACATTATTGCATTTATATGGAATCTTGTAGTCATTTTATGGATTTTGGCACTAGTAAAATTATCTCGCTGTTGTAGCCAAAAGTACTTTTTTATGGTTTTTGGCGCTAAAATCCTTATTTTTTACGGATTTTGGCACTAATAAAGTTATGTCGCTTTTTCCGCTAAAAATCTGTTTTCTTACGGATTTTGGCACTACAATACTTTTTTTACTGATTTTTGCGTAAATAGAGTTCTTGCTTTTGTCGCTAAAAATACGGGTTCTTACGGATTTTCCGCTAAAGTCCATGTTTTTATGGATTTTGCCGCTACTGTTATCTCGCTTTTGCTGCTAAAAATACAGCTTTTTACGGATTTTGGCGCTAATAAATTTGTCTCCTAAATCTGTAAGAAAAAAGGATTTTTAGCGTCAAAAGCGATAACTTTAATAGCTCCACAATCTGCAAAAAAACGTATTTTAGTATTAAAATTCGTAACAAAAAGTATTTTAGCGCCAAAAAACTATTTTTAGCAACAAAAGCGAGAACTTTAATAGCACCAAAATCTGTAAAAAAAAAAAAAAAACATTTTAGCACCAAAATCCGTAAAAACGTATTTTTAGCGTCACAAGCGAGAACTTTATTAGCAACAAAATCTTCCAAGAAAAGGATTATAGCGCCAAAATCCTTAAAAAAAAAGTATATTTAGCATCATAAAAGCAAAAATATTGAATTGAGCAAAAAAAAGTTAGCGACAAAAACACGTTCACTTTATTACAAACGGTACAAACGAGGACATATCAAACACTTGTAAACAGAATTGAAAAAAAGTATAAACTGTAACACCCAGTATAGAAGAGACTAATCTCCTGGGTGGGTTTTCATTGAAAAATCGCGGCAAAAAAACGTCCTGCGCTTTACATAGACTCCTGTAGTAAATTTTCTGCTCTGCCATTTTTTACAACATGTTACAAAAGACAACCAGTAAAAAAACAAGCAGAAAAAAGCACAGTGTAGACAGCAGGAGGTTTTTAAAATACAAGTTTATGGGAGCTGTTTTCAGTCATTTTTTCAGTGTTTTTAGAAAATGAGAAACACTGAAAAAATTGACTTTTTTTCTGTGCAGTGGAGACAGAGCCTAAGGAAACAGTGTGATAGAGTTTACCTGTTGCTTAAGCTTTCTCCTCTATAGCACACAGGCATCTGTATTACAATGCTGCGGTGCACATGATGCTGATTTACAGGCTCCCCCCTGCACTGTGGACTCTCCCAGCTCAGGAACTTTCAACTGTCATCACAGTCATCCATCAAGCTGTCATGTGCCGACTTGGCCCGACTTCAGAGCTGTCTTAAAGGGCCAGCGATTTTTTAAAAACTGAAATACAGGTGAAATGCTTTGGTTTTCCTAATGAAGCTTATTTGAGAAAGTGTTTGTATTTTAGTCTTCTGTTACTTCATGAGGTTTGTCTGAAGGTGATAGGTACCCTTTAAAGGGCAAGCACTTTAAAAAAAAAAAAAAACTGAATTACAGGTGAAATCCTTTGATTTTCCTAATGAATCATACTTAAGGAAGTGTTTGTATTTTAGTCTCCTGTAACTTCATGAGGTTTCCCTGGAGGTGCTAGGTCCTCTTTAAGCTTTTACCCAGGAATGCTCTGATCTCCCTGACAACACCCATTTTGGGTGGGGTTTTCATAAACTCAACCCTCTTTATGGAAGTCTCCTGCAGAAAATAGAAGGGTTGGTAAGTTTGGGATTACTTAGATTGAGCAAGTTTCTCCCATATGCATAAAGGTATTGCAGCATTAAACAAGCACTAGTTTGGATATATAGACTCAATAGCCTCACCTCAGGTAGAGATATCGCGTAAACAGAAACAGTGTAGTATGCAATGTCTATTTTAGACACAGGTCCAACCATTACCCCTGAAACAGGAGTGAGAATACCATAAGATTTCATCTTGATCTATTTATACAAGGTCTTGGGATTAATAAAAATGCAATTTTTTTCCTTTTGTCATAAAAGTTGCTGTCTCCATGTTTATAGCTACCATGCTCAATTCCTCGGCTTACACTTCCCTGAACTTTGTTGCCTAATGCTTTTATATATGCCTCTTGTATGTAAATATGCGACTGCAGTTTTTGATAGCTTTCTATCTACTTATCCTCATCCCTAAGGTTATTTCAGGAAGGCGACACTCCAAAAAAATCCTTTATTTTCTCTGGCGTTAGTTTTCTGTCATTTCAGCAACACAGTATGCTGCCTGGTTCTTTTTCTAAAATCCAGATCCTCCCGGCTCTTACAGCTCAGATAGTCTGATAAACCATGGATTACATGGACGCTCTCAGTGTTGTCTGGCTGACAAGAAAGGCTAGATAACTAGATAATGCCATCACCATAGCAAGTACTATCACAGGACAGAGCCGGCTTTCATAGTCCAGGGAAACCTCAAGGCTCCTCATTCTGCTTTCCTAGTCTATTCTCTTAGAAGACAAAAAACTATTCTCGGCATCTTAGACTATGTTTACATCTGTTTTGGGGTCGCTATTGCAAATTCCATCAATTTTGACAGGAGGATTGTAGGACTGTCTTTCCTTTAGGACCCCATTATTAATAGGTCAATAGGTCTGTTAGGCGCTATTGGGGTTTGTCATACAACAGATCTGGGACTCCATTATATATGTAGGAACAGATAAACAGAACAACGTGAACTTGCTCATTCCTGACAGTAGCTATACAGATATAGCAAAATGTAACTTGACAGTAATACCACAGATGTGGCGTAACCAATTAGGATCAATAAGGTTCAACTTTTTGTATTATTTTATTTGTTAAATGGCAAAATAAGGAAGTTTTGAACTTTTAAAGAGAACCTGTCACATAGTTTTTGCCCCCCTGGCTGAGGACAGAACAAGCTAGTGTCAGACCTGCTGTTTCCAGCGCTCTGTCCCTTATTCTGTAAGATGATGTAGTGTTCGTGTATTTAATGCTCAAATCTGCAGTTTTCAGCCAGAAGAGTCATTCAAAGAGTCCTTCAGAGTGTCAGTTTTTTTCAAACCCGGCCAATTGGAGGCTAGCCCCGCCCACAACAACTGACAAACCTATTACTTTGAATAGGTAGAAACAAGAAAATAACTGTCAGTGGGTGGAGATAGCCTTTGGTGGGCGGAGCTAACACCTACTCATGAATAAGATTTAAGGGGTAAATGCTCTAACACTGCAGCATCTTACAGAATAAGGGACACAGTGCTGGGGACAGCAGGTCTGACACTGGCTTGTGCTGCCCTCAGCAAGGGGGGCATAACCCATGTGACAGGTTCCCTTTAAGATTTTTTCTCACTATTGTTAACACTTTTTTTGTACTTTTAGTCCCCTTAGGATATTTGACCATTAGGTGGAGCAATTGCTTATATATGACCACATCTTTGCTCTAGCGGTGATGGCTGAGATTTACTTCCTGCTATGTATTATCAGCAGGAGAGGGCTGGGTGTCTAGAGCACAGAGATGGTGGGTGCCCTGGAAACTAAAGTCAAAATCAGGTCAAATTTGGCTTTGATCAGAATGCACAGTACACTAACCACTAGAAAGCAATAACCTGAGAGACTGCCAGAGCTTCTATGCTGGATACCCTGAGGACTCATGAGATGAGTACAGCTGCAATCTCTCTCTATATATAAATATCTATTTGCTACACTGCTGAGCTCAAGCACAGTGGAGTGAGTTTGGATGAGACGGCTTTCTCTGCTCATGTAAGGCTTTAAATTCCTGCAGAGTATCTCAATCTGGGCACTAACTATGAGCGTAACAGGTGAATGGGTAGAACAGTATTATTCTCCTTTAATTCCCACATCGTGGCTGGGGATTATGGGCCACTGTGTTCTCTACAGTATAAACAATGAGGTGTAATATTCCACTTTATTAACCCACATATATAAATGCCTTAGCATGTTACATGGTTATTGAACCACATAAAGGCAGTATTCTAGTTAAAAACTGACACAGGACACCCTAAGGCACATATTATTGTAATGTAATAGGAAAAGATGGAAAACTTTACTAATCATCATTTTTTTTCCTTTTAGTGCCAAAAACTCCTCCTGCTAATGTCAGTGGGGGCAGTGGAAGACGTCATGAATTAGTGATAACTTGGGAGGTGAGTAAATATACTTAAAGTGTCATATTAATGTCCTCAGATTGAATGGAAAGCCATTCTAGTCATCCTTGTCTATGCTACTTGTATGTGGCTTTGTAACACCAGGTGTTTTGTTGTTTTTTTTTGGGGGGGGGTGTGCTGTAAAGTTATGACAAGACCCTTTTAGAATATAATCCACATTGTTATTGAATTGCTGCAAAATCTGAACAGTGGCTGGTGATGGAGGAAAGATAGACCAATATTGATCAAAAGGGGGAAAACTGTTATAAAAAGCGCAGGTGCAAAATGGCTAAACTGTGTCACAAAAATTACGGTTGTTTTTTTAATTTCACATAATGATCTTGGATATGTTTCTTACAGCCCGTCTCAGAAGAGTTTCAGAATGGTGAAGGTTTCGGATACATTGTGGCCTTCAGGCCTAATGACACCAGAGGTTGGAAGGAGAAAATGGTAACCTCCTCCGATGCCTCTAAGTTTATCTACAGAGATGAGAGCACCCCGCCACTCACCCCTTTTGAAGTTAAAGTTGGTGTATATAATAATAAAGGAGATGGACCATTCAGTGATATTGTGTTCATCTGCTCTGCTGAAGGAGGTAAGCTTCACTTTACATAGGTCAAGTGTGAATGATCCACCACCGTCTGGGGGATGAGGGGTTCTTCAACAGATACTATTCTAAGGTTCAATACATTGACTTTGAAGAGATAACATACTGCTCTGGTGCAACTACCTGGACCCAACATGTAACCATTATTTGTGACATCTATATCCCAATATAAGTGTGTGTACTGGTATGAAAGAGTTTTATCCAATACAATATGGATGCATTGTTGGCAAAGTGTCACCAAACCTCTACTCACTTGCAAGTTTCCTGTTCTTTTATTTTGGAGAAGTCCTTTTGCTTTTCAACTCTGAGAGGTTACAGATTACAATCCATACACTCTCTACTGCCCCAATCTGAAATTATACTGACATGTTGAATCTTCTACCTGATAGTAGCAAAGGATAGAAGGAAAGAGGCTGAGGTGAGCTGTATAGTCCTACTCCACCCAAGGCAAAACTCACAGGCTTCCTCTGTTGGTGGAAAGGTAAATCAGGATTCACTGGGTTTTGCTATAAGTGGGCTAGGGAAGCAGGACCATATGATTTATCTAAATGTGGGCAGGAAAAGCAGGATTTGCAAGTTTTTTATATGAGTGGGAGGAGAAAGCAGGACTCAAAAGCTTTCTCTATTAGTGGGAGGGGAAAGCAGGACTCACAAGCTTTACCTTTAAGTGGGAGAGTAAAGCATAACTTGCAGGCTTTCTCTGTCAGTAAGATGGGGAAGCAGAACTCACAGGCTTTGTCTATTCATGGACTGGGGAAGCAAGACTCACAGGCTTTGTCCATGAATCAAATTATAAAAATGTATCTCTCCCACAGCTTAGTATATCCCCCTCTATTCTGGACCCCCCTCAGATAGGATAGCATAGAAGACATCTAAACCTCCTACCAATTTCCCTAAAGAAGAGGGTCATAGTGTTCTACAACATGTCCAAACTCATTGATTGCTTCTAGGATACTGTTGACTGCCCTAAAGATATATTTAGCAAAGCTAGTGACACAAATCTCAGTGCACTTTTCAGATATCTTGGACACTTTACAGATTAAACTATCTGGTTTTTGTGTGATCCATTGAAGATCAAGCTCCGTCAACCCCATCATGTCATCCTATGTTATGTCTCCATAACATGTCAGATGGTGACTCTAGATATATTTGATCATTAGTGGTTATAATATGAAATAGATTGGTAGCATATTGTGAGGAGATGTCATCAATGTCCAATTAGTGGGGATCCAACTGCTGTTACCACTGTGGAATATAGAGGCAGTGACGCTGTCTCTCGTCAGATATTTTGAAGCATTTGTCTTCGGCAAAAGCCAACAGTGTGGCATGGCTCTTCATATATGTATATATGTTCAATATAAATGTATAACATCTAATTACAAAAGTTATAAACTAAAGCTGCATCAACATTTATCTGAAAAACTGGATCAGCTGAAAAAACAGGTATTGTTATGTCTTGACACTCCATTTCACAGGTGCTCCAAATGTTAGTGTCAATTATGCAGTGTGGATACAATGAGGGCTTAATTTATCAAACAGCTTGCTGTAGTTCTTCACCTTCTTCATGCTGTTGACTTGACATGATAAATCATACTGATTATCAACCTATGAAGATGAATATTAATCCAAAAACATTCACTTTTACACAGCAACAAGATGTATGATTGCAAAATATTATAAAATGAATTATTACATTTTTACATTATCTACCGACACCTGTAAGGTGCCTGCACAAATTCACATTTCATATAAGCTTATCTATATCAATATTAATGGAAAACAAGAATTTTTATATGTGCTCAATTTCTAATCGACACAGGATGTAATTTTTCAGGTAGAGCTAAAGTAGTTGGTTGAGCACCCTTTGAGGTTTGGCTGATCTTGGACTGCTTTCCCATTCCAAAGATCCAAAAAGGGCCCTTATTATTATGTTTTTGTCAAGTGTCCCCATCTACAGTTTTTCTATGATTTTTGATCCAATCAACCTAAGCCATCCCTTTCAGAATGCAGCCAGTGTAATGAGTGGCTGATCAGTGCAGGTCCGGAACCACCACCAAAAGCTGATTTTGCTGGAGGCTATCTTGTCTGACCAATATATGGTACGATATGGCCATCCATTTAAGATTTGGATGGCTGGTGTACCCCAAAGGGGAGTGCGCTCCTGTAGAGTTCTGTTACATAGTAGAGAAGGTTGTAAAATTACACAGGTCCATCAAGTACAGACTATAACATTACAGTGTTGACCCAGGGAAAGGCAAAAACCATTATGATGATTGTGCCAGTTGCCCTTTACAGGAGGAAAATGAAATTTCTGACTCCAGATCGCCATCAGAACAATCCCTGGATCAACGGCCCATCTCCAGAATCTAGTAGTCATAACCTGTGATGTTGTATTTTTCAAGAAAAACATCTAAGCCCTTCATGATTTTGTTTATGATCCACCATTACAACCTCTCGTGGCAGTAAATTCTATAGTATCACTGCTTTTACTAATGATGGTAAAACCTTATTCCCTTTAGATGTAGAGCATGTCCTCTTGTCATGGTCATAGATCCAGATGTAAAAAGATCATGCAAGAGATCTTTGTACTGTCCATTCACATATTTGTACATGGTAATAAAATCGCCCTAAGCCGTATTTTTTCAAAGCTGAATAACCCCAAAGTTGATGCTTGTCTTGGTATCACAGTCCACCATTTCCTCTAACCAATGTGGTCACTCTCCTCCACATCTGTTCCAGTTTATAAAGGTGTAAGGAAAAAATGGAACATTTCTCAAAAAAACACTGAAACAAGGCCATACTCACAGCTCAAAAGCTAGACTACAACTGAACCCAGCAAAGAGGCAACACCAGCCCCTATGCTATTTAGGAAAAACAAACAGGTGCAGCTGATTGCTGATCAGTAGCTCACACACCCCACCACTAGGGGAACAACTAGACAGCACAGTAAATTGACACCTATTCACACAGTATGCAGAAAAGCCACAGTACAATAAATCGGGAGACTGCACCTCACACACCTTCAATATATGATGGGGGTGGTTGCTGGTATTATAATTGCATATTGATAAAATGATAAATGGGTGCCAGTAATGCAAATACGTGTGGTGCACCATGCTGGCTCACAGCTTATTATGCCACTACTATTCGATTGGGCAGGCTGCCCAGCACGTTTGGGGTGTCCAACACAAAATATAGACACCTTCTGCTCCCCAGTACTTTTGGGCAAAAAAATTCACATACTGGAAAAATATCAAATATGAGGTATTAGTTAATACAGTGGCCACTATATGCAAGCCTGCAAGCCCCATCAAGGCTCCTCATTTCTTGCAGGTCCCTACACTCACAATTCACAGAAAAAACGAGACATTAATTTCTCAGAAAACACTGAAACAAGGCCATACTCATAGCTCAAAAGCTGGACTAAAACTGAACCCAGCAAAGAGGCAACACCAGCACATTAAATTGACTAGTGCAGTCTAGTTGCTCCCCTAGTGGTGGGGTCTGTGAGCTACTGCTCATCAATCAGCTGCACTTGTTTATTTTTCCTAAATAGCATAGGGGCTGGTGTTGCCTCTTTGCTGGGTTCAGCTTTAGTCCAGCTTTTTAGCTGTGAGTATGGCCTTGTTTCAGTGTTTTTATAAAGGTGTACTACAAGAAGGTGACCCAATGTATGACATTCAAATTCTTTAATAGATTATACAGAGATAACCTCTTTAAGTGGTTAATAGTTAGGTAACACTATGACTGCTGTTCAGTCACAACTTTGAGAATTCAATGAACCGGAACTGCTAATATCATAAATTTATAATGGAGAAGGTAGTGTCCCAGTTCTCGTCTAATAACATGGCGTGAAATAGTATTGCTCTCCTCCCTTCTTTAAATTAACATACAGCGGGTTCCCACAAAGACAAAGAGCAATCCATAAATCATTTTACCTCTTAGACTTTCTTCCCGTTGTTCCTCTTTTGCGTTAAGAAGGAAAAGGGAATTTAGAAAAAAAACCCCTCTCCGCCCGTGCCCCTTGCAGCCTGTCAGTCAGTTTATTAAACATTAAAAACCCTGTTTTTTTAGGTAAATTATATATGAGGGGAAGGGAGGGGGGAAGAAAAAGAAATTTCAAAAATTTAAAAAACATCATACCAAGATATTTTTTTGGGTTTGTCTTTGCTTTTAAAAAGCTCTTGTCACAAGACGGGAAAAGGGAAAAGGATTCTCTCTTGCAGTTTTTATGTAAAGTGCCCTTACTGTTGTGGAGAGGACAAGGCCTGTGTATGAATGCATAGATAAAGCTAGAAAAAAGGCAACTCAGTCAATCTTTTTCCCACATTAAAGTTATCCCCCTCTCCACACTCCCTAATTCATATATAAATGGGTGTTTTAGACCCAAACCCCTAAAGGGGGGGGGCCCCCCAACCGGAGTATTTTTAAATTGGGTAGAGAAAGGATTGGGGAAAGGTTTATTCTTTTTGCCCAGGAAAATAAGGGAAAAAAAGGGGCCCCCCAAGGGGGGAAAATTCAGCCCCATCTATGCCTTCTTCTGCCCCTCTCCTGCCTGGGATAAGGTGGTGCCCCCGGCAGTCCCCTCCCAAAGGCCTTACTTTTTGGCCCTGGCATAGGTAGTCTTCCCCTTTGAGGGGCTGCAATAAAAGTAAAAATTTTTGGGGCCAGTAAAAGAAACCCCCCCAGCAAAATAAAATGTTGTTTGGTGGGGGTGGGCCCTGAAACAATCGGGGTTCGATAAAAAATTTCTGAAAGAAGTTGTCTTTTTTGATTTTTTCAATTTTTTTGGGAAAATTAAAAGGGCCAACTTCAAGCCCAAAAAGGACAAAACAAAAAATTTTGGGACCCCACAGCCAACCCCCCCCTTAATCCATTTTTTGGGCGGGGCCTTCAAAGCTCAGCCTGCTGACCTCCATTAATTTTTTAAAGAAACCAGCCCTTGAAAAGGGTTTAAAAGGGAATCGGTGGGCCAATTTTTTTTTATTTTTTTACTTTTAAAACAAGGGCCCCCGATCCCTATTCTTTTCCTCTCAGCGTTTTTATTTCCTGATTGTAGGGTTTTTTCTATTCGGCCCTTTTTTTGATTTTGGGGAAAAAACTTTTGCTTGCCGCTTTAACCGCAGTCAGAGGGGTATTTTTAAAACAGCTTCATTTTCACTAGGATTCCCTTTGAAAGTTTTTGTCCCTAGATTCTTTAGGATAGTTTTCCCCTGTGCAGGGAGGGGGAGTGTGACTATCTCCTCTTGTGGACTGGTGGATTAGTGTTATCTGTTTCACAATAGTGTCTTTTTTTTTTCAGTTTGGGGCCCCGCTTTTTCTGTAATGAGCACACTGCTGAAAAAACTCCTAAACAAAACAGGAAAGTGTCGACTATTTTTTAGGTTTGGGGCCAAAATGAAAAACGGGAGGACCCTTTAAAAATTTTTAAAAAAAAATACGAAGTTAATGGAAAAATTTTAAAAAAAAAAAACCAAAAATTCCTTTTTTAAAAGTTTTTTAAAATAAAAATGTGAGTTAAAAAAAATTTAAATCATTTTTGGTTTTAAAATTCCCCTTTTTAAAGGGCCAGCTATTTTTTGTGATTTTGCCTCCCTGCTTTTTGACAGTCAATTTTTATATTTTTTCACTGACGCAGCTGTATGAGGCCTTGTTTTATGCCAGAGAAGTTGTATTTTCTCTTTTACCATGTAAATATAAAAAATCACTTTTATGCATTTTTTAAAAAAAAATTGTTACACCATTGACAGTTCACTTTAAATAACCGTTAACTTAATTCTATAGGTTATTATATTATATGTGGATACCTTTCATATGAAGTTTTTTTTTTTGTATATGTAATGTTTGCACAATTTATTTTTTGTATTAAATATTTTTATTTTATTTTTATTTATTTTATTTTTTGTTTGCAATTTTTCATACTAACTTTTTTATTACTCCCTCTAAGGGATAATTATTTCTTAATTTTAATATATACTTATAATTTATTAGTGTTCTTCTGTATGCAAATACATTATGCACTGTGTCAGTATGACACAGGCTGATGTTAGGGCAACACACAGTGTGCCCTAACAGCAGACTTGCTACACAGCCAACTCTGGGGCTACTCTGCTTTTCATAGCCAGCTTCAGGCCCCCACTTCCTGTTCAGGTTGTGTATGGTTCTAAAGAAGTGATAGACATTTCAACTCTGCTATTCCTAGCTGAATCTGTTAGAGTGACACTAGTAATGAAGGGATTTTAACAGCTGGGCAGAAGGCCAAGGAGGTCTTAAGAGTTAAAGTTTGTCAGTACATAAACAAGCTCCTGTGCTGCTGCTAATAAGACACGGCAGGGAGTGACAACACCATTTCAGCCAGGGCTGCTAGAGTAGAGGGAGGTGGTCAGCAGCCTAGGAAAACTTCTGTAAACAAGCAGGAGATAAGAACTGCTATAACCTGTGCCTAAATCTTATTAATAGGATGAGAATACTCCTTTAAAGCGGTAGTTTAAAGATTTCATAGAAAACTATAAACAGCATTTATATTGAAAAGTAAAAATATTCCACTGTCTTCATGTGTTTATTTTCTTTTATTTTGCCTCCTAATTTATCATAAGATAAATAAGAGCCATTTTTGCAGTGAAACTTTCCTAATTGTGAGAGTGTCAGTAGTTCTCCATCATCTCTTTCCTACAAGTCCCAGACTGCACAGCAATCTAGGATATTGTGCTGACATTGGTGTGTAAACCTCCATGCTCTGTACTTACTGTCATGATAATGATGATAGCTAAGACTCATAAGTTACAGTGTAAAATGTACAGAGCTGCAGTCATCATTTTCTTGACAGCAGTACACAACCCCCAGCTCAAAACTGCTGTCCCCTGCTCCTATTATGAAGTTCTGCCAGCAGGACTCAAAGATAAACAAACAGTTACCCCTCCCCTATAATTACTTTTTTTCACTACAGGCTGGAAACAGTAAATGCAGCCAAATTGTTCTCTGCTCAGGTCACGCCCACTACAGGGGAGTGTTCCTGAGCTTAGCCTGGTTTCAAAGCACACCTACTGAGTGATGACAAAACGTTCGCTGAGGCCATGTGATCAATGAACATCAGGTGGTTTGTAGGAATAGGGGGAGGGGGAGACAAGGCTCTTTGCCTGGTTTTGCATAGCAGGACTGGTAAATGAATTTTTAGTAAGTATGAATTACAAGGTTTAATATAATACAGTTGTGAGCCCTATAACAAATAAAAGGATAGCCCTGTAGATACCCTTCTAGTTTAACAGTTTTCATTAGATAAAACTGGTCCACTTTAACTTGTCTGCAACTTCCACCTGACTATTCAAGCACAACACTACAGCCGTGACAGATGCATGAATCAATTTTCATTTGATATTCTTTCAAAGGTCTGAAAATACCATTTCAAACTAAAATCAGGCCAAACTCCAAAGAAGACTTACAATAATCAGAGAAATCCCAAAATACCAATGATGGGATGGTGGAATATTTTCTTCAACCAACCTCAATATACCATCAAAAAAGAAGAAAAGGTCCTAAAATATAACTTAAATAGATTAAATAAATTAAATAGGGAACACTGTATGCTGCCCTGGCAAAAGCCAATCTGGTAGTGCTAAGATAGGAAAAGAAATAATTTTACCTTATTATTCTACTGTATTATTCACAACACTGGCATCAGTTATAAAGGTCGTCACAGGTGGCGCCATCTGCAGTATTGCGATGATGAGCCAAAATATGACCCTATATGTTATTACAGCAGCACTACCAAGCTATCCCACAGGGAGATATAATATGTTTTTAATCTGTTTATAGTAGATTCAGTGGTTGCAGGCAAACCGAGGCCCCTATGCCTACAGAGGGCCCAAAAGCTAGAATTATAAGTAGTATTCAGAGCCCTTTAAATTTTTCAATCTTTATTTCATTGCAGCCATTTGGTAAGATCCAAAAAGTTCATTTTTTGCTCATTAACGTACACTCTGCACCCCCCCCTCTCCATCTTGAAAAAAAAAACAGAAATGTAGATATTTTTGCTAATTTATTAAACAAGAAAAAACTGAAATATCACATGGTCATAAAGTAGTCAGACCCTTTGCTCAGTATTGAGTAGAAGCACCTTTTGAGCTAGTACAGCAGGAGTCTTCTTGGGAATGATGCAACAAGTTTTTTACATCTTTATTTGGGGATCCTCTGCCATTCTTCCTTGCAGATCCTCTCCAGTTCCCTCAGGTTGGATGGTGAATGTTGGTGGACGCATTTTCTAGTCTCTCCAGAGATGCTCAATTGGGTTTAGGTCAGGGCTCTGGCTGGGCCAGTCTAGAATGGTCACAGAATTGTTCTGAAGCCATATGATTTGTTATTTTAGCTTTGTGCTTAGGGTCATTGTCTTGTTGGAAGGTGAACCTTCGGCCCACTCTGAGGTCCAGAGCGTCTGGAAGAGGTTTTCATCCAGGATATCTCTGTACTTGGCCGCATTCATCTTTCCTTCAATTGCAACCGGTCGTCCAGTCCCTGCAGCAGAAAAACACCCCCATAGCATGATGCTGCCACCACCATGTTTCACTGTTGGGATTGTATTGGGCAGGTGATGAGCAGGGCCTGGTTTTCTCCACACATACCGCTTAGAATTAACACCAAAAAGTTAAATCTTCGTCTCATCAGAGCAGAGAATCTTATTTCTCATAGTCTGGGATTCCTTCATGTGATTTTTTGTAAACTGTATGTGGCTTTCATTTGTCTTGCAATGAGCAGAGGCTTCTGGTGGCACACTCTGCCATAAACCCCGACTGGTGGAGGCTGCAGTGATAGTTGACTTTGTGGAACTTTCTCCCATCTCCCTACTGCATCTCTGGAGCTCAGCCACAGCGATCTTGGGCTTCTTCTTTACCTCTCTCACCAAGGCTCTTCTCCCACGATTGCTTAGTTTGGCTGGACGGCCAGGTGGAGGAAGAGTTCTGGTCCTCCCAAACTTATTCCATTGATGGAGGCCACTGTGCTCTTAGGAACCTTGACTGCTACAGACATTCTTTTCTAACCGTGGCCAGATCTGTGCCTTGCCACAATTCTTTGAGACTCTCGGTTCACATATCTTGATCAGAACATGTTTAAGCTGCCCACGACTTTCAACGTGGTCTCAAAATCGGGCAGTCCTATCCTATCTTTACCTCTCAATCGAACCAATCAGGCCTCTCGCTGGGTCAACCGACCTCCATTATTCAGAGAGAAAAAATAAAAAACACCCAACCTGCAAGCTGCCCTTCTTATGACAGCCTGTGAGAGTGGGAGGGGACAGAAAACCAAACTGGAAGCACCCCTTCCGTCCCATATAGGTTAAAATCAATGTACACCAAGTATAACGTATGGTTCTGCACACAAAAACATTTCTGAAAAAACGTATGCAAAAGTTTTTTCATGTATGATAGATAGCATAAATGCTTCTTTAGGGATTGCCACAATTCTGTCTCTGAGCTCCGTGGGCATTTCCTTAGGCCTCATGATTCTCATGTGCTTTGACATGCACTGTGAGCTTAGGATTTATATAGACAGGTGTGTGCCTTTCCTAATCAAGTCCATTCAGTTTAATTAAACACAACTGGGCTCCAATGAAGGAGTAGAACCATCTCAAAGAGGATCAGAAGGAAATGGACAGCTTGTGAGTTAAATATGAGTGTCACAGCAAAGGGTCTGAACACTTATGACCATGTGATAGTTCAGTTTTTCTTGTTTAATAAATTTTCAAAAATATTTACATTTCTGTGTGGTTTTTTTTCAAGATGGGGTGAAGAGTGTACATTAATGAGCAAAAAAAATTAAAGGGGTTTTATCGTTACAAAGATCATGTCTCAGATTATGGGGACAGTAAAAATAAGCACTTTTGTAATTGGTTTGCATTACCTCAGTCACTTGGTTTAGCAGATATGAGCTTCTATGTAAATATGCTGTTACTCTGTTGCTGGTCGGAACGCCCTCTGGTCGTTTCCATAGACACGCCCCCTGCACAGTGATTGGCTGGC
This sequence comes from Phyllomedusa bahiana, assembly GCA_025379985.1. Lineage (NCBI taxonomy): Eukaryota > Metazoa > Chordata > Amphibia > Anura > Hylidae > Phyllomedusa > Phyllomedusa bahiana. The sequence continues at coordinate 228,647 of JAODAL010000175.1, read as the reverse complement.
TGCCATTTCATTACGCCTGTTGGGACACGCCCCTATACAGGAAACACCCCGGACACGCCCCCTGCACTGTGATTGGCTGCCTGAACACTCTGTGTTTACTCCCCTCTGAGCTGTTAAAATTTATAGTGAAACCAAGGTCTGCTGTCTCTATATACATCTCCCAGCTCTATGGTGATTATCTGGGCAGTTACTGGCTGTTTAAAGGGCTTTTGCCAAGAGGTTGTTTCACCTCCTCACAGGTCCAGTCCTTAAGCTGCTACTTTGAAAAGAGGGCGTTCTGTTCCTCAGATCTAATGCAAGCCCCGCCTCCTTATGACATCATCATCTTTAGTGTATAACATATGGATTCAACACTGTGTCTGTATGAGCTGTTTGTGTAGGGCAATGCTTAGCTGATCCACTCTGCAAGATAAAGGTTAGGAGTTCAAGCCCCATCAGTAGTTTTTTTTTTTCTTTCTTTTATAAATTGTAAACATATGTAAAGATATGAAAATATATGTGTAGACATCTATAATTGTATTTATCTACACATACAAAGCTCCCCTGTATAGTGTCCTCACAGTAGTCACACCAAGCACTTCCAACATATGTGATACAATGAACATACTCTGGGGGATGAGACATGATATAGGGGAGCTATGTATGTGTATATATTTCATTATAGAGATTGACATATATATTTTAGGTCACTCTACATATGTGTAGAATTTAGGGGGGAAAAAAATATACTCTGTGAGGGACTGGAACTCCAAACCCCTTCGTTCTAAAAGCAATACTCTATCACTGCTCACTGCTCTACCTCTGCACCAACAGCCCAAGTCAGTTACAGGTTGAGCAGGGTCTTCTCTCAAAGCTGATTGCTTCTTCCCCCATTATTTTCACTCACATGTCACTGACAGCAAGCAGAGATCTTTACTTGAAGCTGACATTTGTCCTTGTAGTTGAGTAAAGATCTCTGCCTGTTGTCAGTACAATTTTGGTGACACCACTAGAACAGAAGTTAAATTTGCTGGCTTTCAGTGTAATTTGTGTGTAAACTAATACATATGACAGGTGCTTGCTGGAGTTTGGAGCCTCAAGGCTGCAGAAATAAGCAGGCAGGAGGCTACAGAGCTGTTATATCCAGACAACCTTCTGCATCCCCTGCTTCATACAAAATGATGATGTCACAGTTCTTCAGTGAGGGGAGACACGCCTCCTGGGAGAAGAGACACGCCTGCTGAGAGGAGAGACACGCCCCTGGATTTCAAACTCAATCTGAGAAAATTAGCTGAACAGCCTGAACAGCTAAAACGATAAAACTCCTTTAACTTTTTTGATCTTACCAAATGGCTGCTATGAAACAAAGAATGAAAAATTTAAAGGGGTCTGAATACTTTACATACCCACTGTAGGCTAGATAGTTCCAGTCTCGTTCCAGATTTTACATTGGGCCTTGAAGCACCTCTTCCTTTGAGAATACAATTGCTCACATGGCAACATGTTGATAATTAGTTATTAGCTGGCATACTGGCACCTGATATATCCATGAGAGGACTTCTAAGCTTGATTACAGTTCTCTGAAGCTACTTACTCCAAACTATGTAGAAGAAAGTATCAAAACATATTTTGGTTCCTTTTCATTTGTTCCCTCTCGATTCTGATCTTGGTGGCCTACCTGGCTAACGCCTGTGGCTTTCTTCTGCAAATATCTTGTTAATCTGCTGTCATTCAGCTATCCTAAAAAGCAAGCTACATGAGCTGTGTGACCCCACATCCGATACCTATACAAGAAGGAGAGCGCACAATTCCTTGATTAGCCCTCTCATACATATTTTCCATGTTTGACGTATGACCTTGCCTTGACAACGCATAAATATTCGACAAATGGGTGGAAAAAAAGCAAAAATAAACAAAAATGACTCCTATATTATGCACCCATGCAACATATTGCCTAATTGGATGCCATTTAATTATAACTGAAAGGTATTTCATTGATCTTTTGACCAGCTCTCAACGACGTGGACAGGTAATTATCTGAGACAGCCGGCTTCTGCTAATAATGTATATGTGGAATTAGCTGGACGTTGCTGTAGAAACCTCATTGGAACTGGACCTCACAGGGGTCACGGGTTTCTAGAGGAACTGTGTAATCTAATCATTCTTCCATTTAGCTTCCATACGATAATCACATTTGTAAAAGAAATGGAAATAGGGCCCTGTCGGTGGCAGCAAGTCGCTTGATTAGGTGGACGGCTCTTCTCCATAGATGCCCATAAAGAGCATTTCCATAATTATAGTCATGTTGGGAGAATATTTATTTGTTTAATAGATTTGTGGCTGCCAAGAATGATGCCCGTGTGGGATCTGCGAGGTCTTATTGAGTCAGTGATTTACTAATACTATCCGACACGTTACATCATTTAGAACGATGGTTATTTGCAAACCGCAGATAGAAAATAATTTATGAGGAAGATGGGAACTCCAGCTCTGTCCTCATTTCTTGTGCTGTGTTTGTACATACTGGCTTTCACAATTAGAAGCACATTAGAGGCCGTGTAAATAGAGTTTGTGTGAGGAGGGAAAGTTATTAAAATGAACAGATTCACTTAGACTGTCCAGGAACCTTATTACAGGCTAGAGAATTTAAGGGAACCGGTCAGGTGATTTATGCTGCCCTATCTAAGAGCAGGATTTGAAAGAGGGGGAGAAGCTGAGCTCTGTGATATATAGGGTTATATGATAGAGGAGCTGAGCCTGTGATATATAGGGTTATATGATAGAGTAGAGATGCTGAGCTCTGTGATATATAGGGTTATATGATTGAGGGAGGGGAAAGCTGAGCCTGTGATATATAGGGTTTATATGATAGAGGAAAAGCTGAGCTCTGTGATATAAAAGGGGTTATATGATAGAGAGAGGAGCTGTAGCTCTGGATATATAAGGTTATATGATAGAAGAGAGAAGCTGAGCTCTGTGATATATAGGGTTATAAGATAGAGGAGAGAACTGAGCTCTGTGATATATAGGGGTGATTTAATCAGTCATTTGTAGATAAGCGTTCGAGCACTGGAGGTATCATAGGGGTTACAAGTGAGCAGAAAGACAGATTAAGCTAAGACTCTGTGGATATATAGGGTTATATTTAGATAGGAAGAGAAGAGAGCTTCGGAGCCTCTGTGGATATATAGGGTTATATGATAGAAGGAGTTGAGTTTCTGTGATATATAGGGTTATATGATGGAGGGAGAGTAGCTGAGCTCTGTATTATATAGGGTTATATGATAGAGGAGGGGTGCTGAGGTCTGTGATATATAGGTTATATGATAGAGGAGATATGCTGAGCTCTGTGATATATAGGGTTATATGATAGAGGGAGAGGAGCTGAGCTCTGTGATATATAGGGTTATATGATAGAGGAGAGAAGCTGAGCTCTGATATATAGGGTTATATGATAGAGGAGAGGTGCTAGAGCTCTGTGATATATAGGGTTATATGATAGAGGAGAGAAGCTGAGCTCTGTGATATATAGGGTTATATAATAGAAGGAGGGAGCCCCAAGTATCAACACCACTGGTGGTCCCTAGGCACCCCATTCCGACACTGACTCCATTGCATCTAAAATAAAATAAAAATCAAGCTAGCAATGAGCCGGCCCTTTTTTTTGCAGTCAGTGACTTTGCGGGAACACCCATTTAAATTTTGAAATAATCTTCAATAAAATATCCAACTGTTTTGTTCATACAGTTCCCATGCAGAATGTTGAGTGTAAATTAGGTTTGCAAACAGTATTCATTAAAAATATTCTACCGTTTTGTGCATACAGCTCTTAGGCAGACCTATGAGTCTCTCCATACTATATGATAATGCAGTCAAAGTGACTTTCATCCATCTACTACTTCTTGGTAGCTACGTTAACAAGAAAAAGTGAAAGATAAATCACAGACTACACTAAGTTTGCAGTCTATTACCATTTCTACAACTGCAGACATTTCTATTATACAGGTCACTGTAAGATGGTGGCAATGACGGCGCCCCAACTGTGACCGCCCATTGCCTGTGGCAACCACCCTTACCAGTTCTTTAATATTGTGGGGAGAGGTGTGGTGCTGGACGTGTAGTGCACCGGCGGTTACAACTTCAGACACACAACTGTTCCAGGGATAACCAAGCTTTTACTTCTGGTCTTCAGCAGTTACTTCCATTCCATACATTACTTCTGTATCTCGGCACCCCTTTTGGTCATTGCACTCCTTGTCTCAGGGGCATGCTTCTCTTTCTTCTCACTTCAGTGTCCACACAGCACTGTACTGCAGTTTCCCGAGCCGACAAGCTGACCCCCTTCTCTCTCAGGCCAGCTCCTCCACTCAAGCTCTCTAATTGGCTGACCAGCTCCTCTGTTTCTACATGCACAGGCCCAAACCTGTCTTCCTGCAACTAAACTATTAAATGTCTCTTTGCCAATACCTGGACTCGCCCCTCCCCCATGGTTTCCTATGGTAAGCTAACAGTATAAGTAACTCCGACCCAGTGTGCTATCACTCCTAACACAAGTATAAGTCCAACCACTTACATCACTTTTATGAATAAGGTATATAACACTTGCTTATACTTTATTTTGCATTACTTATCTTTTACTGTTTCTGAGTTAGTATTTTATATAATTCAGAGCTGCGTTCATATTTCTGCAAACTTCAGAGCTGAAATCCCCAAGCATTCCATACTGATACAGTGAATTCAAAATGGCTGAGAGCTTTTTATGGTAATATGAAGTAATTGCTAAGTTTGACCTTCAGGACAGAGGTTATGACTGCAGGAAACTACAGGTGGTCAGCTCCAGGAGAACAGTAGTTCCAATTGCTGGTCATTAAAATTTCGATATAATGCACAAATAAGTAGGATCTGGCTCATACAACAGGTCCCAAGTCCATAGCATCTATGGGTTGTCCAATGAACCAAAAAAATAAATAAATTCTAAAATAGCTCCTCATTGATCTTCCTCTGTGCCGGGATCCTTTCCTGTGCTTTATCAATCTATCTCCCTCCTAAGCTTAATCTAACAGCTTGCCCCCTGTTTTCTCTTTCAAGTTGAAACCCTTGGGTGGCAGGACCAAGGGGGTGAGGTTTCGAAGGCTGCCCTGGAAAAGCCACACCCCTTCTGATCTCTTGGGCTTGACGCAGACCTCTTTTCTGTGTGTAAAGACAGGACTTCGGAGCATCCTGTCATCAAACAGCTATAGCAGAACTACAGGAAGCCCACAGAAAATATAATATATTAGTAAAGTTCAAAACTATGGGAGAGATATTAATTAGAATATAATTTGTTTCCATTGAACAACCCATTTTAGAAACCTTTAGCGCTGCTTCATACATACGGTGCTGAAGCTGACAAACAAAGCACTGGAAAAATATTTTCTGTGTCTCATGGACTAAAAAAGATGTCTTAGCGAATCACAAGTGAAAAAGAAAATCTTGCTTTTTTCCCTTTTTGTTCCCCTTCTTAATGTTTTATTATCTTCGAAGCAAATTCTTGTTTTTCTATGGAATACGTGAAAGAAAAATCTATTTTTACCACTGTCTTCTGATTGATTTTCAACAGTAATTGTCTGCTAGTTTACCCGACAGGTGTTAATAGCAGCAGTTATTAACTTTGTGAAGTGATTTAGATTCCTGCATTCAGCCAGATAGTCATTCTGAATGACAGGATCATAAATATATTTTTTAATAAAAAAAAAAAAAAACTGTGATAATCCTGATTCTTTTATTAATACTTTTTGTTTAAGGTGAAATATAGCACATGGCTTGTAAAATGTCACATTACAAACAGCCGAGTAGCAGGTTTTCTGTTTGCTGAGTGCAGTACAGTATCTGTTTAGAAACAATTTATATGGACAAAACTGCACGGTGTGAACAAGACTCTACACCCTTAAAAAAGGAAATGAGCTCCAGTAATTTATGCTGCTTGCAGCAATGCATTGTGGGAAATACTAGTGTATCTCAAAAAATTAGAATATGATTGAAAATTAAAGGGGTTCTCCAGGACTATCTTTTTATTTGTTATAGGGCTCACAAATGTATTACATGAAACCTTGTCATTCATACTGTAATGAGTCTATACAATATAGTTTCTCTATTTGGCTTAAATTATTGATAACAATTATTTGTTCAGTGATATTCTAATTTTTTGAGATGCACTAGTATATTGCTGAGTGTTATATTCTGTTGTGTCTGCTATAAAGACTACACTTTTTAGATTAGAAATCAGCAGAATGTATACAGCTACTAAACCAGCTGGAGTTATTATTAGTTTTGTGCTTTTCATTCAGGTCAAAGTGAAATTTGACCCAAATCTGAACGCTTTAACTGGGGTTAGTCCGAATTAATTTTTAAGTATTAACTGGTCTGCAGTGCTTAAAGGGGTATTCTCACTACACTGATTAGCTTTAAACATGTAGGCAAAGGTCAATAAAGACTATTAAGAAATACATTGCTGTTCTGATTTGGTTTCACTTCAGAGCTAGAGAATTTCTTATCTCCTGCTTGTGTACACACGTTATAGAGCCCTGGCCAGGATGGTGACGTAACTCCCTGCTTTGTCTTATCAGCAACACAGGAGCTTGTTTATACTTCTTACTGACAAACTTTAATCATTTAGAGCTCTGTAGCCTTGTGCCCTGCTAACTAGAGCCCATCAATCACCAATGTCTTTCTAAAAGGTTCAGCTTCGAATAGCAAAGCTGAAATGTCAGTCACTGTTGTTGAACCATCCACAGCCTGAATATAATGAAAACTCTACATATTTGGTATGTCCGCAATCGTGTTAATGATTGGTAGATGGAACAGGTGAGGCCGGAGAGTGCTGCGCAACACTCTCCGGCCTCACCTGCTCCATCTCCAATATTTGGGTCCTTGTTGTTAAAGGCCTTTTTGCTGAAATGTCGGACCATGGGAATACTCCATTAAACTATTTTCATGTCATAAAATGTCATAAGGAGAGTTTGACTTTTTTTGTGTGAAGATTCCTTTTCTAATAATAAACTTCTAAGCCGACTAAAGCTGTGCCGTGGATTTTCTCTTTGTCCTATTTCCTTTATTTCACTTATGGTTCACTTGTCTTAATGCACATCTTGGGGCAGAAGTGAACGATGTGTGCTGATTATGGGTACATTATTCCTTCTGGACGCTGGGTCTCAGGCTTCTATCATTGCAGTATGTTCTATTGATTCGGTATTTTTCTATGGGCCAATAGAAATTGGTTTGGGTGGGGATCACCACCGATTCTTAAGGCACATATAGACCTAATTTGTGTTTTACAAACTAGACTCGTGAAAAAGCTGGAGAGCGAACGCTTGTTGAGATAATTCCTCTCTCAGGTGGCATATCTCCTGTAGTCTCTATTTTTGGTCATGTAATATTAATTTTTGGGTATGGATATACTAGTTGATTGATGTGACTATATATTCTTTCACTTTGTTTATAATCACTTGGGGCAACATCTATGAATTCGCCTTCGGCTTTTTTTTGCCTTATATTGTCGGTTCTATAGTTGTATGGACAGTCGTAAGGCCAAACTTGGTGCAATATGCACCTGACGACACATTTTAACGTGCCAAAAATGTTTGCCGCATAACACTTTCATTCCTACTGTCGTATTATACACTCCGTTATATCCATTTAGAACTGGTGTGTCGGCACCAAGTTACAAATATGGTGCAGGTGAATTCATAGATGTCACCCTTGATTTTTATGATTGGGTCACATCTTTTTTTTTACATTCTTACTGTTATGTTATTATATATTAACCCTTTAATATGAATATAATTATGCTTGTGAGTGTTGTAAAATATGCCTGCCTCAGATTGATTCGTTATTATTTTAATTGTTTTAAAGTAAGTTTTTCTAGCTGTGGCATACCTGTCCAATATTTTTTTTTTCATATATTCTTCTAATAAAGATTGTTATTTTTTTATAAATTTTGTGTCATTGTATTTTATCATTTGGTACATGGTGTATAGTGATATGGTGACCATAATATAACCATTTTCTTGAATTGGTCTTGTGTTTTGTCTAGTGCAGACCTAAGCAAGTTTTGGCGTATTGACTACTCATACATCTGTCACACAGGGCTATGACAGTTTTTTGGCCTAAAGTATGCCAGAAAACAGAGCAGCCACTTTCATACATGCCACCCAATATTTCTCTTCTGCAGACTTCCATCTAAATAATAAAACTAAAAGTAAATTCACGAGATGTTTCCTTTAAGGGATCATTTCCCCTGATATAAGGATAAGGGAGATGATACTGAAACTGTTTGACTAAACATGGATATAATCGTCATTGTTGAAGCTAACTTGTTAAATGAACATATTATAACATTGTGACAGCTCAATAACATGTATTTCAATCCCTATTTGCAGAACCCAGCACAGCACCCACAGATGTCAGAGCTTCAGGCCTGTCTGCATCAGAAATTCTTGTCGCATGGAAATCCTCTAAAGATAATGTGGGAAGACCTTTGGGATTTGAGGTATTTGCATAAACATTTCCTCATACATTTCTATCTTCTTGTTCTTTTTTATTGTCAGACACGAATGTTGTAAATGTTTCAAAAGCTCTTCATCTTTGACTACATTGGGCATTGTCAGTCATCATGGTTAACTCATTGTTAAACAGGAGGTTAAAGACCGTATCAAATCCAATAAAGCTAGGGCATAATAGGACAAACCTAGAGGTTAGGAGAACCCATACCCATACTGAACATCAAAATGGAGCCCACATTTGTTTTTTGGTTTTTTTTGAAGACGAGGACTGATTGACCCTTTACGCCACTTCTTCACTTTAATTTTTTCCATTGCATTTCTCTCATAGTCGTGGAGGATAGCTGTCAGGATCGGTCAGGGACACACACAGAGACACAGACGAGTGAGGCCCTGACACTGGTCCCAGCCTCTGTACCTGCCTTTTGGGGAACCCGACTCCTTAATAGGCCGGCCCCAACCAGGTGACTGATGACTGCACCGAGACAAGTGAAACACAGACAGAGACAAATAAACACGGAACAAACAAGAGTAGTCGGGCAGGCCAAGTCAGTAACAAACGGGCAGCGCAGTAAAAAAACGTGAGACAAGAGAATAATCAGGGTACAAGCAAGAGTCAGAGAACAATATGAAAAACAGGCAAACTATAGGCAGATGAACAGACCATATAACAGGCAAGGCAGAAAGGAAATGAATCCTTTAAATAGGGAACAGAGAAGGAGAACACAAGACCGGATAGGAGATCAGAGCTGTCACTCAAAAGGAACCAGGTTAACTAAGGGGCCGTTCACACGGCTTATTCTGGGACTGATTACAGCCATACTGCGCGTCGTATTTGCGCTGCAGTACGGCTGGAATCCGTCCCTGTCATTACAGTAATCCACTGCTCTCATAGAGAACTATGGATTCCGTCTCTCCTCCCCGCTCGGCGAATCCGCCGCGGGGGGAGAAAGTGACATGCACATTATTTACGGCGTGTACGCGCCGTGAATAATGAGTATCTATGGGGCCGGCGAGCTGCCGGCCCCCCGCCCCTGATGCACGGCAGCTGGCGTAATTGCGGGGCGAAATCCGTCCCGCAATTACGTCGGCTTTAAGCCGTGTGAACCAGGCCTAAGAGTGTGCTGGAAGGTTCCTGGTCACGGGCGTTGGCCAGGAAATAATTAAGCACACAGAGAATTAGCCCAAGTTCACACTGGTAAAACAAATACAAGGCAACAGGTAAAAAACAGTCCAAAGGAAAGATTTGTTAGCCAGCTCACCGTACCATACAGTTGGTCCAGTACGTGCACATAAGGCGTCCAAGGGAGACAAGAAGCACAAGGAAGCAGGGCATTGATACAGCACCGTAACGGGACGTCTTGGACTTATAAAAACTTCTTTATTGGAAGAACATTAATAACGATAGCATCCAGAAATACAAAGTCAGGTAAAAAAACATGGATTTTGCCGCACCGGCCATGGCCGACGACCAGAGCCCAAAGCTGGGGGTCTTCTGGGCATGATCATGACAATAGCACTAGGTTTATATTACCCATACAAACCAACCAACCTTGGCTTTATTCCCTTCCAATCCAGAGGTGCCAGGACGATTTTCACAATGTATAAACCCTTGTCATCTTTTGGTGACTAATGCCCAGTTTCATATTTCCATTATTTAAGATGTTCTTAGATGTTTTCCTTCTGTAGTTTAATCTTTTACATTGACCTGGAATTCAGATTCTTTTGTCTTATTACAAACTTCATAAATGCATCATAAAAAGTTCTATCTATTTTATATGTTTATACTTTCTATCATTATTATTCCTGCCTGGTAATATTTAATTTATTTTACTTAATTTACATTTTAATGTATCTTGTGGTTCTATGCTTAAGCGTGGGGGGGGGGGGGGGGGTTACCTTATCACAGACCCATTTTAGTTTTCTTGCAGGTCCAGCTCTTAGCACCCCTGATTCCTTTTATTTTTTTTTAATGGGAAACTGCAGCCAGCCAGTACTTATTGCAGGGAAGATGCAGTACTGTATAGGGGGCATTCAGACAAATGGCCCTCCATTTAATATATGGACGGTTGGAGTCTATCAGAGAAGGTGCCTCTCTGGTAGACTCCAAAGAATTCCTCTTGCCATTTCAACGTGACCTTTTTTGAGTAGTTCCCTGCACTATTGGGTGTAGCACAACATGGCAATCACTGCCACAATGACAGCAACACCTGAAGGGCAAGCACCATGGTAGCCCAATGACACTCCTGCCCTCTTAATAATGAAGAGTTATGAACAAATTAATTCTTAAAATTACAAATACTTAAAAAAAAAAGTGTGGTAAGAAATAGGTTCAACATTTTTCTCAGATGCTGCCAAATTACCGTTGTAACCCTTCTATACTAATGTATGTTTGCAATGTTGTGGGCACTTTAACCCCTTAATTCACATAGCAGTGGTGGCATGAAGCCACGGAGCCCGCTCTACACATGGCGAGTGCTGGCGGTTTAGATACGGCTGACAACCCCCAATAGCAGCCAGGATAGGGGACAGCGGCGATCTAGTTCTTTTAACCATTTAGATGCTGCTGTTAATGGTAACCTATTGCCCCACCCCACTCTCCTGCTTCAACGCAATTGCAAGATGCTGTTTGCTTTCTATGGCAGTCGGAGGCCTCATGAAGGTCTCCACAGCTGTCATGTTCGTACCCCTATTACACCCTACCAAGGACAGGGTATAATAGAAGATCAATGAGAGCATATGCACACCAAAAGTTGTCTCAGCCATGCCACTTTAAAACTAATGTGGTTTTGTATGACAGTTTTAACAGGGCCGGAATGACAGGTAGGCAAAGGTAGGTGAGTGCCTAGGGCGCCACTTCATACCAGGCAGACAGGGGGAGCAAATAGGTATGGAGTGGGCTGAATTTTCCATAGAGGGCGCTATGTGCCTTATTTGCCTAGGGCATCAGAATGCCTTATCCCAGTAATGGTTTTGCACCAAACTTTGGCACATTTTTAGTGTATTTTACAACTCTGGTGTGACACCCCCAGCATGTTTGGCATATTCAAAAGTGTTGTGTTTTTCACAAATTTGGCGTACAACAGTTCATACATCTATAGAACAGGGTTACGACAGTTTGTTTGGCTCAAAGCACGGAAAAAAATAATACTGCCCCGTTCCTACATGTCACCCTAAATGTTTATATAAAAAATGAATATTAGAAGTTGATATTTGAACACTGCAGAAGAAAAAAAAATCCTAATTCCAAAGTTTTTTTGTCATTTTGCATCCTCATATAATTGGAAAAAAAGTTACATGTATCTCAAACCGGTACCAATAAAAAACCACACTTCAGTCCACAAAAAATGAGCCCTCGCTCAGGTCCATAGATTGAAAAACTATAAAAAAAATTGGTCGCAGAAAATGCCACTAAAGTACAAATTTAAATAATAGAAAGAGGTTTTATTTTTTTAAAATAACAAAATAAAAAAGTCATGGCTCGTGGAAGACGGGGAGGAAAAAACAAAAACCACAATTTTTTTATTTTTTTTATTAAAGACTGAATATTTTTAATTTGCTAAATCTGCAATACCCCTTTAAGCTTTCCACCAAATTTGGTAACAGCTGCCTATTTTGCCTACAGCACCACTACAGGTGACATGAAGTATTACACTCTTTAATTCTTTGGCCTTTATTCAAATCTTTTACAAATGTAAATTTGCAAAGTTCATTTAAAACATTTGATTAGTCATCTTTGTAGTTTTCACCAGTCTAAATACATCAAACTCCACTATTAATTTACCTTTTATTTCAAAGACCACGGGGACGCTTGTGTTCTTTGAATAGATGAAAGATTTTTCTTTTGTACATGGCACGACCTCTTCTTCTTCGCTTTTTGTCTTTTGTCAAGAAAAATACAACATCCAGAGAGAGTATTTTTTACTCCGCACAATAAGCTTCAAACCTGCAGTTTAAGTCAACATTCAATCATCATATTATTAAATTTACTTGTTGTCCTTAATGTCGCTATTTAATCAGTGCTGCCTATTATTTCCCTAGTTTTCTAGTCTGAAGAGAGCATACGTTTTAAAGGTTATGTTTGATACAAAGAAAAAGGAAATGAAAGCCTCACATACATGCACCCATATAACCTGCAGGTTTCATACATTCAGTGTATTAGTATTTATTGTGCAAATGTCACATTCATAAATGCATAAGGACTTCAGCATGGATAATAGGGTCAGTCCACCTGGTTGGAAGCCATATAGAGAGTCTGTTTGTCTTTTATGGATAATATCTTAGGGTATGTTCACATGCCGTATTGCGGAACGTGCTGTATTTGCCACAATATGCCGGGTGTTTTAGAAGTACCCGCTGGGTAGTTCTGGGGGGGTTCAACAGTTGGGGGTGCCCAACCCCATTCACATGTCACTTCTTTCTCTCAGCGTACAATACGTGCGTATTGTACACCGGGGAAGACATTCGTAATGCATAGCTCTCTATGAGAGCTATGAATTATCGTTATTGCGGGGCACATTTCGGGCGTATTGCAGCGCAATTACACGGCGAAATACGCCCCACAATTACACCATGTGAACATAGCCTTAGATGTGGTGATGGCACAGGTTCAACTGGAACCTTGTAGCTTTCAAAAATGAACTTTACTTGTATGTATAAAGGAATTGGACCAACAACCAATATTAAGGTAACAAGCATATGGCAGAACTGTGTCCCACCAGTGAACTTAATTCATGGGGCCCAACCATTGGGGTTGCTCCTTGGGGCCCAGCAGTAGAGTTAACTCTTGGGGCCCACCAGTGGAGTTAGTGTCCACCCTACAGCTATCACACATGACTGTACTTATTGCACATGACTCTTGCAATCTACCTCTCTTTCTCTGCCTTTCTCCCTGAAAAGTAGCCCCAGGCCATGGTCCCCTGTAGGCCAGTCCAAGCCTGTGTACAGAACATGTGTAGATGCACATAGAGACCCTAGAGGTCTGTAGTATGGAGTCAAAAGCACATTATCAGCTTACATGTTTGCAAAAAAATGCATAGTTTTTTTACAGAGGTAATCCCATTTTAACCTCAAATTTTCAAGGGATATGGTTTAGAAAAAAACTGAAGCATTGGAAAAAAAAGTTACAGTAAGGCCGCATGAATACATAAGAACTTGGCCGGAGCCATAATATCTGCATAAGGCTTAAAGGTAAAATCACTATTCTCTATAGGTGGGCAGCCTCCTTGTAATGTTCTGTCCACATTGCATCGGAGGCATGTATTAGTATTTTTCTTATAATAAGGATGGATGAATGCCACAACTTTTAAGCCAATAGGGTCTATTGTGTCATGGTGGTATCCATCATACAATATATCCAGTATTGCACGCATAGATGCAAGTGTGAACCTTACCTTACCTTATTTTGTCCATCATCACAGAGATTATTATAATTTTATTTTAAAAAAGTCCATTTTTTCCAGTTTAATACTTTTGAAAGGGTCAAAATACATAACATAAGACAAAAAAGATACAATAATACCCGTAATTGATAAAACTACTTAGAGGAAAGAGGACCCTGCTCGTGAAGGCTTACAATCTAGCATAAGGGAGGAAAGAGACAGAAGGTGAGGGACGGAGATGTTTGTATTATGTTGTAGAGGTAATAGGGTTAATGTGGGGTGAAAGCTCCTGAAGAGAGAAGTTTTTCAGGTCCCTTTTGAAGGTGTTAAAGGTGGAGGAGCGTCTGATGTTTTGGAGTAATGAGTTCCAGAGTGTGGGGGTGCCCCAAGAGAAAATCTTTGGGGACGGTTGTGTGAAGAGCTGACAGGGGGGGGGAGCAAAAGGGAAAAATCCCCGTGAGGAGACAAAAATGTGTGAGGGGGGGTATTGGAATTTTTGGCAGAGATGTCAGAGGGGACAGGTTATGGAGAGCCTTGAAGGTCATTGTTAGTAGCTTGAACTGAATTTGCTGGGCTATGGGTAGCCAGTGAAGGGATTGGCAGAAGAACGGTGAGGAATAAGGTGAATCGGATGGGCAGTGGAGTCAGGAATGCATTGGAGGAGAGCAAGAGTGTTAAATTGGAGGCCAATGACAAGGATGTTGCAGTAGTCTAGGCAGGAGATGACTAGGGCTTGAACCAGAATTCTTGTAGTGTCAAAGTTAAAATTAGAACATTCAAGAATATTTTTTGTTTGACGGACCGGACAAAGTCAAAGATCATGTCAAGGTAATGGGACTGGGGAAACCATGGAGCCATGAACCATGACAGATTTAAAAGGTTTTTGATGGAAATGATAAAATCAATTTTGTTAGTTTAAATTTTACAAAGCAGAAGCAGAAGGAGCATATGGATGATAGACATTTGAGATCCTGGAAAGCTGTGAGTTAACATCCAGGCTGGGATATAAATTTGAGTATCTTTAGGGATTGAAGAGGGCTTTGCTTTCTACAAGATTAGCATGTTTTTTTCTCCTGAAATGCCCAGCTGTTTATATAACTTGCCTAGAAGAAATGTGTCACGTTAAAGAGAACTGTGACCTCACCTGACATGTCGTTTTTAGTAAATCCTTGTTTTCTATGTGAAATAACAGTTCTGGAGCATCTTCTCGTATAACTCTGTGTTGTGCTGTTCCTCTTATTCCTTCTAAACATTCATCACCAATCTGTCAGATGGGTGTTACCAATTGAAGATGTATCCTACATAGTCTGACGTTATCTAATAAGTGCTAATAGTCAGTGTGGGCAGAGACACCCCCTGGGGCATTAACATCCAACTGACAGATTAAGTAATATATTTTTAGATAGAATAACAGAGGATCAGCACAACACAGCATTATAAGAGAAGATGCTCTAGAATTGTTATGTCACAGGGAACACAAGCATTTACTAAAACTGACCTGTCAGGAGATGTCAGAGTCCTCTTTAATACATGAAATTACATTACAGATGTAGCAGAACTAAACAGAACAGATAATGCACTGTGATATCATGGCACAGAATGTTATCTCAGCTTTTTCAATGCTTTTCAATGGCCTTTTTGTTTACAGACAGATCAATAACACGAAAACCCTGTTTTCATGGTCAAAGTTTAACTCTGCAAATCGTACTCCATCAACGACATGCCACCCACTAGGCACCGTAGCTCCTGAGACACCCTTGGGACTGCAGAGAGGCCTTTCTAACCCCTTAGATGCCACGGTCAATAGTGACTGCGGCATGTAAGGGACTTGATGGAGGAAGTTAGCTCCCTCCGTCTTCCATCAGCACTCCACCAATGGCTATCATGACAGTGAGAGGCCTGACAACAGCTTTTAGTATGTCTGTAAAATAGGCCTGCCAGACTATGCCTGGGCAGGTGGGGGACGGAAAATTTTCTTTGGGTACAGTTATGTACTGCAATGAATTACGACAGCGATCAAATGATCACTCAGTCCAGACCCTATTAGGTCAAGTAAAAAAAATGTAGAATGGGAGTGAAAGTAAAAAAAAAAACAAAAAACTTTTCCAGTTATAAATGCAAAAATGTAAAAACAAAAAAAGACACACATTTAGATATTGCCACATGTGTAACCACCTGGACAATAACTGTAAAAGAAAACACCGTTCCCATAGTTTTTGGGCAGGGCCAAGCCAAATAGACTGTTCGGGGCTAACTTTCATTTTAAAAGGGTTTTACCATAAAACAGCCCCTGCCCTGGTCACTCACGGTGAGCCAACCATGCATCCTCATTCATATCTATGGGAGCTGCCAAAGATAGTCTAATTTGTGCGCTCGGCTATGTTCGGAAACTCCCACAGACATGAATGGACTTGACGGCCGCAAGCACCACCCTCCTCATTCACACACATGACCAGCAGCCCCTGGGGATTTGACTTCATGGTAAAACCCCGTTAATGATTGGAGTTGCTAAATCATAAGAGTTCACAGACTACTCAATGTTTCAATATCACTTACCTGGTAATTTCCAGGATGTTTCAGCCTTTCATGTTAATAATCATTAAAATGAATCTCTGCTCATTATCATTACGGCAAGTTATTTTTAGTCCAAAATTCTGTGGTGATGCGTTTTTTTTTAGCATAGCTTTTCTAGCTTATACTAGTGCATCTTAAAAAAATGAGAAAATTCACGAAAAAAATAATTGATATCAAATTTTAAATTTTAAGTCAATAGGAAACCCATTTTTGTATAAATCATTACAGTAGAATTTTCAAGGTTTCTTAATAATTTGTTTTGCCCTATAATGAATAAAAAGATAGTCCTGGAGAATTTTTTGAGATGCACTAGTATATATACATTGGCAAATGACATTGCAGATGCACCCAGCCACCACTAGTGGGAGTGTAGTGCTGTCTACTGTTTTATCACTCAGTGTATAGATGATATGCAGTAAACTCCTAAGCTCCCTCTAATAGTGGCTGCAGGAAGCCAGAATATTAACTTTCAAATCGACATGCATCTATGTTTAGGGATTTGGAGCTCTGTAACAGATAAAGTTCAGACCATTATGAAGATATGCTAAGACATTAATATGCATACAATTTTAACCTATTTACATAGAACAACAAAATAAACTGTCATTCAGGGCTGGACATTTACTATAGGGAACATTGCACCAAACCTTTGAATATTGTGATTGAACTTAAAAATCCTACCAATTACTATCTGCAATTAATCTCAAACATAGGACTCGCTAATAAATTCGAGCAGCCCAATCTTTCCATTAGGGCACAGCCACACAGACTAATAATTTTGTTAAAATCTTAACCTAAATTTTCATCCTAAGACTTCACCGGCCCCCTGACCAATCCCTCTACTTTTTATTTGATCCCATAAAAAGAAGCAAATATACAACATGTGACAAAAATATAGACTCTTCATCACCTATATAGAAACAAAAATCCTCCTCATACATTCTCACCCGATGAAGAAGATTTATATCATTGACACGCGTTTGTTGTATGTTTACTAGTGAGCGGATTGACTTTTTCCAAGCAGAGCACTGTTTATGACCTCTACATTGTAATAAAGTGATTTCTACTATGATCTCTTTGAGTTTGCATTCTCTGAAAATAACCTTTTCATGCTCACCCTGTGTTGTAGACAGTTTTTGCCACTTTTGGGTTTTGCTGCAACTCTGCAAATAGTCTGCAGCAACGTCTACAAAAGAAAGACCTAATTTAATATTTTCACTTTAAGATCAAAGGGGGGAAGTCCAAAAGTTCTTGCTTTCACCCATACTGGCCAACCCTCCTGCTTCTTCTGGGAGACTCCTGCAAACCCGGACACAAAAGGGGAGAGGGCTATGCAAACCTCACCCCCAAAATAAGTGTTTTCTGGGGAATCAGGGGCCTTTTTTGGGTGGCAACACTCCTGTTTCTTTCGAGAGATACCTGCAAACACAAAAGCAGTGGAGGGTATGCAAATCTCACCCCCTAAATATTTTTTTCCTGATGAATTGTGGGCATTCCACAGTATATCAGGGGCAGGGTTTAAATCTCCTAGAATTGGGAGAGAAAATGTTGTCAAGTATGTTGTCACCACAGCAGAAATTGACACGGAGAGGATTTAGAAATCTGCACCACAGGTCATTTGTTACATAAAAAATGTATGAGACATGTGGATAAGAGGTAAAATCTCATCTACTTTGCTACTACAGTCCTCACAGAAAATGTACAGCTTTTACATTTTCTGTAATTCTAGCCTTGCTGATCCTTCTAGGTCTTTCACCTCTACCAATACTATGGCGCAGGTTCATGTTTTGCACATTAATACTTAGTCGCGGCTGTATTTCCTTTTTATGATTAGTAATACGTTTTCCTCCTTCACTTTAGAGACTAGCATTAAAACTCAGGACTGTGTTCTAAACTGATGTTTACCTCCTCATGGTGTGCGCCCATGAGGTTCATGAAAGAACACCTACGGCCACTTAATTAAAGCTGCTGCCAGAACCTGCAGAGAGACAGTTACTAATGTCATGCCACAATTATAGGTAACTCTGGGTGGTGCAGTATTGAAGATGGAGGGTGCAGAGTTTCCACCGTTTCTATGTCTTCACCACATATGGAATATAACATTTTGCACAGTTTTTATTTATGCTTCATTAGCAGAAATTTGCAGTTTAATTGCTGCAGCTGTGTAATGGACACATTGAAAGTTTAATTAGTCATTCTACAACCCAAACACTTGGAAAACAAATCAGCCCTGTTTACGATAACCCCCATGCATACAGCAGAGCTGGAGCCTGTACAGCGGTGCTGTGAGAGTGTTCGACTCTCTGCACAGAGCCATACTGCCCCTGGGTGCTACCGGACGAGCTCCACCAGGTGCAATATGTATGAAGCTACTCTTTATTTGAAGCAATGGTCCTGAAAGATAATAGTTCCACACATATCACATCAGGTAGTGTGTTCCACATCCTTTTTTGTGTTTCTGTAAATCTTTGTTAAGGTCTCCAAAATCTCACCATATAAATTTAATTCACAACTTGCTAACTTAACCGTTAACAGGTTGCAAACCACATCACAACCACTGGGTGGTCATACATATGAAGACATATATAGCATAAACAACTCTCAACAGAGTGTCACAAGATAGAGTTGTAATATGGATGTGCGCAGGAGGTCTAATGCTTAAAAGGGTATTCCCCTAGCTGAAAGTTGACTGTGCCACCAGACTTTACTTAGTGGGAATACCCATTTAAGTAATTGGCACTAGACACCTATAATATTACTATTATTTGTATCCTATGCAGGATTAGTCCGACTGATCCAAGTTGAGCTTAAATTATTAAAATAATGTTTTGTGACATGTTAAGTACTATAAACCTAGTAAAACACATGGAAATACCATAAGGAGAAGATTCACTATAGTGCTCCACATGCCCCTTACATCACCTTCTTCACCATTTAAATCATACTTGCCAACTAACCCAGACCATCTGGTAAATTACTACAAAGAGAAGAGTCCTTCTAGACCACTAGAAGAGTTGGCTCGGATGGTGCAGGCTCCATAGATGTACCTGCACCGCTAGGCTCCCCATACAATGGCTATAATCTCTAATTGTTAAAACCTCTACAAATTATGTCCAATAGTGATCATGGTATTTAGGTGGTTGAAAAAACCAATGGAACCTCTGTGACACAATCCTGTGGAGTCAGCAGTTACCATGGGTCAAGGCTTAATTTTCCCATTAATCCCCTTTGGGAAAAGCTAAAAGAGAAGTAATTAAGCTTTGTTTTATTACGCTCCTTTCTAAAAATGGGGGGGAAAAAAAAAAACAGGGAAAAGTTTAAACAAATAAAAAATAAAAAAAAAAAACCAAAAAAAACCTCTTTAAAATAAAAAAACTATTTATTTGTGAAAAAGTAAAGATAAACATAATAGGTACGAACACGCCCAGAACGCTTCAATTCATTAAATTCTGATATTATTTTATCTGTATGGTGAACAACATGCAAAAAAAGCATGCGAATACTGCATTTTATTGTTCAACCAGCCTCACAAAAAAATGGAATAAAAAGTTTTATGTACCCTATAAAAAAGTCCACTTATCCCACAATTAAAAAGCCCTCACTTAGGTCCATTGACAGGGAAAGAACAAAAGTGATAGCTCTTACAATATCATGACATAAAGGTCCACTTGTATGAACCTGTTTAGGCCTAAAACTCACTTTTTTGCCCATAGTAACCTATACATAGTAACCTATGGGCAAAAGGTGAGTTTAGACCTAAAAGGTTCAACTTGGGGCCCCCAAAAACATTTTTTAAAAGTGGTCTACAAACAGCAGAAGGAAAATTAATTGTATGTCTAATCTTCCCAACCCTTCAGTAGATCATCACCAAATCAATAGTGGAGCCCATGTTGCCTTTATGTGGTCTCATCACAGAGAACTTCCTTAATACATGGCAGATGTTGCTTCTTGTTAAAAGCTTTTTGCTCATGTAGACCAGTCCCAAGTAAAAGACTCCCCAGTAGGGCATATGGACAGGGGTAGGAACACTGTTTAAGATGCCAAACCTGACTTTCTTTCTTCTTTAATTACACCGTCCCTCTCCCCCCTTTTTTTTTCGATGGTTCCCCTTTCATCATGCCCTTCTCTCCATCTGGCCTATGAGTTTTGCCAGTGATCTAAGACTAAGTTGCTCCATAATTTGAACCTCTCACTCCCGCCTCCAAGACTTCACACGTGCTGCATCAGTTTTCTAGCGTGTGCTTTCCCCAGTTCAACAATGATAATTCAAACATCTATTTTTAAGGGTTTGCCCAAAAAGTGATCTTCCTGGGCGGGGTTACTATTTTCTACCCAGTCCCTTTCCTTCATTCCTCACACACATGTGCACTTATCTATACATACATATACTGTCTGGGTAACTGGTTCACCTACTTTTAGGTTTACTACCCTGTAGTTATAGAACATGGTTGTCTTAACCCTTTTTCCATATAGATTTTAAAACTTTAGAGCAGGGCCCCCACATTTTTGTTTTCTTGAAGTTTTGGTTTGTCTGTATCTTTTGCATAGTAATGGGCTGTGGAATGTGTTCTTGCTATATACAGTAAATATATTTGAGATAGTTGTTGCTGTGTCTCTAGCACCATGGACACTTACTGCACCTAATTCGGCTGCAGGGTCTACCTTGATTGAACCTACATTGCACATAATCCTGCAGAGGAATCGGGCCCTTCCCTCCAAATTTTATATTTCCTTTTATTACATGTGTATAACTTTCCAAAGTAAAATACCCCGTATACATTTTTATACACTGAACTGCTAGGCTGTAATTTCAACCGTATGGCATGTAATCCGGTGAGCAGCCACTATAGTGCAAGAATATTAAATAAATTAAATTCATTACAATCGCCAAAGAGGAATCAAATTCCGGCTATTAAAATGAGGAAAATACAAGATACAGCACTGATCAAAAAAGGGGGGCCGCATTCTTACTATAAAAAAAAAAATTCAAATGTGTTTCTACTTGAGAAAACTTTTTCAGCATAGTTGATTTCATTAGATGTTTTACTGTGTTCTATAATGCATAGTGACTTGTTTTATAGAAATGGATTGACTTGGTTAAGCCGCGTTGCTACTATATTATACAGTCATGTTTTCTTATACTGCCACCATTTATTTAAATGTTCTCCCTGTGAGAACTTAGTGAATTATGATGTATGAGGGGTTAATAAAGTTTGGGGCGCCGGGGGTTTGGGGGGGGAGGGGGGGGGGGGTACTTTTATGCATTTTCCTGATGAAAAGTCTTAATTGTTTTAAATTTTTTAAAAAAATTGGGGGAGGAAAGTGGTCACTCGTCATAATATAAAATCTGTATAAAAGTAATGTACGGTACAATAAGTGTGGAAATTAGATGCAGTCTTTGCGTCATCTGGTTCAATCAAGTTGTATCTGTTCCTGGAAAAACTGAGTGTTAACCAATATGGCCACCATTAAAGGGGGTTATCCCATGAAGACAACTCCTTCCCTAGGTGTCATGACCGTGCCTATTCAGGCTGCAGCGTGGTCCTCGATCCAGAAGGTATGGTGGAGGCCATGCTTTTGCCCATGATTTGTGACTATGCATGATTCTTGCAGTGTCTGAACACAGTCTCATTGGGTTCTGTCTAGGTGTTATTTGATTTCTGCCACACCCGTCTGTTCTCTGCTGAATTCATTTGGGGGAACGAAGTTAAACCAAATTTTATTTAAACTACCTTTGCCACTCAGTCCGTTTTTTGTGTGGCTGGATGTCAGAGGGCCAGACCAGTCACACTTTGGACTGGGACTCTGACATCCCACTTTATTTATTGGGCCCTTTTTCTTGCCGTGATGTCATTTTACTTTAGCTGGTTTCTTCTGTCTTGCTTAGTTCCTGAATCTTGTGTTTTTTCTCTTGACCTTCCTTTTGCCTGATGATTCGGTACTGCGTTGCTCTCTTCGGATTTGACCTGCTCTGTCTGACCTTCCAAGTTTGTATTCATTTGTCTTGTCCGTTCTGTGTTGCACCTTATCTAGGTAGGGATTGTTGTCCAGTTGTGTCCAACCGCTTGGGGTTGAGTCAGCAACTAGCCAGAGAAAGCCTTGGGGGCCTTAGCACTAGGGTGCACTGTCTGTCTTTCCTTGTCTGTCTAGGTGTCTGGTTCTTCATACTAGGCCTTAAAGATGTTATCAAGGCCACCAATAATGCAGTACTAGGGATACTGCAGTATGGGGCCCAGGACAAGATGTTGAACAAGGGGACCTGCTGCCAGCAGGCCCTTTGGTTTCACAAGTTTGTTAGAAAGAACAGGTATGGGGCTTGTTTTGTTTTTTTAAGTTAGCATCGGGTCCGACCCTCACAGGCAATCCATGGTACTGTCGATTCGCTACTGATGGTCCACTGCATACATGAATGGGGCATATCACTGGATATCTGTGAGGCCTAGTCCTGTGTGACAGTGTGCCAGCTGCAGCCTAGGATGAAAACCAAAAAACAATGGGTACAATTTCATTTTTCCCTGTTCCCTGTGTATATATTTTTTTATTGTTGGGGGGGGGGGGACTTTGGCTGTATAGTGCTCTGATATTGCTGATGTCATCCCTGGATATTATTATTCCCCTTAGGAACTCTTGTATCAAAAGAGATGTTCTTGATCTGGTTGGACATGGCTTACATGGTCAGTCCTTCATTTTATGAGAACATGTAATACCACATTTCCCCTGTGGAAAGATATATGGCAAGTCGCAGCAGTCTGAAGCTAAACCACAGTGATCGGCTGAGTTGACGCATAATTGTACCTGTAGCACAGAACTTTATCCAAATCTTTTTAGAGAAGTTATCTCTGCCAATCTTTGCTACATCCATATGCGTATGGGCCTTTTATTATCCCATACCTCATTACAGATCAGACCTGCATAACTTGGCAGGATGTGGGGGTAAGACCACCAAGGACTGTCCTTGGACTGTCTGCTAGCACCCTGAGACTGGGTGGTTCTGCCCATTTCCGGGCGGCATTTTACAACTGTCTCCTTTTTGCAGGCCGCCAGATGCTCCAGGACCGTGTGTAATGCATTTTCCTCTTATGTCTTTCCAGCAATCCAGTAATTGGTAGCCATAAAATTCAATATCTCAGACATTTACCTGTAATCTAGCATACAGCAGAAAGCTGTTTTAGGGCAGTTTCACAACTTGCAGTTTTACAGAAAACACTGGTTAAAGTGCAAGTATTGTTTCAAACTTTTTTTGCACAAAAACTGCCTCTGCCAGATGTCCACTGGAAGTCAGTAGGCAGAAATAAAACACACTACAGATGCTGCTTCATTCTTGGTGGTGTGTCTTTGTACTCTGTGTGCATTTTTTTGGTCAGTAGAAGTTTTTTTCCAGATGCAGCATGATATAGGCAAAATGTTTATTCGGGCAGTTTGTAGCATTTTTTCCCCCAACAAATCTCCACATTTTCTTTCTCTGCACAAAAAAAAGTGTGCGTGGGTGTTTCCATAGCATTTTTATAGCATCCTTCCACATTGCAAATCATATCATGGGGGAAAATGCACCAGAAAATCCATGTAATAATAAACAGTATTTAAAGAGGCATAGTTTATGCCCCCCTGGCTGAGGGCAGCACAAGCTAGTGTCAGACCTGCTGTTTCCAGCGCTGTGTCCCTTATTCTGTAAGATGCTGGAGTTTTAGAGTGTTTAGTGCTCAAATCTGCAGTTTTCAGCCAGAAAAGAGTCATGTAAATAGTCAGTTTTTTCAAACCCCGCCCATCTAAGGCTAGCCCCGCCCACCTCAACTGATAAACCTATTACTTTGAATAGGTAGAAACATGTGAATAACTGCCAGTGGGCGGGGCTAGCCTTTGGTGGGCGTGACTAACACCAGCTCATGAATAAGATTTGAGCATTAAATGCTCTAAAACTCCAGCATCCTACAGAATAAGGGACACAGCGCTGGAAACAGCAGGTCTGACACTAGCTTGTGCTGCCCTCAGCCAGGGGGGCAAAAAACTATCGGACAAGTTCTCTTTAACAAGAAAAAAAAAAACATGAATATTTTGAAAGCATTTTTTTCTGCCTCAATATAAGTGTGAAGGCAGAGACAAAGCATTTTAGTGCACTAGGCAAGTAGGGAAAAGGGTGTTCCCTGAGATCTGACACACAGCATCTTCGACTAAGCTGACCTCAACTAGCTTAAATAGTAAAAAAACACAACTGTCCATCTTTTTTTGGAGGTGCAGTATGAATGAAAAGTTATTTTATTCTGCAGGTCAGTTTGATTCTGAGGATTTCTTTTATGTTCATCTACCTGCGACTTTTTGATAACTTTTTATTACAATTTTTGGGGAAGCAAAGCAATAAAAAAAAAAATATTTTGGCTCTGGATATTTCTTTTATGGCATTGACTATGCGGCACAGACAAGGTTATATATTAATACATCAGACTTTTACAGAAGCGCCAATACCAACTATTCATTTCTTTATTGTTTTTCTAGTTTTATTTTTCAAATGAGGAAAGGTGGGTGTTTTGAACTTTTTTCTTTTTTAGCTTTTGAAAAAATTTTTACTTGTAAATTTTGTCCTCCTCGGGAACTTAACCACTTGAAAGCATGGTCATGCTTACACTATCCTGCAATACTAATGTATAGCAGAATTTATTATTATTATTTATTTTAAAGCGCCATTGATTCCAGGGCGCTGTACATTCAAAAATGGAGGTTACATATATAACATTTGTCAAACAAGTACAATGATAACAGTGAATGACTTACGACTGGCACAGAGGGAGTGGGGGCCCTGCCTGCGAGGGCTTACAATCTACAGTGGAGGAGGAGAGAGACAGGAGGTGAGCGGCAGACATGTTTGCGGGGTAGTACTGTGGCAGCAGGGTTATTGTAGGTTATAGGCAGTCCTGAAGAGATGGGTTTTCAGGCTGCTTTTGAACCTGGGGAAGGTGGAGGAGAGTCTGATGTGTTGGGGCAGTTAGTTACAGAACGTGGGGTAAGCACGGGAGAAGTCTTGGAGACGATTATGTGAGGAGCTGATAAGAGGAGAGCAGAGAAGACGGTCCTGTGAGGAGCGGAGATTGTGTGAGGGGAGATATCTGGAGATTAGGGCAGAGATGTATGGAGGGAAGAGGTCATGGAGAGCCTTGTAGGTCATGGTTAATAACTTGAAATGAATTCACTGGGCAATGGGAAGTCAGTGAAGGGATTGGCAGAGGGAAGAGGCAAGGGAGTAGCGAGGAGAGAGGTGAATAAGATGGGCAGCAGAGTTGTGGATGGATTGAAGAGGAGCAAGAGTGATGGATGGGAGGCCACAGAGAAGGATGTTGCAGTAGTCTAGGCGGGAGATGACCAGGGCATGGACCAGCATTTTTGTAGAGTCGAAGTTGAGGAATGAGCGAATGCGAGAGATATTTTTCAGCTGGAGGCGGCAGGCAGAAGTACAGGCTTAGTAAGTAGTCACAGGTCTTTGATTACACCCTGCCAGTAAGATGGCAGGCCTGGGAGCCATCATTAGACTCCCAGCTGCTGTGACGGCCCTCGTGCAAAGGAGCCAATCAGAAGATGGAGAACTGCCAAGATGCCACAGTCACAATAACCACGCATCTCAATAGTTAAACAGCCTGGATCTGAGTTTTCTTCTGACCATTCCATACTTGCACCACCTTCCTGACATTTAGAGGTAGGTGCTCTAGGCGGTTACCTACCTCTGCCTACCTGTCATTCTGGTTCTGTGTGAAGTGGCCTGAAAGTTAAAATCTCCTTACCTAGTGGGTACAGCTGCACTGGTTGAACTAATGGTATGCCCCTATCCCCCGACACCGGGTGAAATATGTATATTTTACTGCTTCATGCAACAGTCATCTATGTTCCAGCCGACTGCACCGTACGCAGTCAAGGATGAGCGACTATTGGACAAACACAGCTGACTACTTTCTAGACCATGCTGCGCTGTTGTCATTTGGATAACATGATAGTCTGTTCAGCCAATTAAGAGTGTTAGAACTGTCCATTTGTATCAGCCTAAAGGGGTTTTATCATTTCATTAAATGGTCTTCAGAATAAGGGGACAGTGAAAACAAGCAACTTTGCAATTGGATGTCATTAGTAAAGCTGTCTTGTATTCACAATATTCCTTATCTGGTGTTTTTGTTTACACTGATATCCAGTCCTGGTCGAATCCCTCCAGATCCCTCCTCCTTGCATTTCACTAGCTGAGAGCTCATTTACATTCTGTACAGCCCCCGGTCGAATTCGCGGAGCTGTGTCTCTCACTCCGAATAAGGGACCGTCACATTTTCCCTTTATACAGGCAGAAGAAACAGAATTACACTGAAGGGCTTACACAATCAGGAAATAGCACAATTTGTGTCAATCCCTGCCTGACTCAGAGTTAGGGGCCGTAGCATTTTCTCTCTCCACACCCAGCAGAAACAGACTGCAACAGATTCTACAATGAGAAAATCATAACAGTTTTGTCCCGGTGCCTAACTCTCCTGCATAGAAACGAGATCTGTGCCGTTCATAGAGCATATCCAGCTGTGAGAGGAGAAAGTTCAGTTGCTCAGTCAAGATTGAATGCAGCCTGTGGTATGTATACAGCTCATACAAAATAAGACTGCATAGGGAAAGACACAGTGACCTGTGGACTCAGAGAAGGGGGAGTCTCAGGAGCTACCCAGCATGCACAGTGGAAGGGGGGGGATGATGTTCACCACCTAGACTGAGAGGGAAAACGCCACTGCATTTCCAATTGAGAAGCTGAGAGCAGGTGTGACACCGCCGAACGAAGGAAGCGATACATCCCCTTTAATCTAAGGTGTGTAGTAGACTGCATAGAAAAGCTTATTTGAGGCTGAGTTCACACATTTTTCAACTACATCAAAAATGCAAGCAATAAAAAATGGCATTTTATAAAAATGTAGTTTTTTTTTAGTTTACTGATTTAGAACATAGGTCAAATTTGGGTTATTTAAAAAAAATGTGTTTTTGAAAAATGATACATTTTTTAATTGCTTGTGTCTTTGTGTGAAAAGATACTGCAGGATAGGTGGTGTAAATGTTGCATTTGGGGAAACAAAATATCTATGCTCCCTTCACAATGACCGCTTGCATGGCGTTTTCTGGCCCAAAAATATTACTTGGTTTAGACTTCATGCATTTTTTTCATGCTGTTTTTGTAGGGAGGTGAGGGAGAGTTGGCAAAACAGTGCTAATTGGTACATGCATTTCTTTCTGGTGCATTTTCCCTATCACAAATCATGTGATCCATCATATTATTTGCAATGGGTAAAAACTCTATGAAAAAACGCAACACACATGCACTTATGTGTTTTTTTGCTGCAGTAGAGGTCTATGAGGAGAAAAGCACCAAGAAAAACTCCAACAAAAACAAACATCGTAAAAAACTACTTAAACTACTACTATCTAAAGCTGCTACTGACTCCTCCAAAAAATACCAAAAAAATGCTAGAAAGAAAAAGGCAACATCTGTAGTGTTTTATATTTGCCTACTGTCTTCCAGCTAAAATCTAAATGCAGTTTTTGCCAAAAGGAAACACTATCAGCATTAAGAAAAAAAAAAAGAAAAATTTGAAACTGCCCTTAGGCTCCCCGTACACTTCTATCTTGCACAGCTTTTTTGGGAAAAAAAAACACTTTTTTTCAGGTGTCATACATTTTCTGCAAAAAAATGTCATATTTGCCTATTGACTTCTGTAGTTTCTGAAAAAATGCAGGCCTGTTCTTAGCATTTTGCAAGCAACCCTCCAATACGTTTGCAAAACTTTGCAACGTGTGAAGCAACCCAAGTCAAGTCTTCACACCACTTTAGCCAACACGTAAGAATGGGCTGGTACATGATCGATGAGTCAGTACTAAGCCCCAGCTTTCGCCCTACCTGGCTCAAGCCGTCCATGCAGGACCGCCGTTAGGGCAGTACCAGGCAGTACTGCTGTACGGGGCCTGGCTGCTCTGTGAGACAAGGGGGGCCCACAGCTGCTGGCGGGCACCGCCCCCTTGTTTCACACAAGGCTTGTTCTCTCTACCATAATGGCCATCACAATTATATGTGCGTCCTTGGGATGCGTATACAATTAAGATGTACGGCGGGGCAGAAAGAGCTGTGCACTCCCTGCCGCTGCCACACATTGCTGTGAAGGCGGCACGAGGAAGTAACGTCATTGCTTCATGTGCGCAGCTTCCTGGCCCCAAGCCTAAAGCACCAGGCTTGGGGTTGGGAGCAGCCGTAGACACCGGCGGAGCACGGTACCTACACACAGGTGGCCCCCGTCAATAGCCTGGGGCCCCTATCTATCTTTATAACCCCCGGGGGCCCCTATCTACCTATGTAACACCTGTGGTCCCATATTTACCTTTGTAACCCCCAGGGGCCCCTATTTACCTTTGTAACCCCCAGGGGCCCCTATCTACCTATGTAACCCACGGTGTCCCCTATCTACCATTATAACCCCCGGGGGCCCCTATCTACCACCTGGAGGCCCCTATCTACCTAACAATTTATCTAAACAGCCACTATGTATTCCTCTCTCCCCAGCGGTTCCTATATGTCATGCAACAATTTTATACTACACTCAAACTTCACATCAGCCTCTAGTAATGAATACAATAGGCCAATGGTAAACCAGGGTCTGTTTCTTCTTCCTAATTTAATTGTCTTTCTCATCTATTCATTTTGATTTTTTTCTGACTTGTCTCTACTTTGTTATACAGCATAAAAGGAATATTGAATAGACAGCGACTTCTGCTGTACATTACATCACTGGCCTCAGGCAGGATTTCTATAGAACTACAATTGATATGTTTTACTCAACACTGACAGCAAATTCTTTCATAACACTTTTATTGAAGTATATTGGAAGTGTTCATCTCAGAAAACCTTATGTACCAATGTTCTAGAGAACGATAATACATCCGGACTATTATTTCTTAAGTTATTGTCGGCACAATTGTCTTCACTGATTTTTTTTTTTTCTTTAATGTAAGTAAAGGGTAAAGTGTGGGATTGGCAGAATTACATATTGGGTAAGACAGAAGTGAATGTAAAACATGGACAAAGAATAGAGGAGATTTAGTAGTAAAAATCTGAAGTATAGGGTTGGGCTCACATGTTGTGCTCACAACAAACCATGGCTTGTGTGGCTATTGGCTCCCGCATGTGGCTGTGGTCAGGGGTGCCAATAGGGCAATACTCCTGTCAGGGACCCTATTCAAAAAGGAGCCCAGTGATATGTTCAAAAATAGGAACTAGTAATGGGTGGGGGCCCCATTTGATTTGGCTGTATGGGGCCCTGAAACGGTTAATAGATGACTGATAGCCGCCCTGGCTGTGGTCCCATCCACATACTGCCATCAAAGTGTGTGAACCTAGCCTAATCGGCTACATTATAGCAGCCAGTATCAGGCAGCTGCTGCCAAGCCACCTAAAAGGCTAGGTCTACATAGCACAGAAATACTGTCGGATTTTTGGCAGATTCAGTATTTTGAATCCGCCAAAAATCTGATGGTACACTGTGCTGCATAGACCGCAATAAAAAATCCATGCTGTAGTCTACACAGCACAGACTTTTTACCATCACATTTAAAATCCAGCGGAATAGGAAACATGTTGCATATTCCATAGTTTTCAGCCGGATTGCCCTCGGTTTCCTGTACGTTCAGTTGTACTGGGCCGATGACAAAGCTAAAACCAACTGTGGCTTTTGTGCAAATCTGCACCCAAAACTGTGGTCCAGCAAATATCAAAATGCAAGATTGACATATGCTGTGTAAACCTAAAATTAGGCTGCATTATAGCAACCAGTGTCAGGCAGCTACTGTCAACCCAACTAAAAGGTGACATCCTAGCAATCAGTGTCAGGCAGCTGCTGCAAAGCCACCTAAAAGGTTTCACTATGATAACCAGTGTCAGACATCTGTTGCACAGCCTGTCATGAAAAGCAGGGATAGCCAGCTCACCTTTTCCAAACTGCCTTGTATTTTCTCATGTGTTTCGGTTTTACATTGATGCTCAGGTTGTGTTGCCTTTGCTTACTAAAAAGGTACATTATAACAACCAGTATCAGGCAACTTTTGCCAAGTCACCTAAAGGCTGCATTATAGCAACTCAGCTTAGGCAGCTGCTGCCAAGCCTTCTTAAAGGTTACATTATCGCAACTAGTGTCAGGCAGCTGCTGTCAAGCCATTTTAATAGATGTTTTCTATTACTGCATGTTGCTCACCCTAAGCATATACAAATCCACAAAAGGGGTCCTATGGAACCATGTTTTCCCAGAAAAGAACTTTGGGAGACATGTATGGAACTAGACGGATAGAAGTGCATTTCACATCTGTTTTTCAGTGTATAATACGCCTAAATGTATGAAAATGTTTTTTGTGCAATTATAAATGGCGTCTATAGTTCAACGCTCCTCGCCTATGTGTTTGGCGCATTACGGCACTTAGGTGCATAACAATGCGGCCAACAATTAATAAAGGCTTAGATAGGCTGAAAAAAAAATAAATGTCAGTTAGAATAGCAATGTCAGAGAATAGAAACCTATGGGCTGAATCCTTCTTGGTGGACCACAGGTCCCAGCAATACCTGTGCTGTGCTGGCTCTTGCTGTATGTAGAATAAAGGGTGAAAGCAAAAAGAAATTTCAAATTGAATGTAGTAAAATTAAAAATGTTAAAATCTGAACATCATCAGTGGTTATTAAATGTAAAATTTGTTTTTTAGATTCTATTAATTTTAAATACATTTTATAGGAGTAATTTTTAATTTATGCGGGATTTAACTATTTTTATATTAATTTTAATATAACATTTTTTATTAAATGAAAATAATGAATTGTAATATAGTTTGGATATTATCAGAAATCACTTTTTATTATTGTAGTGGTGGAAGTTGAGAAATATTGGCCTTTTTTGCCCTTATGGCAAATCCAGCTCCACTTCGACTCCTCAGGCTCAGGCAGACCACACTGAGATAGGTCTTCCTGTCCGAGCAGTAATGTGTCTAGTTTTGTCGGACCACATTCATATATGTGTCTAATATTACGAGCGTGGTGTGACACACCTCCATAATGCCCCCAGAACATCCCCAGAATACCCAATTAGACATTGTAGCCACTCACTTAGGCGCATTTCATGCCAGAAAAGGGAGAAAAACCGGATCATACATGTCTCTCTTTGTCTTTAGCAAAATCCTCTCTCCATATGCAATAAGTCCTACACTTCATCTGCCTTGTTTGTATGTAAGGCATGAAGTGATATACCCAAACCAGAAAATGGGTTCCGACAGGACATATATGATCAGGCTATATAACCCGAGCATAAGTCTTTCTTCCTTGCAGGTCGCTGCTGCCCCCACAGGGCATGGCTGAACATATCAAACCTATCTGTAAAGACTATAGTTTGTGACATTAGCCCAACAATGCTTCCCCTGGGCTCAGGGTTTAGATCATTATGTCCAAGGCAAATCACTGCCTCTGAGGAGAGCTTATTCCTTTGTACATATACAAGGCAAACAAAACAAGACCACTTTAACAAAAAAAATAACATTAGAAACACATGAAAACCACCAAGTACTGAATTTATTTCCATAGCAATCCAACAACAATATCACCCATGTAAAAAGTAAGTGTCCCTTTAAATAGGTTTCACCACCTTAGCAGCCTGAATTGTCTCTCTTATCACACTTGCTGTATATCTGTGTGATTTGCTGAATTTTCCTTCTTCATCAAAGGCTTTTGACACCGAAGTTTTTTTTTTTTTTTTATTAGGATTAACCCTTTGATGTGGTGTCATCCTGATGTTCTGCTTTGATTACAGAGACTCCTGTACTGTCTGGTCTAAAGGACAGGGAATGACAGCTTTGCTCATCTAACTCGGGTTTTGATTTTTCTTCCTGCCTTCCAGACAAATCATCCATGTGTAAATGACCAGCTATGACAGACGTCACTTAACGTCTAGGATTGTCCTCTATCTGTTAATGTCAACCAGCATTTGCAATCACATGAAATGCCACAAGGCTGGCTTCTCGGCGGCACAGTGCGCCTAATCAGGTCACTTAGAAACCAACAGTGATAGCTCGTCAACCTGAAAAAGGTGCAAATGTTCAGTTAGAAAATCTTATTTTTAGAATTGTGCTCATTGTTCTAGATCAGGCTATACAGAGATGTGCATGGATTTAGAGGTCATACCTAGACCCCTGAGTCTTGGGAGGAGGATGGTGGGGGGATCCGAGAGTCCCTCTAATAATATAATACACCAGTATTATAAATGAAACATAGTATGTGGGGGCTGTGTTACAGATTTTGCAATTTATGGGGTTCAAGAGCTTCAGGCTAAATCTATAGGTATATATGCATACTGTGACGGTACGGTGAATCCGCTGGACCACCGCAAGCGGTGGTAGTTCAGCCACGCAGGGAACGGAAGTCTAAGAAGCCCCCGGTTTTACCAGAGCCCGTCCGCAAAGCGGGGATGGATACATTGCTGCGGCAGCGAGGTACCAGGTCGTGTACCTGACGTGACTTGCTTGCGGTGGCTCGGCGGGCGGGTACTGCGTGGTACAACAATCGTAAATAATCCAAAGGCGTAGTCAGGAAACAGGCAGAAGGTCAGGGCAGGCGGCAGAGGTTCAGTGGTCAGAGACGGACAGTACGGTCAGGGCAGGGCAGCGCAAACAGGCAAGGTCACGAAAAGCGTTAGCGGAACGGATGGTACACGGATAAGCAAATCGGTCCTAAGGACACTCCATAACTCTCACAAAGCACACCAAAAAATCTGCAACAGGTGCCAGGGGGCCGCGGATACATTATTATAGGCCATCGCGCCCCGGCAATAAGCCAATTACCGGGACACTGGCCCTTTTAAATTTTAAACCAGCCGTCGCCTGCGGCGCCTACGGGGGCGCGCCATGCGCACGACAGGCCGGGACAGACAGGAGCGCCGTTCACCGGAGCGGGGCAGGGTTAAGCGATGCCGGGTTACACTCGGGGACGGGGTATGGCGCGGGTGGGACCGCAATGCCCCTCTTTTTTTTGAACCTAGTAGGAGATCTGGAGACAGATTGCCTATCGGCTCCCACGGAACGCTACTCAGGCCCGAACCCCTAACAGCGATGAGAAAGAACCGGCTTCCCCCTCAATGTCTTCTGTGCCAGCACTCCTTGACCTCAAAGCTGTCAGTCCGATTCGGCCCACAGGTGAAGGCGAGACAGATCTACGGGCGAAGCGACTTCAGCACCACACAGGCTAGAGGGAGCGAGACATGGTAGGCGTTCTGGGGACACGCAGACGTGGATGCAAAGTCGGTAGTGACCTTGTAGTGGTGCGAGATACATAATTGCAGTCGGACTAATGTCTGACGACCGCCCTCTCCCTTTTAGTGCGGAGACAGTATTGACATACCCCATACGGTCGTCCTCCGTCCAATAGATGAAGGCAAGTACACATCTAAAAGCTGGATCTTCCGAATGGTAATTAATGAGCACGAGGATGGTATTTTTTGTCCCGGCAATGTCGTCATCCTACTTGTAGATCATCTTGTCAGACAAGGCTACCTTGAACCGGGATGACTAGAGTTTGGCTCGACTTAGACTCAGTGCGACCTTGATGCGCTCACCTGTGCTGTGCCTTAGGATTGGACTCATGGACTCGAGATCGGATCTCTCGAATAGTGCGATAGTCTGAGCCCTCGCTTATCCGATCGCTGGAGGTTTTTCGAACTACTGTGTAGTAGTCAGATCGAGAGAGATATGCGCTGAGATGAGCATAAAGTCGGTGATGGGGAGTGATGAAACAACGACAAGTGACCTTCGCTCAGTAGTTGACCTGACTCTGATAATGTCTCGATAGGACTGTGGGATGAAGCTGAAATTAACACTATGGCCAGGAACAGTGTCACATGGAGCGAGAGCAACGAGGGAATTGTCCCCCCCCGATTTGTGAAGGGTCTACGTAGCTGAGCTAATCCCTATAGGCTTAACAAACGCACTAAGAAGCAGTGTATGAAGAGAGTCCGCTCTATCAGAGAAAACATTAGCTCGACAGACGCATAGTGTGAACTTAGTGTACGCCTGAGTCTTGACTTACAGCCACCAGTCGACCGCGTAGAAACCGCTGCGCATCACGACACTCAATGTAGATCAACTGTGCCAGAAAAGGCAGCTTCGTGGCAGATTTCAGAAACCCGAAATCGATCTGCAGAATTATGCAGTGCGCTATAGACTGTGTGAGCATTGTAATTGATGACCCTCGTCCATCGGATCTGCAGCATCCGTAGTCCCGAGAGATACCTGCGTGACCCCATCATGTTAGAGGTAGGTCGCAAGAGCAAGAAAGGACGTCGTCTAGCAAACCATAACGAGTTGTATTTCTGCCTTGAGACGCGGGGACAGTTGACTTATCACAGAGTCCTCGGGCGCCAACGAGCTCATTACGTTAGCACCCACTAACATCTGCGGATAGATCACCCTCTCTACATTGAAGAAGATGTAGTCGCGGAAGAGAGGGGTCTAGCCTCTCATGTATCTCACGACATCGCGAGTGTTTCAACATGGAAACTATTGACGTAGACATCGAATGCTAGCGGCCATCGAGATCATGCTGAGCCCCAAACGACTGCGATGACCCACAGAATTAAAATGGTGAGCAAAGATGACGGATAACTAGGATGCTCTAGTTGGCGACACTCCACATGAGCCCCCATTTTGACGAACAACTCGTACCGCAAGAGGCACACCCAAATGACCGTGTTTCTCGGATATTAGTATTTGCACTCAGCAGTCACATGTGCAGACTAGTACACTGTATATCGTGACACAGACGAGCACAACTAGCAACTTACGTAAAAGAGAGCCTGACCACTGTGCACCTAACGCCTGCTGTGACTCTACATCGCAGACACTCATTGAGATGAGCAGAAAGGAGATGGAATTAAGAACCTGCGGAGTCATATGATACGGCGTAGCGCGATTCTCTACGTCGAACCTTCGGACTTGTAGGAACTTACTAACTGAGTAGTCACGAGGGCCAGCTAGACATAGATCAGCATGAACCCGTCATAAAACCTGTCGACTACGACGCTCGTGAAGCACCAGCAATACTAGTATCTGGAGATAGAATTGTACTGGAATTGTGAAATCCCAGGATGCAGTTCACTAGACAAGTTTAGGTGCGACGAGATGTCAACCCAATGGGTAAGATGTCTTTTGCAAGCCGCACTTAAGCTCAGGGTGGACGTAGGTCATTCTCAGTCAGAAGGTACTTCTGTCAGCATGGCACAGTAGAGCCTAGCAGTACCACGAAGTCCGCTGGCCTATCGCACGCAGGGAGGACCCATAATGTTAGCTGCTATGCGGACCTCTGCGCGTACTCCATTTTAAAAGGCGCCTATCGTATGTCGATTGAGGAGGCATGGATGTCTTTAGAGAGCCAACGCTCATGCCATTCTTGAAGTGTATATCTCTCAGGACATTGGCATATACTGGCCTGGCGACCACAGCATGAGACCTCAAACTCTGGCATGACCCCACAAAGTTTGATAAGTTGCCGGAAGAATGAGTCGGTATTTCAACATCGCATAATTATGTGTAAATTTACGAGATATTAGGACATGAGAATAGCGGACTATACCTTCGTCCTGGCACGCCATCAGCCCTAAAGGTCTTGCCTCAGAAACCGGCATGCAAACACACGCCATACGAATTTAAAATGTGTGCGGAAGAAAGGCACCGCTCGTGGCAGATCTCGCACATGATTTAGATTTGCTAACTGGAGCAATATGATCTTTGATGTAGCCATGCTCTCCTGGTGAAATAGACTAGCAATGATTAGCCGGTGCTTCGAGAGCAACCACTCATCGCATGAGCTCCGACGACCATATTCATATACTAAGTGGCCGCGAAAATATTAAATGGTAGCAATGCTTGATGCTAATCATCATTTTAGTTTCACCTGGTACACCGTGACATAATACGGTGTAGCCTAGGGGAACAGCATCTGAGCATCACGGCCTGCAAACTACTATAGCATGACCCCTTAGCCATGTTGAAGTGAAGAGCTGCGAAGTAAAGGTCTATGTACAATAGATAACCCATCTATGATGTCGTTGCACTACGGAGTCATTGGACTCATCCGACGGTAGGTCTTCTGAGGAGAGCAACGAGCAAGCATGAGCGACGCGCAACCAACCGTGAGTTGAACACGGCCAATCGACTTCTAAAAGAAGACAAACGACAGCAAGAAGACAATAAAAAACCGATATAAAGAAATAAAACTGCCGCTGTAGAGTGTTATTACGGGAAAGTCTTAACAGCAGACAGAGTATACTTAGTGTTACGCTGGTCGCTAAATGGCGCACAGATGACGGTGCTACACTTTCAGACGTGCGGAGTACACGTGGTCTGTGAACGGTGGCCTCATTGAGCTCCAGGTCGGACGGGCCACGCGTCGATTAGTTAACTAGCAGCGTCTGAAAGATGCCTGAGGTCGCAGCACACAACAAGACATTGGTGGCGGCTCGGAGCCCATTGAGTATGATGTGCGAGAGGCGCGAACTAGAGACGTCGCATGCCTTCACTCGAGAGTGAGAACAGTCAATGACACTGGATATATGATCATTGTGGTTTAGACCTCCATGCAGATATGAGCGTGTATAGCGCGTACTAATATCGAGCTTCACTTGGACATAGACTGATGCCCGTAACGATGCGCCTCGCTTACTAGCCGCCCCCTCCCGATACCCCCCCCCCGCCCCGCCCCCACTCCCCCCCTCCGCTCCGCGCTCATGGCTGCACGAGCTTGTGTTGCTTAATAGAGCATCGTTTTTGTGTAGTTTTAGAGATACACTATCCACTCGTGAATTGATGCACGGTATAGATCGAGGGTCTCACTGTACTTTGTTCCCTCTCTGTCGCTACCCGTGCTATGACATACCGGAGTAGTCACAGTAGCACTGCGTTGGCTATGACTAAACAGCTGTACTAGTCTGGTCGTCCTAGACTTAAAGACATTATATACCTGTATTGCGCTGCCCCTTCCGTCACTAGTGTTCTAGACAGAGTACTGAGTTTTTTAGAACCTATCTGCTATTTTGCTAGGATGAGCCGAAGGTTTTTTTAGTAGGTGCTGACGGTGAATATGCTGAGTCGTCAAATAAGAAGCTCACACATGGTAGTTAAAATCAGGATGGTGTAGATGCCCACCGAATGTCTTTCGATGCTCAACGCCTCATTTTTGAAGAGATCAATTTTTAAGATACTAACTAGATACAAATAATAGAGATAAAAATAATTGTAATTTAAACTTGGTCGTTGTAGTGTCTCAATACAATCGGCAGAAAGTGTATTGTGATTCAGCCGCCGATGATGTTAATAGGATCGTGAGTGGCACAAAACAAGATCGAAGTTTGCATGACGTATGGATGTATCTCGATTTAACAGATGTCGGCTCATCCTATTCCATCGGCTGTTGTATAGATAGCAGTTTTCCACTGCAGTCACTCGGACTGACTGTCCGACTACTTGTCGACTCCACTCTAGTGAAAGAACAGAATGTTCTAGGTGTAGAACTCCAACTAGAGACAGTATCTCTATATATGAATAGGAATCACTAGATAGTTTATGCTAGCATGTCACAGGCAAGCAAGTCGTTTGAAAACTTGTCCTATATTTATGAAAATGCCGCGCTACGTACGTAAAGAGATTGCAAAAGGCCAGGTGTACCCTTGGGCAACTTTGCGCAATTGCTGAATGACCAGCAATTCTCTTGATGAGCTGTTAGTTAGAGAAGATCAGAACGTTCTTTTTATGGACACTAGGACCTGGTGTGAATCATGAGCATAGCATTTGACGAGCCGAAAGATTGCCCCACAAAAATTCAGATACTGCAAACACAATCAGGAGCCACGTGTTCGTGGCAATCCCGCACTAGTATCGACTATGAAACCATGAGTACTCTCGACTGCTTAAGAAAACAGAAGAGCTTTAGATATAGCAAATAGGACCTTGTATTATTGCTTGATTCAATAGCGGCATGACCAAAAAAATTATAAAAATGACTGGTCAGCCGCAGCGTGTATAGAATATTGGTAGAAGACGTATAATGCCTTAGAAGCTGCATAGACCTCTATGCGTTCATGTTCCACTGACTATGGACTATGATTGTGTGGTCTACTCGCCTTATTGTTTACAGCGAGCACTAGGGAGCACCCAAATAAAGCGATTAACCAAGGTATAGAGTACTCAGCACTAACGTAGTAAGAGGAAATGTGTGAAAGGAGGAATCTACATGCACTTATGGCAAGCCACATTCATGCAATTCTACATAGAGGCGACCATGATTAGTAGGCTCTCGTGCTGTAGACTAGCAGGAGCTCATACGACCTCATATAGGCTCAATAGTTTATATTAAATGGATGAATTACTCATCCCACTAGTTCTAGAACATAGTCAATGCGGTGAAGGAGCAGAATGATACCTTCGGCTACGAGACACTGATCAACGTAGTGTGATTGAAAAGTCTAAACGATAGCAATCGTGAGTGAATGGAATGGAATATGTTTTGTGCATGAAACATTAGTGTCTTTCGTCTTCCTCACAGAGCAAAACCAGGCAAAAGTGATAATGAATTTCCCCCCCCCCCCCCCCCCCTCCCCTCCCCCCCCAATCACACGCCTTATAAGCATCGATAATGCATCCTTTATTTCTCTGATAAACAGTAAACAATTCACGTTCTTTCCCAACGAGATGACCATCTTCTGCGTTTTGACATCGCTCCACACGTCTGTCCACTGCGCTTGTCCGTGGAAGCTAGCTACTCTAGCAATTACTGAACTCAGCGAGTGACTGCTCAGCACATCTTCTGTGCAGGCGCAGCAGATGACTGCAGTATATCAAGAGACTGTCATGTCCTGATTCGTATGCTTCAGGTACTTGAAGAAGTTCTAAACGATTCTGTCATTATCATTGTGGAGAATCCGACTTGCGCTTTCTGTAACTCGTAGACTGAGATTTGTACACTCCGGCTGTGCTCGACAGTGCCGATGCCAATGCTCAGATATGAACGCTGCAGACATGCCTGCATCTGGAGCGAGACCGCACACTACGCTACGTTAGAGGACACGGTGAGACGGTAGACGGTGCTAGTCTCGCAGGGCCTGAATCGTCCGATGTCTTACTGGAGTGTACCAGAAGAGTATTGGTATCGTGACCGGAATACCATCATATTAGATCTAACATCGGTAGTTAGAGACTGCAGTAGGCTAGATGATATGTGGTCTCTCATCGATCGGTTTAAGAGGGAGTCTCTGCCGGTAGTGATGGTCATCTAGGTGAAGGCCTGCGTGGTGCTAGCGATGTGCGTGTGCGGTGCTCAACGGTTGGCCTAAGACTAGAAGATGTGCGAGATGCGTACAAGCCCAGTATAGGCGTAAAGTCTTGGCCGATCACTGATCTGGCCTACGTGAGCAGTGTTCTGGCGTTCGCTTATGTTTATTCTGTCTGCGACTCCAGGCGTTACGCTTGCTCTCCTGGCTTGTCGTCTAGGTAGCATTGTGTGCTCACGTGCGCTGGCAGTAGTTTCTCACCTAATTGAGACAATTTGAGAACGTGAACAGAACAGGACGCGAACAGTACAGTCTCGAATGCTCACAGTTGAGTCAATGTCGTAGGTGCTCCATTGTCCGTACATCTCGCTTACTCGTCTATTGGGTAGTGTGATAAGCAATGCGAATTCTAGACTCGTGCTGACTAGTTTACGGTGGTTTCTGTAACACTGCCGAGGCAGATTCCATCTCATATGAGCAAGAATTCAGGATGTAAGAATTCTCTTCTTTAGGCAGCGCGTGCATATGTTTACGTCCTGCAGAGGAACCGTCTAGGCGCGAGTGAAACTAAGGCTTGCTGTAGTGGTCTGTTGCAGAAAGCAACTTAAATGCGAGAGTACCATGCTCTATGAGTAGTCGAGAGGGAGAGCCGGAGCATCAAGCCACTCATGTTGAGAGAGGAGGCCTTGTAGATGCGGCGAGGAGCCTCATAGGGTCTGAGGCGTTGGCAGCATCAGTAGCAAACTAGTCTCACTGCTTACGCATGCTTGCTCTAGAAGTCGCGAACGGCTCCACAGCCGTCACTATTCCAAGACTCCATGGTGAGCGATTCGGCTTCAGACTAGGCTCGATATCCATACCTCCATGCCTCTCGTCCTTACAACGTTTTCTGACCGACTTCCTCCGGCGTGAAGCGTTCAGACACGTGGCCTGTGCGACATTCCTCAGCAGTAGACTGTCAGCCCTGACGTTAGCTGATGGTGCGCCTTGCACTAGTCTCCGGATACCTGAAAGCCACTGCCTAATGAAGACGATATAATATTGTCGACGAAAACTGTCGAGAGACCAGGCAGAGCGCATGTGTGTCGATATGTCACAGGATGGTAGATATGCCCAAGGCTCTGTATGTACTGCATGTCTGATTGATCCAGTACTCGCTCCTCTGATACGCGTTAGGCGGGATCGGATAGTGTTCAGCGCATCAGTAGTCCAAGACGATCGTTCTAGAAACTAGCATCTCCACGTAGTGCTGTCGATGGCTGACTAAGAGCAAGCGAGTCTCGACACTGCGTGACCCATGTTCTGAGAAGGGGTTCTAGCAAGACTGGAAAGGAATGGTCAGAGGCTACTTTTCACTGCCCTACCACTCTCGGTGTCACACCGCGAGTCCGCGCCGCTGCTCGCGCGTTCCCGCACAATATGAACAGGCCGTCTGATGCTGTGAACCAGCTGATCGGTAGGTAGGCTTGTCATTGCTGTGATAGATTGATGAGAGAGTGGGGTAGTAGTCCTCAGATGGCATGCGGCTGCTCGACCATACGGATCTACGGCCAGGCATGCTGAGGAGTGGATGGAATGGCTCGCATGCGCGTGCAGTTGCACCGGTCGTTCGAACACATGTTAGAGCGGTTGATCGGGGGATGGACAACGATCTGATAGGCCTGCAGACTGCGACTGCAGTGCGCGGGACGAAGAGGGTCCGCTCAGGCCGAAGCGGAAATGTGATGTCGACAGTCTCTAGACCTCGTAGCTTGCTTCTACGATCAGTGCGAGTAAACACTAGATCCGCAGTGTAAACCAGGCTGTCATCTTGAGTTGATAATTGTTGTGGACGGACTGTAAGGTCTTCATCCTGACATATGTGCCAGGCAAGGATGTGGCTCCAGCCTAGCCACGATCTTAAGGGTGCGCCAGCACGATGTTCGCACAATGATGCGACGATCCGTCTATGCCTGGCACAACGCGGTTCTTTGCGAGATCACAGAACCAGCGCTCCGGTCTGCGATAGCGAAGAGAGCCTAAGCTCCGACAGGCAGTCGTCCTGATCCTGTCGTGAATTGGACTGGTGCTCCAAGGCAGTGTAATTTCAACATGCAGCCTGGTGTCTCTGGGCACGTGGTGCCACAGGAAGCATGGACCTTGGGGGACAAGTGCGCACAAAGACACCTGGCCGCTGCCGGCCTTTTGAAAGAGCGTGGCGCCGAACGCTGAGCTCGACATATCCGCCGGTTCACGCCGCAGAGATCATCGGTCCCAGCCTCACACACGCGCGAGGCATGTCGATCTCGTTTGCTGTGTTTTTGCTTTTTTTCTTTCTCGACTGCTAGATATAGCGGCCTTGTGCCGTCGATTACTGTGCCGCCATGTGTTCGGTGGTGGATGGAGTTTGTCCGGTACGGACAACGAGTGTGCCAGATACAGGACAGCTGCTTGATAAATTTTAGTTTGACACGTGGTCTGGCCTAGGGCAGGTGACGGCGCTTTGGTCTGGCAATCTAGAAGAATGCCTTTTATAGGCATCCTGGCGTGAGTGGAGGGCAGTCCAGCATGTCCAGAGGCCGATGAGTGGCCGGATAGACCCATCGCTCTGTGTCCGCAACAGATCGGAACGGTGATGCAGGCCATTCCAACGCCTAAAAGCCTGGCTAATGCCGCACATTTGCAGGCTTGCTGTGGGCTAGTTACGCCACGGAATGGATTACGCGGGTTAAAGTAGTATTCTTATCTGCCCTAAACGCTGGAACCGATCAAGCATAGCTGGCCTGCCGAGACCCTGCTTCACCAGAGCCCGGCCGCGGAATAGCGGCGTGCATGGTACGTCAAAGCTGGGCGGAATGGAGACTGCTGGGCGTTAGGGATGTGTCTCTGGTCGTTGATACGAGCGTTCCGCCGGTGGTACCCGTTACTCGGGGCGGACGTGGAGGCTTGGAGCTGAATTGCGGAGCGCTGATCCGCTGATCATGACTAGTGAGAGAATTGGGGGCCGGGAGCCCGGCCGGGCTACTGCGTGGGTACAGGAATCAGCTGAATCACGTCATCATAAGTGCTGGTGGTGGGGAGGAGGATGGAGGCGGAGAGTCAGAGGAGTGTAGACATGGCAGGTTTTTACGGAGGGACACCCGGTGCAGTCGGTCTAGGACGCGTTTCTTTTCTTGTTTTTTGGTATTTTGTTATGTGTTGCTGTTGGTCACAGAGAAGGAGCAGCACGGTCAGCGGCGCAGGAAGGCAAACAGGCAAGGTCAGGAAAACGTAGCGTGGAAACGGAACTGGTAGCTACAGGTTAAGCATATCTACGGTTACACATAGTCGACACTCTCAGAAAAACTCTCACCAAAGCACCACCTAACATCTGGCAACAGGTTTGCGGGTGCTGGTCAGCGGAAACTAACATTATATTGGACCAGCGCCCGGCAATAAGCCATTACCGGGACTCTGGCCCTTTAAAACTTTAACCAGGCCGGTCGCGCGCAGACCATAGGGGCGATGCTCTATAGCGCCGCTATGCGGCTCATTACGAGACGGGATACTCGGGGCCGGACAAGACAATGGCACGAGACGCCAGTCTCTCCCGGCAAGCGCGTCGCTGGCCAGTAAGCGAAGCCGGCGTGGGGAGGACTGGGGCTCTTGGACCAGCGGCGCTTGTGACCGCAATGCCACGCTGCCGACTAGGCCCTGGAAATGCAGGGGGAAGACGGACCGACGGTAGTGCGGCAAGACCGGCTAGCACCTGCTGACGACCGCCATGACTCTACTGCTGGAC
Organism: Phyllomedusa bahiana; assembly: GCA_025379985.1. Lineage (NCBI taxonomy): Eukaryota > Metazoa > Chordata > Amphibia > Anura > Hylidae > Phyllomedusa > Phyllomedusa bahiana. Next base: position 185,083 of record JAODAL010000175.1, on the reverse strand, counting down.
ATACATATTTGTGTTAATAAGTAGCTAGAAAGTCAAATGTGGATGTATTTATTTGGACACTTAAGGCTAAACACTTGATGACAATGATCCTTGGCGACATACTTTTTATATTTTTATTTAATGTGTGTATGTATATATAATACACTTACCACTACATATGTGTATACCTCTATATTTGTTATATATAGTTTATATATATAATATATTCATTTAAGGGGTTCTGCCCAATAAAGCTGTTTTATCAGGCCCTTGCTTTTCTACCGCACAGTTTTCCCAGGTCATACTCTATGGTGGCTGTGACGCTGGTTCTATCATGCAGTTGATTGACATTTATCTCAACTCCTATGTTCTAGAATTCAGACTCCGAGGCTGTTAGGATGGACCATTGGTTGATGACGAGGCGTGTTTAACAGCAGGGCAAGAAAGACGCTAAGATCTATCAGGGTTATATAGTTTTTCTTCAATGTAACTTAAAATAGGTTCTTGTGCAGTCTGATTAAGATAAAGCGGAGTAAAGTCTATAGCACCCGACTTTTTGGTTGGTTACATTGAGAATGTCTATGTTTACCATGAACTAAGGTCATGAGATGAGAACTGCTCTAGTTTTGAAAGGGAGCAAAATTAGAGCAGCAATTTATATGTTAATAGTTTTTATTTACCTAAGCCTAAATGTTTAAAGCTAGTCAATGTGGTGAGAATATCCCTTTAATAATCAAAATACAGAAGATTCTCCAATGGATATCAGAAGAACCATCTTTCGTTCATTCTTAGTCACCAAGATTGGCGTAACTTTAGCCAGCAACAGCCTTACTATTAGGCCAATTTGCTATTTGGCCCTGATAGAAGGAGTCGTCTCTATTCAGACAAGGTGGAAGAACTAGTATTTTTTTTCTGAATTGTCGGCAGATGCAATTTATTAGGGATGGCTTTAGGTATCCAACACTGGCATGCTTGGGCTTTCTCATGCTATCTGTGTTACGACTAATTATTTTTAAAAAACTACTCTTATTGATGGATGTCTGTAGAATTTATTAACTGTTATTAAAGAGACGAAAAGTTATTGGTGAATTGCTCTCTTTATGGTATAAACTAGAAACGAATACTTTGCTTTAAATAATCATTATTACTTAGTAGTTCATCATATGCTTGCACAGGGCACATCTTCTCATGGGAGGGCTTCCTTTTTGGCAGTTTATTGATTGTATCTACAATCTCCATTTTTCTTGTGGTTGTCTTTTCATGTTGTCTTAAGGTAACATTCATTTCTGGTTCTTACGTTAATAAAATATTACTGCATGTCTACAAATTTGCTTATGCATACCTATTTTTTTTACTAATGGATTATTCCAAAAGTTCAACAAGGTAATCAAGGATGAACAACTCTCATTAGTTTTAATTTGGTTGCATATTATTTACTTTCATGCACCTGTGCTTTCTGTTTTTAGTATGATACCTATAATCAACTATTTGTAGCTTGCTTTCTCTTTGGAATTGCTTAGAATTTTTCTGTATTATTCATCATAAGCGCAGTTATCGTACACTGTACCAAGATGGTGGCCGGTCTTTCAATTAAGAGATTTTTATAAAATGTAGGATGTGAAACAGCTGCAAATATTACTATCAAGTGTTTGTGAAAGGCGCTTGTCATATAATTGACTCCCCCTTTTATTAAGACACCTCCATAAGATATTAGTTAAATATTGGTCTAATACCTGCTGAGTTTGGTCTGGTCCACTCTGTCTATGTTCCATTTTAATCTGTACGATGACCTCCTAACTATCCCACCATAACTGATGTCCAGGGGAGGGAATAAAAGTTACCGGGTTTCAAAAATAGGAGGGCACAGGTTGGAACTTATATCTTTTCAATCCATATTGTCTTCTAAATATATTTTTATATATAATGTTGTGAACACAAGAAATGAATGGCATACATTTAGAACAAACATGAAAGACAACCACAAGATATATGAATCTTGTAAATATAATTCCAATGACGATAATTGCTTAGCAGGACACTGCCTAGTGGCCTTTTGTCTATCCTCAATTCCAAGGAAAACATGCTGATGTATTGATTTCATAAATAAAGGACTGTTCCTTGATCTATGAAGATCACCTATAAGTAACCAACATAGATGGAAATTATGATGTTAGGTATAAAGTGTCAATATATATTTTTTTGTCTCCTTGGACTTCTATACTTCTGTTGAATTTTTTGGAATCATCCCTTAGAAAATAGGTTTGTGCTTTTATGAAAATGTGTTAGTATTATAAAAGGTAATGAAAACAGGAGCCAATGAATTGTTACTATTTAGCTTCATGAAAGGACAAACCATAAGATTGATATGCAATCTTGTACAATTCAAATTTCAATTTTGAAATGTCCACACAGGCTACTCAGGTCAAGTCATGTAAGTTGCCGCTTCAACTTCTCCAGCATCATCCCACATGGTAAGATGGATGTAACATGGTTACACATTGATAACCATGTTGTGAAGTGTATTAGTGGGGAACTGAAAAGGATATGTGTTCTCTACTACAGATTAAAATTGGTATTCGCTTTTTATGTTAAATGATCTTGCAATTAGAAAACAAAACCGCGCTATCTTCTAAAGCAATTTTTATGTCCAATTAACAGTTATCCTACCTGAATTCCTAGGTATATACCCCTCTGTAATGGGCGGCATCGCTCCTTCAAGTAGCTATAGCTACATAACCTGTTTTGATCTCTCCTATGGTTCGCCAGCACTGGTTGCTATAGCTACAGACCTGGCTTCTACTGCAGCCTAGCAGAAGCCACTAAACACGCCCCTGAATTCAAAATGAAACCATGAAAACAGGACTGAGGTGAGATGAATCAGTGTAGTAAGACAACCCCTTTAAGAGAGATAGTTGTTAAATAAACTCTCTGTACGCCAGATTTGTACTATCAATACGTTAAACACGAGTTCCGATCTTGCCTATTTTCTAACAAATCGATACTGTGCCGATTAGGACAAAGGGTAAAATGTTATATTCTAGATAAATAGTCTACAATTCCCTTTATATAACAATTAAAGGGGTTGGCCACGAAGTATAATTGACATGGGAAGCTTACAAATTAAATAATGAACATTTTCACCCTTCATTACTATTAAAAATGTTCTACCATTTTTGTTTTAGCTGCTACCTTAGTGATCCATAGTGTACAGCTCATCTCCAGTTAATACGACCAGTAACAAGAGCTCCTGGTCGCACATGCTCAGATAGCACCTCTAATCACAGGCAGCAACTGTCAGTCTCTTCCCTGCTTAGTAATCACATACACTCACTGCTGAGTGAGTGTTGAACCCCAGGTGCTGTCATTCTACTCCCGTCCTCTGTACTCCTTAGTAATTAGTCAAACAGTGTAAATAAATAAAAATAAAGCTCAAGCAGGTATGTGCATTGAGACAAAAACCACCACATGTTTGGCACCTTCAGGAATTTAAACCTAGGACCCCTATGTTGGAAGGCAGAATCTCCAACAAATCGGCTACTTTGTAACTATTCAGAGCTTTTTACATAAGAAGATCTTTCTTTCACTATAGCGAGCACACTGTTGAGAAAGGCAGAGTGAGATCAGACTGCTGGTTCACATGCAATACAAACAAATCATACACACCCCTTTTGAGCACAGTGAAAGCTGAAGCTGGATAAAGGAGGTATGCTCTTTTCTGATTGTAGCATTAGCTACAGTGTCAATGAGGAGCAGTTAGCTGTATAGAGTGAAATTTTTGTCGGCCCCTTACATGCAGGAGCATTAAGGCATCGTGACACAATTCTGCTGTTTTCTGATTATAGAGACAGCTGCAGTGTCAATGAGGAGGCAGCTAGCTGTATAGTGTGAAATTGTTGTCTGCTCCTAATTCTGAGTGAGAGGCAGGAATGCAAGCTCCATGAATATGGCCGGGGGACCGAACAGAATATAAATTATTAGAGCCCTCAGCTAATGAAATGCAAGGAGGAGGGTTCCGATTATCCATCCAGCACTGGAGAAGTTTGTTTACAGAAAACGAAGATAAGGAATACTGTGAGAACAAGACGGCTTTGCTAATGACATCCAATTGCAAAGTTGCTTGTTTTCACTGTCCCCTTATTCTGAAGACCATTTAATGAAATGATACAAGCCCTTTAACATATCACAACTGCCTTGTGCACAAATATAAGGTCCTTCCTCAACCTTAAATGGACCAAGAGCAAGTCTAAGAAAAACATTTAAGTTGGTTCAGTGCTTCACATTTCTTGAAAGCATTGAATCTGCATATCCTGCTACCTTTCTAAATTCTGACCCTGGGGGAGTAAATGCACATAGAGCAAAATGTTACTAATGTTGACCACCAGCAAAACACTAGTACAGTGTAAGGAAAAACAGAGCCTTCCAACACCCTAGTCTATAATATTCATCTAATATTGTCAGTCTTGATAGGACTTGAAATGCATCTGCACAACTCTAGTAAGTCACCTCTGTTCTCGTGTAATAAATAAGGCCATGTATTGTAATTTCTAAAGCAGCCTAGGAACATCCATCACCATATTTATCCCAGCAAAGGTCATTTTGACATTGCCACAGCTCTGTCTAAACCAAATGTGACAGACACCTGTCCTAGTTTGAATAGCTACGAGTGAAAGTTCTCCTTCCATTCCTATTTTGCTTATGCTTTTCCTAAAACATTAACCCGCCAACAATTTATCCTTAGGTGTTCTGTCAGAATTTATCCATCACGCCTTCGCAGCTCCTCCACCATGTACATAATGATAAACACAAAACATTTGCTCTCTAGCTGCACCTTGCGAATCGTCGAGCAGCACGTCTTAGCCCAACTGGTGAAAATGTGGGTGAGGCAAATCGTCTTGGGCTTTTCTTTAAATTCTTTTGACTGTCTGTCAGTATTTGTTTTTTTCCTGTTTGGCCTAAGCATCCAAACAGTGTAACAGTACAGCTCGCTCTCTGAATTTTAATGATGTTGTGAGTAATACCGCGACATCTTGAACCTACATGACTGGGCGGGATGCTTAATAGCACTGAGGCATAAACCTGGGCTGCAAATCCCTCGTGTTTAAAATAGCCTGTTAATTTTTTGACAGAAGGGTCCTTTCCACTACAGGGAGGCGACTGCCTTCAAATAACCAATAAAGAAATAAAGTGAAAACTTCATGGCTGCCAAAATTAATCTTCTGTGTGGTCAATGTTGGCAGGTTAGTTACTGGAAAGATATGGAGCAGGAAGAGGCTGCAGAAAAAGTAAAAACGGCTGGAAATGAGTCGTCCATCATTCTGACAGAGTTAGAAGGAAATACATTATATCACATAACCGTGAGAGCGTTTAACAAAGCTGGATACGGACCTTCAAGTACAGCAGTGCGTGGCGGCACCAAGAAATCACGTAAGTATGCTTATGCTCCTTACACCGGCTACTTGCACGTTTAGCCGGGAATAACAAATTTTTTGCTTTCGGGGAATTAGGGGAAAAAGTCTAAATTTTGTGTATTAAAGTTTTAATCTATGTCCAGATACAGCATTCATCAAACTATCTTAATTATCGTATAATACAAAATAATTGCTATGCAAATAATCAAAAAAAAATGATAAAGTTTTATTTGGGAAATTTCCCAACTCCTGTTCCTGGTGTGCTGAAAAAAAAAAACTGTTCAAGGGTTTCACTTTGCAGAAAAAAATTTCAATTGCTGTATATTATTATTGTATAATAATGTATATTAATATTTGAAATTGGAAAATTAAATTTGATCACCTACTTTTTTGCTACGAATAGGGTAATAAAAGCACCACCTAATGTTAGCTATGTATAGGACAATAAATGAAATTTTTATGTTCTTTTTTTAAAGAAATTTTAATTTTTTAAAATTTGGTTTTAACATTTTTTTTAAAGTCATTGTAAAAAAGGGGGAACCCAATACAGAATTTTTTTTCCCCTGGCTTACGACTCAACAAGGCTAGTTATTTGAATACCAAGACTTGCTGTGAAAATATGATAGTAAAAAGAACCAAAGACCCTTAGGAAGTTTGGCCACTTCATAGCTAATGTTATTATTATTATTATTATTATTATTTATTTTAAAGCGCCATTTTTTCCCATTTTAAAACAAAATTTTTTGCAAAAATATCAATAGATGAAGCCCTTATTTAAAAAGTTTTTCCCCCTTTTTAGGACATTTCTTTTTTTAAAAAAATGCTCCCAAAGTGATGTTTTTTAAAATACATTCCTTTTTTGGGTTTGTCAGGGGTCGCAAAGGGCCTCCATTGCCACCCGAGGGGGCACCATGTCCTCTGCCCCTGACCACGCTTACTCACCTCGGGCCTGTCCTTGCCCCATTTGCCATCCTCTTTTGTTTGGGTACCAGCTTTCTAGAGTGCACCTGCATGCCAGCTCTGTGAAATTTATAGGGAAAACGTGTTGGTAATTTGATAATCACCGGGCGCTGACCCTATATCTTATTTCCTCTTCCTGCTTTGCCTTCCCCTTCGGGTTGTTGTTTTTTAGGGGAATTTTGCTGTTTGCTTTCTCCCGGTTTCCCATGTTTCCCCTTTTTGGTTCCACATCCTGTATACCTGTGACAGTGGGAAATTGGACAGGGATCCCACCGGGGTTTCCCTTTGCCTGATTTTCCAGGACATTTTTGGCTGTAGTGGCCCACCGGAGTCTTCTTTATTGCCAACCCCGGGGCACTATGCAGTTTTCTTGCCCCCGGGCAAATCCCCCCAAACCCCAGCCCCTTCCCGACAAGTCACCACCCTGCTGCCCCCCGGCGGGCCCTCCCTTAAAATTATTCCTACGGGCTTGCTTTAACAACAGGAACCCCAAGTCCTGCAGGAGGTCCATAAGTCAGTGCTCCATTCAGATGGAGATGATGGTGAATGAGTTCCTCTCTGAGTGAGGCAAGGTGGCATTTATTGTAAGTCTACTGTCTGGTGAAGTCTTGGCCTGGGCTACACCCCTCTGGGCCCAAAGGGGGAAACCCAGTGATGCTAACCCACGGGTTTGTTTTTTTAAAAGCCTTCCAGATTGTGTTGAAAGACCCATTTTCTGCCCCCCGCTTCTTTGTTAAAGCTTTTTTTATTTTAATTATAACTTCAAGGGGGAAATTATGTAACCCGACTCCCGATGGCGGGTTTTTTCCGGGGAAAAACAGGGAAGTCAGGGAACAAAAAAACACGACCCCAAACACCAGCTCAAAAAACGGTTTGTTTTACTGAATTTCTGGAACCCAATTTGGTGAAAGATCCGAAAAACACAAATTTACAAAAAAACGTACCGGGGGCCCCTGGGGTGCAAAAGCGCCCCGCCAAAAAGTGTACCCCTTGGAAGCAGGGTTAATTTTACCTTAACCCGGGGGGTTTTGGGAAAAAGGGGCCGTTTAACCCCCTTACCTTTCTTAAAAACGAAATAAACCAACGGGAAAAAATTGTGTATGGTGGCAGTTGAAAGGGGCTCGGGTGCAGAACAACAGCTTCCCCACAGCAAAAAATAATTTCCCCTTTTTTCCCTCCCAAAAAACACGGGGACACAAATTTCCCCCCACAGATAAAAGGGTTTTTTTTTTTTTCCCAAAAAGGGAAACGTTGGTCCCGGTTTAGGGGAAACTCCCCAAAGCCCTAAACGGGGGATGTATTTTTTGAACCCCTCCTTTGGCCTGAAAAAAACTGACCCAAAAAACTAACAAAAATAATATCAGGCCTTCTCACAGCCCTGAGCTGGGTTGGCGGGGGCCACGAAACCCGCTGGGGTTTCCTTTTAAGAGGGCCCGGAAATTTCCCTGTTCTCGGGGTGAGAGGGAAAGGAATGGAGGGTCGGCTGCAGACAGTCCTCTCTATTTTTGGCGCTTGTCCTTCTTGCCCAGGAGTTGTCTCTCTCCCTTTGTGTTCCCGAGGGCCCTTTTCCTGTATAGACGTCGGGCTTCCTCTGCCCCGGAAACGACTGTGAATCCTGGCCCTTTTAAGCTCAGTTCTGTCTCTGCCCTGTTCCCCACAAAATCTAGCTGCTTTTTAAAAATGGCTGTTTCTGTGCCGGGTCTTATAAAATGCCCCTCATTTGCATATATGGAAAAGGAATAGGGGGCATCTTTTTTTTGGCCCAAACAGTAAAAATACAAAGAAACTTTTTAAAACGGGAAATTCAGGGGATTTTACTTAGAAAAACAAAGGGAGGCTTTTCCCACTATCCCACATCCCCCCCAATAAAAGTTGGGTCCTCGACAAAACCCCCCCCACACAAACTGTTTTTGGGCCCATAGGGGCGGGGGGGGGTACACCAGCTTTGGGGATCGGGGTTTGCCCCTTAATGGGGCTATGGTTTTCGGGGGAGCCTCAGGCCCCTTTCCCCTGGGGGAAGGGGGGAAGTTTTTGGTGCCCCCTATCCCCTGGGTGGCAAAAAATTTGTCACAGCGGGAAACCCTCATTTTGAAAACCGGGCAATGGGACAGCCCACCATTTTCAACAAAGGGGAGGCTGCTGGACAGGGGTAGGAAATTCGGGGGGTAGTTTCAGGCATTTAAAAATCCCCGCCCCTTTCAAAAATATTTCGGGGGCAGATTTCGTGACGGGCCCCTGTCCCTATCGGCTCTACCTCGTAGCTGGGATGGCAGGGTCCCCCCTTCTTTTGGGCCCAACCACTTAGGGGGACCGCCCCCCACCTCCCATCCAATTTCCCCAAGTGGCCTTTTTCCCCCTGACCATGACCCAAATCCCCTGGGTAAAAAACTGTCTCTTGCACGGGCCCTTTTGGGGGTTTTGGATGCACCATTTGTTTCAGGGGCTCTCCAAAACCTTGTGCACAATCCGAGTCGGCGGCGGTTTTCCGGGGCCCGGGGCCGTGGTATGGTCGGTGGTGGTGCTGTCGGACTGGGCATGTGAAGATTCAATCTCTCGACCCGGTTTTTTCCCCTAACTAAAGCATGTGTGGGGGAGTACCCCGTGGTTTGTGCCCCCCTTTGTTATGGGCCCCCACTTTCAGTTTTCAGGCGGGTTTCCCTCAGGCCCCCTACCCCTTTTTGGGCTGCCCTCAAAAGGGCCCGCAATCTGGATAAGGGTGGGGTTTTTAAACCCGATCACAAGCCCCCGTTCCCCTGGGAAATGTTTGGAGTAGTAGGGGAAAAGCTCAATCCCATACAACGGGTACAGTTTGCTCATTATGGGCCCCTTGGAAATCCCCCCCCTTTGGGTGGGAATGTATCTCTGTGGGCCCCAAAAAACCCCCTTTTATTAAAAGTGTTTTGAGACCCCCTCCCCAAAGCGGGCTCTGCAGTTGATCCCTAGTGGGTCCCAGCCCGGCATTTAGTGAAAGGGTCTGTATGACCAAACAGTACAATTTCCCCAGAGGCAGGGGTACCCAATCTGCAAAATAGCAATCATAAGGAGTTTCTGGGGGGCGCAGAGATGTCCGGTTTTGGTCTAAAACGGGAGCCCGCTTTTTCAGTGCCTTATTTAAAACCCACAGGTACGCCCCACTTGAGGAAAGCTTAAACCCAATGCTTAAAGTCGGGGCGGGGGTACCCCAAACGTTGAAGCCCCCCTTATCGGTTTTGTCACCCCCAAAAAAGGGGGAGCCTCTCCCCATGGGCTTCCGGCGGCCTCTGGTCCTAATGACTTTGGGGAAAACCAATTTTTGTCTGTGCTCTAATTCGATTGTAAGAGATGGTCTGCACGGGAAAACCCCGGGGGAAACACTGGGGCTTATCCCACTGTCTCAAAGTTTTTTGCCCCTCCTGAGTCGCGGGGCCCTGCTCCTTGGTCGGGGCCAGCCCCCGAAAACTGGACCCCCCCCCTTCACTTTCTGTAAATCTGGGAAAACCCATCCTGGACCTTTTTCCCAATAAGCCACTGCCCTTTCCCAAAACACCATCAGCATCCCGGGACACCCCCCCACTTGAGTGTGCCCATCCTGGAACGCGGGGAACTGGTTTTAAAAAGTCGGGCATTTCAGTGTCCTTAATTCCTCCTCAATGCTGAAAGAGGGTTTGTCTGAGGGGGGCCCCCGGAGAGGGGGCATGGGCTTTCCTTTTTCCCCCCCTGCCCGGAACTTAATGGGGGAATTGGATTTTGAAAAGTCGTGCCCCCCTTCTGCTTAGGGCCCCAAAGTTTTTAGCTTTTCCCCAAAAATTGCCCCAAGGGGTTTTGTTGTGGGGTCATGCAGTCCCCTCTGCCCCTATCAGGTACTCGGGAAAAACCTTTCAGTCATGGTCCTTCCCAGGGCAAAACATTTTCCAAATTAAAGGAGCTTTTTTTTGTAGGATTCCCGCTCTGACTCCCGAAAGGGAAAACCAAATGGCTTGGGGCAATTACTCTCTCTCCCCCTTTCCTAAATTGGGACAGCACCCCCCAAACCCCATGTGGGATACCTTTTAGTATACACAAAAGGGGGGTGTCAAAACCGTCATAGGCCAAAATTGGACCCACGGGTTTCCAGCGCCTTTTTTCACCGCTTCAAAACCCTTTCTTGCTCCCGAGGTCCCCTAAATAGGGCATTCTTTGGCCCCCCAGCAGTTTCCCCAAATTTTAACTCATTTAAGGGGCCCGTCAGATGAGCGAAAAGGGGTTATAAACCTTCGGTAATACCCAGCAGTCCCGGAAAATGCCGCCCCTCTCGTATTTTCCCCGGGGCGGGGCCCAGTTTTTGGGACTGCCTCCCCCTTTTAAGGGGGGCCGGGTTTGTACCCCTTCCGAAGGGGACCACATCCCCCAAAAGTACTTTTTGCTGCGGGAAGGCTGGCATTCTTTGGCTTTGATCTTGGGCCCCAGGGTTTTCTCGTAGTGTTCCAAAAACCTGCCCCCATTTTGGGGGAAAATGGTCGTGAAAAAATTCCCAAACCCACCACATCATCCAGGTAGATCAGCCCCAGACTCAAAGTTAAGATACCTAGACAGTTTTCCCCATCAGCCGCAAAAATTTGTCCCTGGGGCGTTGGAAAGAAAAAAACGGAAACCGATTGAACTTTTTAGAGTCCCTTAGGCAGAATGAAAGCTGTCTTTGCCCTATCCTTTTTCAGCCAATGGGGACCTGCCAGTATCCGCTGGGGCCCGGTCAAAGGGTCGAAAAGAAAATTTGCATGGCCTTTGAGCGGACAGTGACTTTCAATCCGCGGGAGGGGGGTAGGCATCACGAAAAGGTTGGGCATTTAAACTTTTGTTGTTACGAGAACCTTGATGCCATTTTTTTTGGGACCCCAAAAAAAAAACTGGGGCGGCCCCGGGGGCTTTGGAAATCTCTTTAATCCCCCCGTTTTTCCAGCATGTGGCCACCCCTTTTCTTTCACTTCCTGGGACATTTTGGGCGGGATTTTGTCGGGTTTTCCGTTTTTCTGTTTTGGGGGGGGGCATCAAATGTGGGGGTTTTTTTGCTCGATGGGTTGAAGGACACCCGAAGTCTTCTCTTTTTCCGAGGGAAAGCCTTCCCGGATTTTGTTTGAGGGGGATCTTCCAGAGCCCGTTTTTGCCCCGGAGTCCCCGGGTCCCACGGTCAATTCCCACTGAGCCATAATCCCCTCCCGGCCCTTCCCCTTCCACCGACGGAGGCTCGCCCCTTTGGGGCGCCCCCTGATAGGTCCAGGGCCGACCTCTTGTCGGGGCCCTAGCGTGACGTCCTCTGCCGGGGGGGATTTCTTTTCCCCGGAACATGGGGCTTCGGCTAGTAGGGGATTTGCAGGGAAAGGTCAACTCGCTGTCCATGATGGGTTTAGGGCCCTCTCATGGGTAAAACAATTTCCCCCTCTCCCACCCGTGGCAAGGACCCGAGCTACCAGTGGTCGGTTCTGTGTTTTTCCTGTTTAGACTGGTTTTAACCAAGACTTCCAGCCCATTTTAACTTTCCCTTCTGGTTTTTCCCCCCTGGCGCATCAAATTTTTTTTCGTTTTCGTGGTGGGATCTTGATTTGGGGCTCTTGCTGAAACCCTTTACGTGCCCAATGGGTCGTGTGGGGGTTTCTGCCCGTTTAGCTCCCTTTCCTTGTTTATTAGGCCTTCTGGTGGGCCTATAAAAAAAAAGGGAAAAAGTCCCGCATCCAATTTACTAAAAAATTGGATGCTGGGGCTGTTTCTTTTTTCTTATTTTCATTGTTTCCGGTGGGGGTTTTTTGGTTCCCGTGCTTTTCCCCAACACCGCCCCTTTCCCAAACTGAACCAAAAACAGGGGGGAAGTGATTTTCCATTTATACAATTTCTTCGAGGGGGGCCGGGGGCGGGGGTGGGGCCCCCTTTTCCCAAAATTTTTGGCCCCCCCTTTGGCCTAGAGGTGGTGATCCAGGTCTCGAAGCACGTTCAAAGCCCAGGATAAAATCCCCTCCCTCTTGGATGGGGTTTATCCCCAGCACAACTCCCCTTTTGCCAAAAGTTTTTCCAAAAAAAGTCGGAAACCCGCATCCAAAAATTCCCCTTTTACATCCGGGGTCACCTTTTTTGGGGGGGGCCCTTTTTGGCCCAATGACCCCTTTCCCTCCCTTTTGGTTCCCCTCATGTGCCCCCAAGTGTCTCTCAAAGAACCCCCCAAGGGCATCAGGGTACACCGGGCCCCGTATAACTTGAAAGTGCACCTTTCTGCCTTCTGCTTGTTCCATTTTTTTAAAAAGGACTACTGGGAAAGTATGCTACTCCCCGCGAAAGGGCTTTTGGGTTTTTGTTGCTCCGCCACGGACCCAGCTTCTGCGGCGTTGGTTTGTTTAAAAAAGGCTTGCCCTTACATGTTTTGCGGGGCAAATTTTCGGGGGTTGTGGCCAAAATGTTGACAAGCCCAAACAGAAGGGCTCCCTTTTTAAATCTGCAAAAACCTTTGGGGGGACCCTTTTTGCGGTTTTGGGGCCTGTGTGGAGTGATCTTTAAAGGGGGTGCTGTGGGGAAGCCCAAGTACTTCTGGAGCTTGTGGGGGGGTTTTGCCTTCATCTGAGGGCACCTCAAACCGAAAATTCTTTTAAAATTGCTGTAAAGCCTGGGCCAATCTGTTAAAAAACTCTGCGTTTCCCCCCTGTTTCTGTTTTTTGGGTATTTCTCCCCAGCCTTTCCCAATACGGGCATGGGTTCCTCTTCTCTCTCTACCCGTGGGTAAGTTTGACACTGTAAAACGTCGGTTTAAACTTTTTCATTCGGGGCTTTTCCTGCAATTTGTCCCGTAAGGATTTATTTTAAAGTCCCAAATTTAATGGTCTCATAGTAGTTATCTTTCTTCAGGGAAAGGGCCCCGTAGCAAATTGGGGCTCCCCCGCCTTTTTCTCATTCAAAAATTTCCCGCAGGGCCTTAGTGTACTGCATGAGGGTTTTCCCCTCTCTTTGCGGCCGGTTGAAGAAGTAACTTTTACAGGTTTCACCACTTTGGGAAAAAACCCCCCTTTGGGGCCCTTCCAAAAGCGAGGAAAAATTTTTTTCCCCGTGTGTCTTTTTTCAGGGTCGGTCGCCCCCAAATTTCTGTCCGCCCCAACGTCCCCCCCCAAGGCCCCCTGGGGGTATCTCTGCCCAGTTTTCCCGGAGCTAAAATTTCTTTAAATTTTTTTTTTTGCTACGCACCCTTTCTGTTCCCGTCCTGCCCGGGGTTATGTTTTTCCGTCAAATTTGGGGGGGAAAGGGTTGCAAAAGTGGCCCTTTAAAGGGAAAAAACTCACTTGGGTTTTGCTGTAGGGGCACCCCGAGCCTTGGCTTGGGCGGCGCCCCAAATTTACCCCCGGGGGGGAAAAATCCCCCCCCCGAGCTCCCCTCTATAAAAGATCGCTGTTTTCCCGCAAAGACTACGCCAAGTTTGGGAAGCCCAGACCCCGGGGGAGGTTTTTCCCCGGGAAAACAGCGAAGTCACGGACCAAAGAACACGACTCCAACACCCGCTCAACCCAAAGGTTTGTTTTAGAATTTTCTTGGGAAGGGGAAAATTTGGGGAAAAAGATGCCCCAAAAAACAAATTTACAAATACGTATCCTGGGCCCCCGTGCTGCCCCAAACACGCCGCCCCGAAATGTACTCTCTGGATGCACAGTAAATTTACCTTTAAAGGGGGTTCGGAAAGGCCGATAACCCCTTCCTTCTTTAAAAACCTTAAAACACCAACGGGAACAATTGTGTATGGTGGCGTTGCAGGGGCTCATGGTGCAGCACAGCAGCTTACACAGCTTTTAAAAGATTTACCCCCTTCCCCCCCATACAAAACCCTGCACCAAAATTTCCCTTTTACAGATGAACTGGTTCAAGTAGCTAGTGGTGCAATAGCGAACTCTCCAAGTCCTAAACAGGATGATGTATTTGTGAAACCCTCCTTTGGCCTGTAACTGAGCCTAAACTAACTAAACTAATATCAGGCCTTCTCACAGTCCTGAGCTCGTTGGCGTGCACGCATCCGCTGAGGTACCTTAAAGATGGCCGGCAATTCCTGTTCTCAGGTGCAGATGGATGGAATGGATGGTCCGGCTGCAGACAGTCCTCTCTATCTTGGCAGCTTGTCCTTCTTGTCCAGGAGTTGTCTCTCTCCCTTTGCGTTGCGATGGCGTCTGTATAGACAGTCAGGCTCTCCTCTGTCCCTGGAACGACTGTGAATCCTGGCTCCTTAAGCTCAGTCTCTGTCTCTGTCTGTTCTCCTCAGAATCTCAGCAGCTTCTCAAAATGGCTGCTACATGTGCCAGTCTTATACCATGTCCCTCTTTTGCATATACTGGAAATTGGACATAGCGCCATCTTGTGGCCAAACAGTAGAATACAAAGAAACATTTTACAACGGTCATGCATGGGATTTTACTTAGAAAACACAAGGAGGCTGTCCCACTATCCCACAAATACACGGTGCAATTACACATGCTGTCGTCTGAATTCACGTGGAATAATGAGGACTTCGGTCGAGATCTGCCATCCAATCTGGATTAATTTTTTGTTTAGCTATAAGAATAGACATGCGTTTTGCAGAGAGACTTCCACAGCTTTGTCCGGTGTTCCAAAGGCCTCCATTTTCTCCTCCAAAGGTTTCTCAAGATGAGCACATACAAGTGGAAAGAGCCCACCTTACTGAACAAGAAGGTTCCCCCTGACGCAAGCAGAACCTCTGCATCTACAGCGACATTTCCTCTTTTTTCATTTTCACTTGTTATATTTCACACTGGTGGACGAGAATATCAAGGCCGATGCTCCATCTCATTTTTCTGATATCATTGGCCTTGACTCTGCACCTCAGCATATCATTCTGTCTTAACATCTGATCACTGCAGCTCCCATTAATCGTCAGGGAAGACCTTCGTGTGTCCGGTCGTAACAAAAAGAATCTTGAAGTGGGGACATTGTTTTATGCTGGCTGGTGCTCCTGGAATCCAAAAATCTTTATTACTTATATCTCGACATTATTAGTGGCCTAATCTTGTTCAAGATATAAAAGCATTTGTTCTCTCTTATGTCACTTGTGCCCCCAACAAGATCTCTCATCTCAAACCTGCTGACTTGCTTCAGCATTTGCCTATTCCAAAGCAACCCTGGGCATATATCGCAATGGACTTCATTACAGAGTTACCACCATTTTCCAATAATACTGTGATTTGGGTGGTCACAGATCGATTCTCCAAGTTGTAGCATATCGTTCCTCTGCCTAGTCTGCCCTCAGCTCCCCAACTTGCCTTCCATTTCTTGCAGCAAATTTTTCACTCACATGAACTGCCTCTACATATTGTTTTGGACCAGGGAGTCCAATTTATGTTTATGTTCTGGCGTGCCCATCTTCAAGACAAGTTGGAATTTTCCTCCGCACACCACCATCAAACTAACAGGCAAGTCAAAATGGGGAATCTGTCTTGTCTGATGTTCCTGTGGTAGATGCACAAGTCCAAGACATTAACATGATCTGGCAAAAAACCAAACGTTCACTTCAACTGGTATCCCCATGCACCAAAGTACAGGTGAATAAAAGATGAAGGCCTCCTCCAATCTTCTCTCCAGAAGATAAAGTCTGGTTATCAGCAAAGCATGTCCGTCTGAAGATCCCCAGCTTCAAGCTGGGCCCACACTTCCTGGGGCCATTTGAAATCATCCAGCGCATCAACCCTGTGGCCTACAAGTTCTGCCTTCCTCCATCAATGTGCATCCCAGACTCCTTCCATGTTTTGTTTCTCAAACCTCTGGTCCTCATCCACTTCTCCCAAAATACTTTATCTCTGCCTCCCGAAGCTGAAGCTTTTGAAGTAAATTATTTCAGCTGAGACGTCTATTAGGGGGAAGCGGTATTATCTAGTTGACTGAAAGGGGTTCAGGACAGAAGAGAGATCTTGGGATCCAGATGACAGCATAGAAGATGTGGAGGCCTTGGGTGGGGGGACCATCATGTGTTGCACTGCAGCCTCCGGGCTGGGGCGTGTTCGTGCTCCTCCCACCCCGGGCCATTGCTACTCACCTCTCCCCGCTCCTGCTCCACTGCTGTGTGCCAACACACGTGTACTCACTCCTAGGGTGCGCAAGCACCGACTCTGTGAAATTTAATGGGCCAGCGCACCAGTAATTGGATAATCACTGGGCGCTGACCCTATATGTTGTTTTCTCTTCCTGCATGCCTTGCCAGTCCATTGGTGTGTGTTAGTGAGAGCTGCTGTTTGTTTTCTGCTAATACCATGTATCTGACCTTCTGCCTATTAGTATAACTGTGTTGCCTGCCCTGATCTATCTGCCTGTCCTTGACTACACTCTTACCTGATGTTTTGGTACCACGCTTCACCCCAGCCGCCACTGCAAGCAAGTCGCGTCAGGGGTAGCAACCTAGGATTCTGTCGCCGGCCTTGCGAACTGACATAGCTTATACCACCGCTTGTGGTGGTCCAGCAGATCCACATCCCATAAACCTGTGACATTGTCCTTCTACAGTTATAATCTGTAGATATCTTTTAATTATCAAAGCTCAGTATATATCCATTGAAAGGCCTATGATGCAGGGTTCTTCTCAGGTACTTCACTTGAAACCCTTTTTTGTTGTTTTTTGTAGGCTATGCCACACACAGACTATTTGCTGTGGAATTTTTTCCAATTTTAACTATTACGTAACAGTTGCAGTCCACAGGAGTGCACTGATTGGTCAGTGGCCCACATTTACTGTGCAGCCTATGCTTGTTTGTGGTGTAAACTTTGCCAAAGCATTTAATCTTAAAACAATTTTATGTTAAAATTGCAATTTTTCTTGGCTTTTGCCAACTTTTAAAAGTACTGAGATGTCTGACTGATTTAAAAAAAGTTACCAAGGTCTCACATGGTGCCCTTCCGTGGTTGTCCACCACTTCTGTGGGCAGCATCCTTTGGTCGGACCACGCACCTATTTACTGCGGGCTTTCTGTTCCTTCGTTCTCGCGGCCGTCGTGGTCGTGGCGCCTGAATGAATCTCTGCTCCTGGATACTGTATGTGTCTCTGACCTATCTCAATCCATTGAGCACTTCCAATTGGATCATTCCCATGACACATCATCTCCATGTGTGAAGTGGGAAGCACTCAAGTGTGTGCTCAGGGGCGTCTTGATCAGGCACGGTGCGAGATTGAAAAGGGATAGGGCTTCTAAATTGCAAGCGGCGCTGCGGCGAGTGGAAGGTCTTGAAACCAAACATAAACAGGCTTTGACCCCGGAAGTGTTAGCAGACCTTCTTGCTGCAAGGCTGGAAGTGAAGCAGCTTTTAGAATTCTCTTGGAAACGATTTTTGCAAACTGGCCGTAGTAAATTTTATGAATACGGCAATAAAACAGGTCGTATGCTGGCTAGAGCGTTACGCCATTAGATTACAAGGTCCCATATCCCCTGCATTAAATCGGCTACTGGGGCCCTGGTTCACACCACCTCGGAAATCAAAAATGACTTTCACTCTGCCTTATACAATATACCAACCTTCCCTAGCTCCCCTGAAGGGACATCTCATTACGAACCTGTCCTTCAAATACCGGAGTCTGCCATTTCTGAACTGGAGGCCCCTTTCACTATACAGGAGCTCTCTCTGGTTATCAAAAGTCTACCGGGAGGGAAAAGTCCAGGCCCAGGCGGTTTCACGAGCAAATTTTACAGGGTGTTCCAGGATTCCCTTGCCCCTAAAATGCTAGACGCCTTCAATTTTATCTCTGCAGACAATTTTTTCCCAGCCCAATCATCCCTGGCCCACATCGCGGTGATTCCTAAACCGGGTAAAGACCCTACAGCCTGTGGCAGTTATAGACCCATTTCTCTACTAAATGTGGACATCAAAATATATGCCAAGTTACTGGCAAACAGGCTGAATCCGCTCCTCCCGAGCCTGATTCACCCGGACAATACCCTAAAGACGCTTGACATAATGCACCGCGCCCGCGCCAAGGGAACTCCCCTGATGGTCCTGTCTCTGGACGCCGAGAAGGCCTTTGATAGGATCTCTTGGCCCTGCCTATTGTCCACCCTCCGGCGTCTAGGGATAGGGCCTCTCTTCTGTTCTAAGATTATGGCCCTCTATCATTCTCCTTCTGCGCAGCTCAAAATCAGTGGCTCCCTTTTAGTTCCCTTTAGCATTCATAATGGCACGAGACAGGGCTGCCCACTTTCGCCTCTCCTATATGTTCTGGTGATGGAGAACCTGCTGGCTGCCATTCGCTCCAACTCGGACATTAAGGGATTCTCCGTCGGAGTGCATGAATATAAATGTTCTGCTTTCGCGGATGACCTTCTGCTTTATATAACGGACCCACTGACGTCTATGCCGGCTTTGATGTCTGAGTTGGAGCATTTTGGATCCTGGTCCAATTTTAAAGTTAATGTTTCCAAATCGGAAGTCCTGGATATTGGTCTTCCTCCTGGTGTACTTCACCAGCTGCAATCCTCCTACCCATTCGTGTGGCCTCCCGCGGGTATCACCTACCTAGGCATTAAAATTCCCGGGGACTTAGCCAAACTTTTCTCTCTGAATTTTGAGACACTTCTTCGAAGGATCTCTTCGGATTTAGATAGTTGGGGTAAGCGAGAGTTCTCCTGGTTTGGAAGGGTAAACATCCTTAAAATGACAATCCTCCCCCGACTACTGTACCTTCTCCAAACCATACCCATTTATATTCCTAACTCGTTCTGGAAGAGCGTTCAGCATATTTTTACCAACTTCATTTGGTCCTCACATCGACCGAGACTTGCTTACTCTCTGTTAATAAGACATAAAAGTGTTGGGGGTTTGGGCCTACCGGACTGCAAGAAATATTATTTGGCGGCGGCCTACTCTCGGGTCCTGGACATGGTGTGCCCGGGAGGCGGTAAACTTTGGACTCAGTTGGCTGGGGCGGTTTGTCCTTTGTCTTTGGCCTCGCTCCCTTGGATCTGGACTCAATCCCTGGTTGACAGATATCCAACCTCATTTACGACGTGTCATACGCGCTCCACGATTCTCATTTACAAATTCTCCTATAATTTAATTGATCGATCTGGGCCGTTACTTCCTGTAGTCGATAATCCTGCATTCCCTCCAGGCCTGGAAGCTTCCTCTTTTCTCGGGTCCTCCAAAATAAATCCACTTCGCTTCCATACTCTGGCACGGGGATCTGACATTCTCCCGCTCCAGTCCCTTCCTACGGAGATGACGTCTAATCCCCTCTCTTTCTTTCAATATGCCCAACTACGCCACTTTTTTAACTCCTTCAAGCGAACGCGTGATTTTGGGAGATCTCTTTCACCCTTTGAACAAATGTGCCTACTCAACACACCTCCGCGGCATGTCATCTCTTCTATTTATAGGGAATTATCCTCTACCCACTGGTCCACATTACCATTTTTTTGTAAGGCCTGGGAGGACGAACTGCATGTATCTTTCTCGCTAGCCCAATGGCAACGCTGCTTCACCCTTACTCATAGAGCGGTGATTGCCTCTAGGGCCCAGGAAACGTCTTTCAAAGTTCTCTCCAGGTGGTATAGGGTCCCCTCCCTTATGCATAAATGGTTCCCCTCTGTGCCAGATACTTGCTGGAGGTGGGCACCTTGATACATATCTGGTGGGAATGTCAGTCATTGAAGAGTTTCTGGGATGCAATTTTTGACATTATTCAGGAGCTTACTAGCTTTGTGTTACCTAAAACCCCGGAGGCAGCTTACTTTTCATGTTTGATTCCACAATTTCGGTCTATAAAAAATTGTTACTCCGCCATTTGTTGCAGGCGCAAGACCATCATCCCTAGGCACTGGCGATCCGCTGACCTACCTGCTATCTCAGAATGGTGTGCCGAGGTTTCCACACCTATCATATGGAGGAGCTCTTGGCCTCTCTCATGATCAGGTGCAACAGCTCCATAGACGTGGACCCCTTGGCTCACCTTCTTAAACTCCCTGCGTCCCACAACTTCCTACATTAGAACAAACTGTGATTCCACTTTGATTCTTACACTTGAAGTTGTTGCCGCCGTAAGTGGCTCATACGATGTGTGACTGTTTTTTTTTTTTTTCTTCTTCTTCTTTCCTGTGTCTCCTGTTCCCCCCTTCATCCCTTACTACACTTAAAATGTACTCTTGCCATCGCGTATCTATGTATATGTGTATATATATATGCATATGTTTACTCTTTCGGACTGTTGACATTTGGTTATCTCAGGTACATTATAGTCCTGTTATACTATCATTTATCTCTATATGCGTTTTTATGCTTGTCACTGATTGTTTTGTTGTGAATTGTGACTACACTTCAACTTATGTTTCAGGCCTCAGGGCCTCACTTCTTAGCTAATATTGTTATGTATTGTGCATTTTCGGAGATTCCCAAGTCTCCCTGTTTGCATTTGTTTTTGTATAATCTGCCACCTTTCAATAAAGCATCTTTTGAATCGAAAAAAAAAGTTAGCAAGGCCTCCAATTATAAGATTTATTGATAGTAAAGCAAAAAAATTGCACACATTTTGGTGCAGATGTACACTTGCTCATATCTGACTTTTAAACGGTTTTGAATGTGCCAAGTGGCATGTGCCTTTTAATAAATTCTCTCCAACTTTTTTTTTTTCTTAGCCTGACATAATAAACGTTTTCTTTTGGATCAGTGTCGGATTGGAGTAGCTGGGGTCCACCAGTAGTGTTGACTCTTGGAGCCCACCAATTGTGTTGATTCTTACAGCTACTATACATGACTGCACATGACTTTTGCTTTGTGCCTCTCTTTCTTTGCCTTTCTGCCTTAAAAGCAGCCCAAGGCCTGCTATTTTCAGGGGCCCAAATGGGGTTTCTCTTACTCCCCTGTGGGCTAGTCTGAGCCTAATTTGGACAACAGCTGTATCTCAATTAAAATAAAAAACAACAAGTCTGTGTGTAGCCTCCGCATGTTTAGCTTTTACATGAGGTATTTCCAAATTCAAAGATGCCATAAAAAAGTGCTTCTGCCAGCAAATGGTGCAAGGGAAAAGATCTATAATAGCCAAATTTGCACTTTACTGCCAAAATATGCGCATTGAAATTAACAAACTGCTAATTACTTCTATGGCACATCTGGTCCACAAGGTAAAATAATGGACTGAAAATCTCAGCACAAATTATCTGCATACAAACATGGCTTGATAATATTAACTATAATATGGAAATCTCCAAAATGTAAAAATATGCAAACCTGAGTACAAACTGAATGTGCTGAAAAAAAACTATTAAAAAAAAAATTGTTTGTAATTTTGTTTTCGTCTCCGTTTTTCTTGGATGGTTTTTTTTTTTTTTCAGAAATTTCCCTTAGTGGTGAACTGTAAAATTGTCACAGCAAATACCTTATTCCGAACATATTGATATTTCATTCCTTCCAAAACAGGGCTAAGCTTCTGTGACACAGTAGACAGATAAAAGAATTCTGGTTTATACGCTCAGTATAAGTTCAGTCAAGTGAAGTAGTTATTAAAATGACGCCGCTGGAGCAGGAATGGTTTATCAGCCTCCAGCTGTGTTAGCAGGACAACTATATAGAGAGCAATTCTATGGCTATGGATTGGAATAGTTATTTACATTTCATTTGTATATAAAAGAGATTCTGAATAATTTTTTTCCCTCTCTAGCTCCCAGTCAAGCTCCGAGCATTGTCAAATGGATGCGGAACGGTTCCCACGTGTCCTTGGGCTGGGAGGCTGTCAGATCGTTAGCAAACGAGTCAGACGTCATGGGATACAAGGTCAGTCAAGTGTTTGATTCGAGGTATATTTTCTATCACAAGCAGTATGTGGAAGGATAGTGTTTTTGCTTTTGCGTATTTTTTGTTTATTTGACTAAATACGATATATTGAATACCAAAAGAAATTGTATCCAATACAGTAATATAGAGATGTAAAAACAATGCTTTATTAAATCTTATTATAAACAATTAAAAAATATATCAATAACAGACAAATTACACCCAAATAAAATACCCAACTAATTCCACTGAAACATAATGCTATTATCATGTAGGTGATAATAATATCAAAACATCACATAAATAAGTACAAGAACATCAATTTTATACATCACCAAAGATCAGCAGATTAGAATGAACCAAACACCAGACCAGAGGTTTTTGGTTCATTCTAATCTGTATCACTGGAAAAAGACCATAAAACTTAACTTTTACTAAATTTATTTAAGAGGAGCAAAAGTAAACTCCAGATACAGTTATAATTAAATGATCCAAACTGTCCCTATATAGAAACCTAAAGGAGCAAACCTAGCCAAATTTGTGGGATAGTCGCCCGATAAGGACGGACCCCCCAAAGTAACCAAAGGGGATAAACCCTATAAAAGCCCTACACAAGACAATGTAAGGTGTCCTGGCAAAAAAAATCCCACAAAAAGCAAAAAAAAAAAAAAAAAAACTAAACAAAAGACCCCTCATACCAAACAACAT
This sequence comes from Phyllomedusa bahiana, assembly GCA_025379985.1. Classification (NCBI taxonomy): domain Eukaryota; kingdom Metazoa; phylum Chordata; class Amphibia; order Anura; family Hylidae; genus Phyllomedusa; species Phyllomedusa bahiana. The sequence continues at coordinate 162,296 of JAODAL010000175.1, read as the reverse complement.
GCTATAACAAAAAAAACAAGGCCAGTCTCAATAATTATGCCAACGCGTTTCATACCCTGATGTATAGGGTCTCATCAGGGGGCAGAAAAAAAGACAGACATAAGCCTTCCAAGTAAGCTCAAGATACTTTAGTGTGGGCCAAAGCAGAAGCTATATAGGGATAAAGACTTGTTAGTTGCTAGGCGGTAGCATATGGTAAGTATAATACTGTTTGCACAGATACATAATATTTACTCACTCATCGATTACGATCCATAGGGAAGTCTCCATGCAAAAGAAGCCCTGCTGGCATACACTATCACTTTACTCACAATTAATGGGGATAGTCAGGTATCGTGATGGAACAAGTATGTTCACATTAAGGACCCAGCCGCTGAATACTGCCTTAAGAAATCGAAATAGATCCAGCCATAAAAGACTATCACTATATTCCCATGATCTTCAAAGAAAGCCAGCAAGTAATGCATTATACTTACATAGTTTCATTCGTGCGGGCTTACAGAGCCCAATTCATAGAGTTAACTGTAACAAAAAAGCGGAGTGCCGCTTCTCAGCGGCGGTTCTCTAGTCTATCTGAGCGTGGCCTCTGTTCGGGTCTGACGTAAACCGGCGCATGCGGGATTCTTTAATCTTAATCAGCCTTATAGCCAGACCGTCAGACAGGTTCCCTGACATCAGAGAGAGGAAAGCTGACCAATACTCGGGGAAACCGCTTCAAAACAGAAGGCGGTGATCTAAATCTAGCCAGTTGATCTCCAAGAAAGCGCCACGTACATTATATATAGATAGAAGACGGGGAATTACGGCTCGTGTTTGTTATAATATCAAGGTATACATGGGCAAAACAAAAGAGGTTTAATGTGTAAATGTGTCAAGATATTACAATGAAACACATCGGAGGTAACAATTTCTAGTTCAGGAGAAGAGGAGGCTTCCATTCCCAGTACACAGAATATAACATATTACAGAATAGGAAAAAACTCAAAAATAGCAGTTGAAGTTAATTTGCCCATTTAAGTAATGCAAATATAGTAACAATAAGATGAACCATGTATAAAGATGTTACAATATTCCATGGATTCATCAATCTCTTTAATAATACAAAAAAGAGAAAAAGACATTATACCTAAAAGGAAAGAAGATATTAGTACGGGAGTGTAGTAGGGGAAGGGATACTGACATCCAAAGAAGGAGCACTAAATAAAACAGTTAAAGTTAAGCTGTTCATTTAGACCGTGTGGGGATACAGTATCCAATCTGAAGATCCACTTTGTCTCAGTCTGTAACATTCTTCTATCCACATTTCCCACGTATTGATGCCCTAAAATGTTCAAGAGCCTCAAATTGGAGGGATATGTTGTTTCCCCCATGTACTGAATTGAAGTGTCTCCCCAGTGGAGTATCCCGTTTGTTTCTGATATCCCCTATATGTTCAAGAATGCGCTGTCTCCAAGGTCTTATTGTCTTTCCTATATATTCCAAATTGCAGGAACATGTGGCTTTGTAAATAACATGGGATGTGCTACAATTGATAAAATCCCTAATGTCATTAGGGATTTTATCAATTGTAGCACATCCCATGTTATTTACAAAGCCACATGTTCCTGCAATTTGGAAATTTTTAAGGAAAGACAATAAGACCATGGAGACAGCGCATTCTTGAACATATAGGGGATATCAGAAACAAACGGGATACTCCACTGGGGAGACACTTCAATTCAGTACATGGGGGAAACAACATGTCTCTCCAATTTGAGGCTCTTGAACATTTTAGGGCATCAATACGTGGGGGAAATGTGGATAGAAGAATGTTACAGACTGAGACAAAGTGGATCTTCAGATTGGATACTGTATCCCCACACGGTTTAAATGAACAGCTTAATTTTAACTGTTTTATTTAGTGCCCCTTTTTTGGATGACAGTATCCCCTCCCCTACTACACTCCTGTACCAATATCTTCTTTCCTTTTAGGTATAATGTCTTTTTCTCTTTTCTGCATTATTAAAGAGATGTGATGAATCCATGGAATATTGTAACATCTTTATACATGGTTCATCTTATTGTTACTATATTTGTATTACTCAAATGAGCAAATTAACTTCAACTGCTATTTTTGAGTTTTTTCCTATTTTGTAATATGTCATATCCTGTTACTGGGAATGGAAGCCTCCTCTTCCCCTGAATTAGAATTGTTACCTTGATGTGTATCATTTGTAATATCTTGACACATTTACACATTAAACCTCTTTTGTTTTGCCCATGTATACCTTAATATTATAACAAACACGAGCCATAATTCCCGTCTTTCTATCTATATATAACTGACGTGGCGCTTTCTTGGAGATCAGACTGGCTAGAGTTAGATCACCGCCTTCTGATTTGAAGCGGCTTCCGAGTATTGGTCAGCTTTCCCTCTCTCTCTGATGTCAGGGAACCTGTCTGACCGGTCTGGCTATAGGCTGATTAAGATATAAGAATGCGCATGCGCCGGATGACGTCAGACGCCGAACAGGAGGCGCGCTCAGATAGACTAGAGACGCGCGCTGAGAAGCGGCACTCCGCTTTCTGTTACAGTTAACTCTATGAATTGGAGCTCTGTAAGCGCCGAACGAATGAAACTATGTGAGTATAATGCATTACTTGTTGGCTTTCTTTGATGATCGTGGAAACATAGTGATTGTCTTTTATGGCTGGATCTATTTCAGATTCTGCTTGAGGCAGTATTCAGCGGCTGGGTCTTAATGTGAACACTACTTGTTCCATCACGATACCTGGACTATCCCCAGCTTAATTGTGAGTAAGTGATAATGTATGCCAGCAGGGCCTTTTTTGCATGGAGACTACTCCTATGGATCTTTCTGACTGAAATCGATGAGTGAGTATATATTATGTATCTGTGCAAACAGTATTATAGTTACCATATGCTACCGCCTATGCAACTAACAAGCCGTATACTATATAGCTTCTGCTTTGGACCACACTAAAGTATCTTGAACTTACTTGGAGGCTTATGTCTGTCTTCTTTTCTGCCCCTGATGAGACCCTATACATCGGGGCATGAAACGCGATGGGCATAATTATTGAGACCAGAGCCTTGTTGTTTTTTGTATATAGCATGGTGTTGGGTATGAGGGGTCTTTTGCTTTAGTTTTGTTTGGTTTTGTTTGCCTTTTTGTAGGATTTTTTGCACAGGACACTTTACATTGTCTTGTGTATAGGGCTTTAATAGGATTTATCCCCTTAGGTTCCTGGTGGGTCCGTCCTTATCGGGGCGACTATACCACAATTTTGGCTAGGTAGCTCCTTCTTTAGGTCTCTATATAGGGACAGTTTGGGTCGCTTAATTATAACTGTATCTGGAGTTTACTTTTGCTCCTTTTAATAAATTCAGTAAAAGTTAAGTTTTATGGTCTTTTTCCAGTGATACATTTTGCTTTTTGACTATAAACATATTTCTTTTTGGGTTATCTATTTTTCCCAATTCTTTCTGATATTTCATTCTAATCTGCTGATCTTTGGTGATGTATAAAATTGATGTTCTTGTACTTATTTATGTGATGTTTTGATATTATTATCACCTACATGATGTATAGCATTGTGTTTCAGTGGGATTAGTTGGGTATTTTTTATTTGGGTGTGATTTTGTCTGTTACTGACATATTTTTATTTGTTTATAATAAGATTTAATAAAGCATTGTTTTTACATTTTTATATTACTGTATTGGATACAATTTCTTTTGGTATTCTTTGTATTTATGGTATCCATTCTATTTGATTGGCCCTTGTATTTATAAAAATGGATGGAAGTCCTAGGAAAAAGACTTCTAATGATTCCAGCGCTTGATAAAGAAAAATACTTTATTGTAGCAAATGTTAAGACCCACACATGGTGCGTGCTCCGGGCAACGCGTTTCTAACCCTTCCGGTTCTTCGTCACGGCCCTGGTATTTATAGGTTTACTAAATACAGTATATTGCACAAACTAAGAGAAAAACACAACAATATTTTTTTTTTATAAATTCAGTCAGGATCTATTTTTTATTACTGAATTTACATACTTCATCATTGCCCCTTGAAATATGACCAAATTTTGCCTTGATGGTTTCAAAAGCAGCTGCAGAATCCAGACTTCTGTGAGAATGGGCAGTGTCATGGGATGCGTTTGCAGGGAGAGGGAGGAGGAGCTGAACATTGATTGTCAGCAGTATGTACCTGTGATATTTGCTATCAGCTTTATAATAGAGGTATAATAAGGAGAGCTCTGGTTGGTTGCTATGGACAACAAACAAGTCTTAGACCTAGACCATTTTCATACATGTCCCCGTGTGTTCAAATAAAAGGCAAGTTGTATTTTTGAGAATTAATTTTTTTTCATTGAACAACTACAGTGCTGTTGTTCAATCCAAAACGTAAATAAACCTTAAACCTGAATTTTTCAGAAAGTAAAAGTTAGGTTTTGGCTTTCTTAGTAGAATATCCGTATGTGTGCATAATTATTGAGCAATTTTTAACATTCAGAACTATTATGCAACTAAATGAAAACTTAACATTTTCTCACCTGTTTATTTTCATGGTTAAACTAAGAATAATAAACAAACTTACAGCAATCACAGCCTCCCAGATAGTGTTCAGAGAGGTAGATTGTTTCCTTCACCGTAAATTTCCTGTTTAAGAAGGGCACACGAGTTATTAGCAGGGTTTAGGTCAGGTAAGGAAGGCGGCCATGTCATTATTCTTTCATCTTTAAGGCCTCTACTGAATAGCCGAGCCAGGGAGTACTATGATATATGCGATGGTGCGTTGTCTAAAAATAGTAGTCCGGCTGCAGCTAGGTGTAAGCAAAGAAGATACTAGCGAGCTGCGGCCAACTACTATTTCTACTTTCTAAGACCTCAAGTGACACCTTTGGGAAAGGTTGTAACTTGACCGAAAAGGTTCAGGAAATGTCACTTATATTTATATGTCACAGAAATATTTATTTATATATGAGGAGAAGGTGTTTCATTGAATGTGAGCTATGCAAGAGTCCCTAGACAAAGGTCCCTGACCGAAAACGTTTGGGATATGCTCTATGAATTATATAATTTTACTAACTTCACCCAGATTTTGTTTTGATTTTGCATACTGTGATTAACGCTAATGGAAAAATAAAGTTTTCTTAATTGCATCAAGAAAATCTGTGTGTGCCGTTGGTTATATGGACTGTGTAAAGAAATATTTATAACCAATTATGTGCGGTTGATTATATTGGATTGAAAATTATGGGTTTCTTAAAAAAGAAATAATCCAAGGAAGAAAAGAAAGGGAAAAGCTAACATTTTATTTTTAATATAACTTCTTAAAATGCATTCAAATATGAAAGGTAGAAAGATAGACATCTTCAATCAAAAACAAAACTGCCTCTTATTAAATATCAGCAGTATAATCCGAACATAAATGCAGTCCTCTTGTCTGATTACAGGAGCAGCGTGGGGAGCTATAAATAGATATTCATCAATATACAGGCCACACCTAAAAAACTAACAATTTCCTTCTAAGCCCTGCCTAAATAGCAGGGACCCAGCCCCAAAAAGGGCGACCCCACTCTACAGAGGCTAGCCCTAGACACACCTACAAAGACGTCACTAGGTATAAGTGATTGCCAAAAAGGGTATAACGTCTTCAATCCCTCAGACTGAGTTCCATACATCATCTTCTGGGGGATTGAAGACGATATACCCTTTTTGGCAATCAATTATCTGGTGACGTCTTTGGATACACTTCGCCTCTTAGGTTTGGTGAATTTATTCACTTTTTGTGCCTATTGTATGTTTCCTGATGAATCACAATCTAAAGTGAGGAAACGCATCGGGTACTAGAATACTATATATACGATGCTAACAGCAGTTTTGTGTAAGTGTGTCCAGAGTCAGCCTCTGTATACTGGGGTCGCCCTTTTTTGGTATTGCTTTTTATTTTTTATTGGTCAGTTGCAGTTCTTCAAAACTCAGCGCGCTGTAGATGTAGAGGTTTTTTTTCAGGCAGTTTTTGGCATTTGTTTCCTCATAGACTTACATTGTTTGTTTTATTTTTCTTCACCAATAAAACTCGTATGCATGGGTGCTGTGCTTTTTCATGCAATTTTTGTTGCAAAAAACAATATAAATACTGCATGAAAAAAAATACCATGCAAAATACAAGTGGAAATGGTGCTTTCTGGTGGTTTTACACACATTAACTATTGTAGTTGCACTGGAAAAGTGTAATAAAATACAATTAGAGTTTTTGCCGCCTGGTGCTCTACGCGAGTTTGCCGTCCCTATCTCTTTAAAGGGGTTTTTCCCACAAAGTGAGTTCTTTAACTCCTTATCAGCTCAGTGGTGAATATAAACATAGCATGCTGAGTCATGAGCATTGCAGGGGTGAGAGGGAGGGGGTGAGCAGAGAGTGAGGAAGAAGGGAGCGTTTCAAAAGTTTACTCAAATAATAACATTACAACAGTGGATTATTTATACAGCAGACAGACTCATACGCTGCACTTTCTCCCCAGCCCCTTGAAAGCTCATTCATGTTCCCTGTCATCAGATAAGAAGTGCAAACATACAAGTGCGGCCAGATCAGCTCCTCTGGTCGTGTTTAATGTAAACTTTCAGGTAACTAAGGAGGACTGAGCAATGCTGTAACTCTCACAGGCTACATTTTTGGTAATCACATATATTTAGAAAAGTGATTAAATACCCATTTTGGAGGATCCCACGTCAACATTACATCGTGGCAAAACCCCTTTAAATGTTTTGTGACATTAGCAGTGCCTTATCTTTCAGACTGCTTGGTGTGACAGGCTTGCTGGTACTTATAGTTCCACAGCGGTAACTGTGAGTTCCAGCATACCACACCAGATATGTTTTCGGTTTTGAAAAATATTAAGTGTGACATATATGAACAGGGCTGCACCAGAAGTCTAGTGTCTTTTCAGCCCGAGAAATAACTCAGCCCCGTTCGCTCTATTTTGAACCAAGTGCACTCCAATGTCAGACACATTACAGGGCACCCGCGGCCTGAGATTCGGGGGTGGTGCTGGAGGCGTGTCGTACTACAACCATACAAAGCTATAGATTTATAGCTTCAGTACAGCAAATCAGGGCGCATTACTGCTGTAACAGGTAAACCACCACTAAATGCTTTACCTGCACCAGAAGTGTCGCTTCGTAACTACAAAGCGCTATATCTATGACTCGCAGTAGAATAGGTTCATAGATTCAGGTGCAGTCTATACAAAAAATGGCACCTGGGTGGTAAAAATCATACATGTCACCCTAAGAGTGGTATGCTAGTACTTGCATTTCCACCCCTACTACAAGTAACAGCATGCCTGCCTCACAAGCTAAATTCATGTAACATAATGTATACACCTTACAGGTTGAAGCACGCTTTATATATTATGCATATAAAGTGTGCCAATAAGGTGAATACATTATGTAATATGAGGTTGACCGGTGTGGCAGGCATGCTGGCACTAGTAGTTACACAGTACTTCAGGTCCTAGCATGCCTGCCACACCAGTCAACCTCATGTAACATAATGTATACACATTACAGACACACTTTATACACATTCCATATTCCTCAGCCTGTAATGTGTATACATATGAATTCTCATTAACATTACAGGCACATCTTATATATATTTAATGGTAAAGGCTTGTGTATTGGTAAAGGCCTCGGTGGCGCCACTCCTCCAGGGCTGTTTTTTAAATTATTTTTAAAAACTTACTGTGCTCTGAGACTGCATAGTAAGTGGCTGCCTGCCTGGGATGATCCCTGCCCAAAGGTGGGGCTTGCAGGAGGGCAATGGCAGCATGGGACGGCCACTGGCTCTGGGACTCGGAGCAATGCACTGCTGTGCAGTACTAGGGTATGTTTGTGCTCCTCCCAACTCCATGTCACTAAGGTGCTTCCCGTGACATGCACTAGTAGAAATGCCATCTGGGGTGGACCAGCCTCCACCCAGCCCCCCCATCAGCTATGCCACTGAATACAGTAGAACAAAACAAAAGTGAATTTTTGGCACAGTGTGCCAGACATATTTATTATGGGCTTTAGACTTTTTGAAACTGTTCTGACAAGGGGCATGGCTTAACTGGAGGTGGCCATGGCTTGTTAAGGAAGGGGATATGAGCGACATGTTGCACCAAAAATGTTTCCAGAAAAGTGCTAACATTCAGTCAGAAAATAAGGCAACTAATGGCTGGTCTAAAAATGTGTTAGACAGCATGAGCCACTGTGATAAATCTGGTGCATTTTTAGACAGCATTAGTAAATATGTTCCAGTGTTTTTTGGAAAAACATTACCATAGGTTTTGATGCAGTTTTTTAAACCAAAGCCAATAGTGGATTAAGTGGTAATGTAAAGAATGGAAATATAATTTCCCTTCCTGCTGGAGCTACTTCTGTCTTTGGCTTAAAAAGTGGATAAAGGAGAAGGAGAAATATCCTTCCTTTTTCATCTCCCTTTTATTTTTCATTTACGATAGATGATCACGTAAAAATGTCCAGAAATTTTCTTTAAATAGCAAAATTTTTTTAAAAAGAGATTCTGCAGCAGCTGTGGTGCTCAGCAGGCAATGTACTAGCTGTGCTCCATGTAAGATCTTTATGACTTCTTTGTGATTAGAACATATAGGAGAACATTTTTGTTATTTACACCTTCTGAGGCTGTAAATTATTGTTATTCTTCAGGGATTTGCACCATAAAAGGGTGTTAATGCCATAAATATAAAGTTGTCACTGCACATACATTAATATCAAACATAATTTGCAGTATTTATACTATGAATAGGTACGAGTACTAAAGCATTAAGTAAAACCTGAAAAGCACTGCTCCTTTATTAAGTCATTATCATGGCCATTCATAGTAGTAGCAATACTATTTGAACTTTAGGTACAATAATTTTACACAGGGGTTTAGCTATAGGGAGAACAGAGGTAGCAGTCTCTCCGGGAGCCCTGGTGCTTAAAGAATTATTGCTACATAAGAAGATATATAGTAGGAATGAATGATAGTAAGTGGGGCCCTCATTTTGCATTGGGGCCCAACAGTATTAAATAGATTGTCCAGTTTAATAAAATTATAGCAAATTGGGCCAGAATAGGAAAAACTAGAATAAAAAAGTTATTCTCAAATTCTAATCTCCCACTGCTGCAGTTCCGAAGCTCCTGGGAATCCATTTCTCTTCACTTCCGGGTTCTTCTCTCAACACACAGGAGAGGCACATGCTCCATTCGCTTACTATAAATTGTGAGCTTCTCCTCTGTGTCAGGACAAGAACCTGCCAGTAAAGAAAAGGGAATCTCAGGGAGCTCAAGGGGGACCACAGCTGGCAATCTGGAGGTAAGCATCACTTTTTAGATTTTTTTGCAATCCTGCTGTCTTTCACTATATTTTAATAAACTGGACAACTCCATTGTTATCTTTCTGTTAGTACCTGGTATTTTTTTCTCTACATGTATATACCTGTTAACCCAAAGTTACATATCTGTCTCTAATTCAGTTACATGATACTTTTTTCTAAATTATAGGCAAATAAATATTTTTGGGAATAAAAGTTTCCATTTTTCATTTTTGCTTTCTTTGATTATGTGAAAATTTCTGATTAATGAGTTCCCAGGGGATTCTGTTTCTCCTTGTGGAGACCACTAAATGGTTACAGTCCAAGCAATGCTCCCTGGGAAAAATGGTATACAAATTAGTTCATCTTCAGAAGGAAATAGACTGTCACTCTGGTGTCACCTACTGGAGGTAGCAATTCTGTGATTTAATGTCCGACCCATAAAAAGCCTTCGTTTTTGAGTAGCGTTGAATAACTAGCACATTTTCTAGGATTTTTCCCACTGTTTTTGTGTAGCTTGCAGCATTGACACAATGAAACCTCTTTTTCTGTGATTTTTTTTCTATATTGAAGCTGTTAGTGAGGTTCTGAAAGGTCACAGCTTGGAGGCCCTTGTTTAAATCTCCAATCTGGTGTTCTACCTTTGAATTAAGGCATAACAGGCAATTTTTCGATTTCCTAATCCATAGGTCGTGTTGAGACAAGAAGGTCACAGCAACAGCCAAGTCATCCAAACACAGACAACTTCAGCAGTGGTCTTACTTCCTGATTCTGGCTTTTATATTATTGAAGTTCGAGCATATAGTGAAGGAGGAGATGGAACAGCTAGTTCTCAAATTAGGGTACCATCATATTCAGGTAACCAGCATGTGTTCTCCTGTGATATATCTATGATGCAAAATATAGTACGGGCAGGTATGAGGGCAAGGAGGTCATGTTCTTTCTACATTTTTATGATCTCCAAGTTAACCCCTTTCAGCTGGATGCATTCTGGGCTTTAATAACCAGTACGTTTTTTTTCCTTTACAGTTCAAATTGCTATAACTTTTTTATTTGTGTAATTTTTATTCATTTATTTTATTTACTTATTATTATTTTGGGTATATTTTTAGGAAATTAAAGCAGTTTGGGTGTTTTTTTTCACTACCATTGGGAATTCATTTAAAATTGTTGTACTATTGCAGCTACAATGGCCTTAGTGTATATAGTCACATACAGACTATTTTTTAAATGAGATAAAATTAACATTCTAAAGCGAAAAAATATTATTTTTTGTCTACTATTGTGTGACAACTATTTACAAAAATTGGCATGTCAATGACATGCTTCAATTGAGGTACCTTTGCTTGGGGTTTGCCTTAGTATATGATCGGCAGGCATTCATTTAATTTTTTTAAAGTATTTATTATTACTTCTTTTATTTTACTGTTTTTTTACAATACATTATTTTCTTTATGATCTGTCTCCAAAAAGGTAAGAAAATTTCTATTTTATAAAAAAAAATGTTCATTTTCCCAACATCTGGAGCTTTAATAGCATCCTCAGTTACAGGGGGCGAAAAAATCCCAGACACAGAAACTATCATTGTTGGGACTGTGTCGAATATAGTTAGAATTAGCAATTGTTCATGTGACCTGTCAGCCTGTAATCATATGATCGTCAGGTCTAATAAAAGTTGTATCAGCACCGCTGCCTCCTTTAAATAAACAACGCTCATAGGAGCAATGTATATAGTACAATGCTAGTACCATTGTTGCTTCGTTTTGTGGGTGCCTCGCAGTAAGGATTCATTAGAAATGGAAACCTGATGCTTTTTACATTATAGAACCATAAGATAATATTGCAAACGTGAGTGTGGAAGTTTCAGTAAATGGTTGTCTGATGGAATTTTATTTTAAGAAAAGGGGTTAGGGTTAAAATAACATTACTTTACTGATCCCCACCACTGTCCCTCTGATGCTGCTAAGATCGCCACTGAAAAAACACAGAAACAAGGCCATACTCACAGCTCAAAGGATGGACTGAAAACTGAACCAGTAAAGAGGCAACACTGGCCTATATGCTACTTGGGAAAAATAAACAGGTGCAGCTGATTGCTGAGCAGTAGCTCACATACCCCATCACTAGGGGAACAATTAGACTACACATTAAATTGATACCTGTTCAAACAGTATGCAGAAAAGCCACAGTATAATACATGGGGAGATTGCACAAATGGAAAAATACAGATAAGACAACCACTCACACACCTTCAATATATGAGAGGGGTGGTTACTGGTATTATAATTGCATATAGATAAGGCGATACACTGGCCTCTACTTCCTTATTCCGTCCCGTGAAGGAAATTCCTTCTCAGACAATCCCTGGTCACAGTGCTTACCCACTTTCACCAGTGACTGGCTAACTGGGCATTTCAAGTCATTTCCTGTATGTCAGGATCGGGATGTGGAAGTCAGTGGCGATCTAATGAGTGTCAGAATAGCAGCAATGGGGAATCAGTAAGGTAGGTAATGCTTATGTCATTTATTTTAACCCTCCCAGTTATTTTTGCTGGGCAACCTGTTAAATTGGTGAGGCTATAAGACGGAGTGTTGGCTCCTGAAAGTATATTGTTTAAAAACCTGAACCAGAGTGTGACTGACGCTTCAAGACCAAAAACCATATTAAATGAGACTTTTCTCAATTAATGTAACAACAACTTGTCTCAATGTAGACTTTTTGAATTTACTCTTCTGAACTGTTTTTACTACATTTTTTATACAATACGAAGCCATGGTTACATTTTGCCACAAGACTAGCCCTTCCCTATTAAAAGTGCTATCTGTGTATCCTCCTAAACAGTACCACCAGCATGTCCTCATTTATAATTCCCCATAAGTGGCATAGTACCATTACAGTGTTACCATTATTTAGCACCATTGTAGTCTTTCTATTAATAATGCCAGCTAAATAGTACCAATAAAAAATACCTAGAGTCTCCTGATTTTAAAAGTGGAAGTCTCCAATACGCCAAGGTAGCAAATAGTGAGCAGTGTGAGCTTGTTATTGCTCTGTAGTACAATGTAGTAGCACCAGATCATCATAACCTACTCACCACCCTGTTGAAGTCCTAGTGTAACATAAATTAGTTGAAACACATAGCTAAACAGTGGACAATTGCTCAGTCTACTCTTTAAATTCTGGGTTTGCTAACCCAAGCTCTAGGAAATGGGTAGTAGTCCCAGATTACTAGGCAAAAATTAGAAGGGTTGTCTGGTGAACCAACAAAGGAAATTCTCAAACGACTTGCTCGAGTCTTTATTCTTCTCCCTGTGATGTTGTCTGTGCTAATTTGTGATTTTCCCTTCTTTGTAGCTGTACTGCAGAATTTCTTGGTTGAAAGATCATCTGCTATGCTTTGTTTGTCTTCATTTCTCCCAACCTCAGTTTTAGTACACACCCCATGTTTCTCCCCTCATGTTCAATGCTATGGGAGAGAGGACCAAATGGGTGTGGCTTAAAAGGCTGCCCTAAAAAAAGGCAAATCCCCTTGGTTAACTGATCTCCTGAGCTCCACACAGAACTGTTTCCTACATGTAGAGACACAGAGCAACTAAGCATCCTGTCAGCTGATGTAGAACTAAAAGAAGCTGACGGAAGACCCTGTACATACAGAAGTGCCTAACTTTAGGAGCAATAATAATTAAAAAATTGTTTTTTTCACTGGACAACCCCTTTAATGTTGCCTTTAGCCATGAATACCAGGGAGCCCTATAACAAATATTCTATATGACGGCAAAATTTAGAGACAGGAAGACTTTTTTTAAGGTAATAACAAATAAGTATTCTACTTTGTGTAATCAAACAGACAATATTAATATTTATTTGGGGGACAACACCCGCAATAAAACCATGGAAAGTGAAAGTGTTGCCCTTAGCAGATAAATCTTTTGCAACATAAGGTGTATTTCCCTTTATGCTCGTTTTTATAAATGAGTTCCATTATTTATTACTTATTTCTCAATATTAGCAATGTACATGATGTATTACACAGAGGAACATTAGTGACCTGGAATAAATGGCGCTTCCACATTATTCCCTGCTGGAAATTGTTCTAGATTCCATAGTAAACATTGGAAAAGTAGTCTAATAGATCATTTATTTCACACACATAAATTAGTCTCCACATGTTTTGTCATTTAGGCCAATTGATGAATGAGACTTAGAAAAAGCATTTAATAACTCAGATCACAGAAGCATTTACCTGACAGTATCCTACTGAGCGGACACTATTCATGAAGGTCTGCTACACCATTAGTTTTATTGCTGTTCTGTAGGATGCATCTACGGCTCTAATAGACTGCAACAAAACATCAAAACATTCAAGTCATAAAAGCGACAGAGTGCAGTTCACAGTCTTCATATCAGCAATTTATTATCACATGGACAATGACCAGCAATATAAGGGTTCACATACTTATTGTGCAGCATTTTGAAGAATATTTTGCAACAGCCATAACAATGAGGTACAGACATGGTACATATACACATAGGATAACTAACTACATAGAATTTCCAGCTGTACTATACTTACTTTCTGAGTATAATCCTTTACTTCACTATACAAAAGCTTGATTATTCATGTTAATTTAAGTGGGTTATTTAAAGAATACCACATTCCCACTCCAAAATCCAACCAACCTTCCTTACTTGCTCAAACCCCCTCATATATCGTAAACTCTTTTATATTGGATCCTGTTTTCATAGCATAATTTTTCGGACTGTTTTTTTTTCTGTTTACCCTCCTTTCTATCTTATTGTACATTTTTTCTCCCTTCTTCACTCCTAGCCTCTTCCTTTTATCTTCCCTCCTTTCCCTCCCTCACTCCTAACCGCTTCCTTTTATCTTCCCTTCTTTCCCTCCCTCACTCCTAACCTCTTCCTTTTATCTTCCCTTCTTTCCCTCCCTCACTCCTAACCTCTTCCTTTTATCTTCCCTTATTTCTATCCCACCCTCACTCCTAACCTCTTCCTTTTATCTTCCATTCTTTCCCTCCCTCACTCCTAACCTCTTCCTTTTATCTTCCATTCTTTCTCTCCCTCACTCCTAACCTCTTCCTTTTATCTTCCCTGCTTTCCCTCCCTCACGCCTAACCTCTTCCTTTTATCGTCCCTTCTTTCTTTCCCTCCCTCACTCCTAACCTCTTCCTTTTATCTTCCCTTCTTTCCCTCCCTCACTCCTAACCTCTTCCTTTTATCTTCCATTCTTTCCCTCCCTCACTCCTAACCTCTTCCTTTTATCTTCCCTTCTTTCACTCCCTCACTCCTAACCTCTCTTTATCCTTATCACGTTTTCATCTTGTTTCATGTTCCTTTTTCCTCAAACTGCCTCTGTGTATTCTTTGTACTTTTTATTTTTTCTCCCTCCTTTCCATCTATTTGTCCATTTTATTTTTTGCCTTCCTACTTCCCTCTCTCCTTTTTTCTTACTTTATCTCCTAACACATTTTTCTTTACTACTTCCTCCTTTCTCTTCCTTTTCTTTTTCTTTTCTTCATATATCTTTTCGTTCCTTCCTTTTGTATTTCCTTCTTCCTTCTCTTTCTTCCTCCCTTATGGTTATCCTTCCTTCCATTTTTCCTTTACCCACCTCTTGTATATTTTTTCTATCATTTTTATCCTTAACATCTACTAAACCACTGTTATTTCCCTTCCTCTCTCCCTTCTTCAACCTTACTTTGCCTTTCTTTCCATTTTCTTTCTCCATCTTCCTTTCTAATTCCTTCCCTTCCAATCTCTCTTCAATTCCTTTCCATTCCTTTCTTAAACCCCACACATCTACTCCTTCTTTTCTCCCCTTCCTTCTCTCTTTCAACCTTCCCATCCATCTGTTCTTTTTCTTCCCTACTCTCCCTCCATTACTTCCTTCTACCCTCCCTTTTTGCCTTTCTTACTGCCTCCTTTTTCTCTTCCTCTTCTCAAATACCTAATTACAATTAGCACGATAAGCCCCACCCTCTTTTCTATCTACTTCTTGTGCCCCTACTTGTACTTTGTAAATTATTTTGCACATTGTCCTGTTTTCATACTCTGTCTTCTCTACAAGTCTAGTTTTAGGTTTATGTTCCTTTTATTACATTACTTCTGAGATGTTGATACTTAAACAATGGAAAACAAGAAGACATTTTTCACTGTTTAGATTTTATGCTTTTACAAATCAGTCTCATGTTTTCAAAAATCTAAGAATAGAATTCTCATTGTAACTCTTAAACTCAACATTTCTGGAGATCCAAATGGATGAGTTACTTTCGAGGAGATGTGCCAAGACAAGTCTGCTTCTCTGAAATTGTCCTTTTTTGATGTGCTTTTTCTGATCCTGATGATTTTTCCTGGAAATCATAATATTGTATGTGGATAGTACAGCTAAAAGGGAAACTGTCTACAGAAAAATACACATTTCTTTGTGATTTGTTTTTCTCTCTTTTGCATGATCTGTGAAAATATATTTTGACTGTGTATTAACCAGTTCCTTAAGATACTTTATTATTTTAGAATTATTAGATAATAAACATAATTCAATTATTAAACCATTTTGCTTTCTTTTCTTTATAGAAAAAGTAACAAGTGCACAGTCAACACTTCATAATATGTCGGCTTCCTCTTCTTCCTTAACTTTACTGTTGGCACTGGTTGTCCCAACAACATCATGGTGAAGATGGATTTTCAGTCTCTTTTTATTTATTTTTTTTATTCTTGATTTTTTTTATTATCTTTTTCTTTATATTGAAGATATGCATAAAGTTACTGACTGAAAGAAGATAATATTACCTAGACCTGGACCTACTTTTCATCCAAATACCCAAAGACTACACGATATATGAAAAGAACTGGAGAACCAATTTCTGGCTGTTTTTAGGTTTTTCTGCTTTGTTTTTGTTGTTTTCTTTTTTTCTTCTTTTTTTTATAAATATATATAAATATATAAATAGACTGGTTTGCTAATAGCCTTTATCAGCTTCTGTAAAAAACAAAAAAAGAGAAAAAACAGTACAGTAACTTTGGTCAAACGCTCTGGGTTGCACTTTTTTGTTTTGCTTTTGAATCGACCAATTCTTGGATCATATAACTTTACGTTGTTAAAGCAGTGGTGTGCAATACATTTGTGGTATTGAATGACATGGTATGAAGTTCAAATATAGATCTGGTGATATATTTATTCATCATCTGTTTCTTACCCTAATTTTGTTTTTGTATCGCTTTCCAGACATGCTAATAAGAACCTTTCTATGGGTAGGCCCTCATACATATGGCCGAATTGTGGTTCCATACAACATGCTAGTCATATGGAGCCAGAATTGGACACCCATTGCCTTCTACTATACTTTCATATGCCTCCAAATTTATGTTAAGGCATAGGGAGTATTTTTCTGTTGGAGTTCTTACTTTTTAGAGAGAAGAAAAATGGTAGTATGTTCCATTGGATGCTATATTGGATGTAATCTCCCCTTTATGCATTGCTTCTAAGGGGGAATATTGTCTCTAGGTAGGAATATTTCTAACAAATGGCACCATATAGGGTATGGAACCATAGGGACCTGTTTGTGCTGCTGTAGCTATCTTAGATCTTACCTTAATTTATTGACCTGTATATGCCTCCAATTTTTGTGAAGCTTATTGCTTTATATTTTTTGGTCAATTATAGACAATTTAAGTTATCATTTTGCTTTGTGTTGGAGACAGCAAGAATATAATTGATATGTCCAATTAATATTGTGGTGACAATTTTTAGCAGTGCACAATGTAGAAGTCAATCATCTATATGTATCTTCAAAGAGTAGATGATTTGCCATCAGTTGATGCTGCATTATATTAATGTAGTCTCACCTAGGGTGGATACAATATAAAATAGTGCAAAAAGTTAAGCAAAAAGTGTAAGAATATACAATCCTCTAAATGAAGCTTGTAATTTAACCCTGTTGGTCAACCAATTGCTAATTTTCTTATGTCATATGTGAGCACAGTATTGCTGGTTGGAATTCTTTAGGAAACATGAATCATTATTTCCATGTTTTGTTTCTAGACCAAGTTCAAGAAATAATTTTTAATAATAAAAAAAATTAACATATTGAAGGATTGTGTGTAATTGAAATTTAATTCCAAGTTTGTGATATGATCAATCATCAGTACTGGTTGTAAATTGTAAAACTATTGTTTAGGTTGACACTACTCTGCTGATCAGAGGGCAAAAATAGACAAATAAAATACTAAAAAAGGTAAAAACATTTTTGAACAAAAACGTATCTTTTCTATTTTCTATGATCCCAGGTTTGGTCCTAATTAAAGACTTTGGGTAAAGGGCTGTACTTGATTGGGTTGTTCTTTTATGGATCTTACATTGTTTCAGGAGTAACAGAGATGACCACCCCCTCTAGGTGCTATAAAATTACAAAAATTGCACTTAGAGCAGGTATTGCACTTACTCCCAGGAGGGACGAAATAAATGACAATTGTCAAGCTCTGAGACATAAATCAAACCATATATCTAAACTATCTTACAATTACCCTAAAATGTATTGAACTTGCTTCCATATACAGTGAAGGAAGTAATTATTTGATCCCTTGCTGATTTCATAAGTTTCCCACTGACAAAGACATGAACAGTCTATAATTTTAAGGGTCGGTTAATTTTAACATTGAGAGATAGAATATCAAAAATAGAATCCAGAAAATCACATAGTATAAATTATATGAATTCAGTTGCATTTTGCAGTGAGAAATCAGTATTTGATCCCCTACCAACCATTAAGAGTTCTGGCTCCTACAGACCAGTTAGACGCTTCTAATCAACTTGTTACCTGCATTAAAGACAGCTGTCTTAAATAGTCACCTTTATAAAAGACTCCTGTCCACAGACAATTAATCCTTATGACTCTATCCTTTACAACATGGGCAAGACCAAAGAGCTTTCTAAGGATGTCAGGGACAAGATCATAGACCTGCACAAAGCTGGAATGGACTAAAAAACCATAAGTAAGACGCTGGGTGAGAGGGAGACTTCTGGTGCAATAGTAAGAAAATGGAAAAAATGTAAAATGACTGTCAATCGACATCGATCTGGGGCATCATGCAAAATCTCACCTCGTGGGGTATCTTTGACAATGAGGAAAGTGAGAGATCAGCCTAAAACTACATGGGGGAAACTTGTTAATGATCTCAGGGCAGCTGGGACCACAGTCACCAAGAAAACCATTGGTAACACATTACACCGTAATGGTTTAAAACCCTGCAGTGCCCGCAAGGTCCCCCTGCTCAAGACGGCACAAGTGCAGGCCCGTTTGACTTTTGCTAATGAACACCTGAAAGATTCTGTGAGTGATTGGGAGAAGGTGCTGTGGTCAGATGAGAAAAATTGAGATTTTTGCATTAACTTAACTCACCGTGTTTGGAGGACATGAGAAGAGAAATGCTGCCTATGACCAAAAGAACACTGTCCCCACTGTCAAGCATGGAGGTAGAAACATTATGTTTTGGAGGTGTTTCTCTTCTAAGGGCACAGGACTACTTCACTACATCAATGGGAGAATGGATGGAGCAATGTACCATAAAATCCTGAGTAACAAGCTCCTTCCCTCCACCGGGACATTAAAAATAGGTCGTGGCTGGGTCTTTCAACAAGACAATGACCCAAAACATACAAAGGAGTGGCTCAAAAGGAGTGGCTCAAAGGAGTGGCTCAAAAAGAAGCACATTAAGGTCATGAAGTGGCCTAGCCAGTCTCCAGACCTTAATCCCATAGAAAACTTATGGAGGGAGTCAAAGCTGGAAGTTGCCAAGTGACAGTCTCAAAATCTTAATAATCTAGAGATGATTTTCAAAGAGGAGTGGACCAAAATTCCTACTGACATGTGCACAAACCTCATCATCAAAAACGTCATCAGCTCATCAACAAAAACGTCTGACTGCTGTGCTTGCCGACAAGGGTTTTGCCACCAAGTATTAAGTCTTGTTTTCCAGAGGGATCAAATACTTATTTCTCACTGCAAAATGCAAAAAATATTATATAATTTATACAATGTGATTTTCTGGATTTAATTTTGGATATTTATCTCTCAATGTTAAAATTAACCTACAGACTGTTCATGTCTTTGTCAGTGGACGAAATTACACAGCAAGGGATCAAATAATTATTTCCTTCACTATATGTAAGAGTGCAACCCTTTGTGGTCTCCAAATGCTCCAGGCCGGGTGTGACCACCACTACTACATACCTTATAGTTACTGTACAAGGTGGAAAAGAGAAAAAAGGACAAAATTAGTGTTAAAATAATTTGGAAGGGACTAAATATGGTTGTAAAGTTTCAGCCTTGGCTCACAATTTTTTATCATCTTTTTTAACAATGTTTATATTCCATATTTAATCTCTGTTATTCTAAATAGAATTTGCCTTTCCAACATCTTACTAACATATAAAATTTTAGTTCATGATCTCTTTCCAATAGCTGTCATTATCAACCTTGATCCTACTGTCTATACAAGTAATGGTACAAAGGAGAATATTTATGGGGAGCTGCAGACAAAATTCCAACAATAAGACAGTCAGCGTCAAATCACAGTCCAATGAGAGCAACCAATAGAATCCTATAGGGCTACCCTTATCGCAAAATATCATATTTTGTAGAATATTAACAAATTCCCTATGTTATCACTTTGTACATTTTAGTATTGAAAAATGCCCTGTAAGCAAATGTGTACTGCACAGGTAGGTTATCGGCTAGCTGTGGGCTGACCATGCATGAATATGAGGAGGGCGGTGCTTGTGACGCCCCATTTATCTCTATGGGAGCTCCCGAACATAGCCGAGTGCACATACTTGGCTATATTCAGAACTCCCATAGAAGTAAAAGGGGAGGATGGCCACAAGCACTGCCCTCCTCATTCTCATGCACGGTAATTTCGCAGCTTGCTGTGAGTCGATCTGTGCAGTACACTTTGCTTCATGTGAACACCCCTTTTTATTTCAAGGTTGGCCTTAGGAGCATTTGGCTGAGAATGCATTTTCTGTCACTACTTAGGGGCGCCCGTTATCCTAAATGACTAAATCCTGAACCTCAAACTTGGCACCAGCGTCTACTAAAAGGCAACAGCTATATTCACTAGTTTGCCCAGGCAATTTTATTTTGGACACTATATGATTTTTATTTTATTTTTTAGTATATAATGGACTGTAAATAAGAGAACATCACTAAGACACATTCAGGAAACCATTAAAATTTGTATAATATTGGAAAGTGCTGTACAAAGATTTTTACAACTAGTTGGTGCCTTAAAGTCCTGTATTGTATTGATATGAATATAAGAAACAACGCACCAAATGGTAGTAGATGGCATAGCAAATAAAACGTGACTGAACTTCCAAATATAATCTTTAAAGGTGATACATAAGGCTCTGATAATACCATGATTTTGCTGCACGTACAGGATACAGACCTTCACATCAAATTGACTTTAAAAACGGTTTCTTATCTTGGTGCAGTCTTTTGTCTGAAAGAAAAATGGAACATTATTTGCTTAAAATCACAGAAAAGCGACCATATTTACTGTAATAAAGGCAGGTCAGAATCTATTCCCAGTAGGAGGCAAGAAAAGCCCAAGTGCCACATAGCAGAAGCTGTCATTTTTTTCCAGGTAGTACTACGGCTTTTTTTTTTCTGCCTCCTATTGATAATGGATTTTTCACCTGCATTTGTAGCAGTAAGTATGGTCGCCTTTCTTTGATTTTGAAGTTTGTAAATTGCCAAGCTGTAAAGGGTCTATTTATGGGAAAAAAGCAAAAACTTTTTAAAGGGGCTTTATCTTCAACATTGTGGGGGTTCAACAGGCAAGCGTCCCAACCAATCACAAGAACAGAGGTTACTAAATCCCCTGTTTCAATGCATGGGAGTCAAGCAGACACACTGCTGCTCTACCTTAACCCTGTGGGATAGTCGATAATTATTGAGCACAGTGCTCGGTTATCTTTAGCCAGGGCTGTGGAGTCGAAAGCCAAAGCCCCCACTTCGACTCCGACTCCTCAATTTCCCAAACCTTCGACTCCCGACTCCGACTCCTGACTCCGACTCCTGAATCCCTCATCCATGGCGCATGTTTAAGTGATAACTTTACTGTAGTAAAATGGTAACATCTGGCTTTTTATCACCTTATGCTACAATAATCAAGCTATTTAGGTAGAACAGACACTGACAAGCAAAAAGGTAACAATGTTTTGATCTTTTGAACACATGTGGGTACAGTTGCAGAAAAAGCTGTATTTGTATCCAAGTCCAGTCTGCACCAACATTGGGAATGTGTAGAAGAGACCTGGGATCAGATTTTGGTCAAGATCTGCTTGAATCTGATCCAGAGCCCAGAAGGATTTACCAAATACCAACAAAATAATAAGAGCAAAACAGTAACAATGCAGTTACAGGACAAGAATCTGCAGAACTAAGCAGATGCTAAATACTTGCAAGTCAAATTTATGTATAAGATAGGTAAGATGACTGTATATAGAATTATAGTAGCCTCATATACAGAGCTGTAATGGATGGTGAGATATGGAGACTGAAAGTCTCACAAGTTCAAAACATTGTTACCATTTTGCTTGTCAGTGTAAAATATATTTATTTGATATGACTTTAGAACACAAAAAATTGTAAATATACAAAACACTGCAGGAACGTTTGTGAAGTCTCTGAATTTGTTCTGAGAAATAGTATTGCCTCTATCAGATCCTGCATACATGACCTCACATCTGATCTCATTATTTTCAGGCTAGAGAACAGCCTCTCTACACTAACTTGGGGGCAAAGCGGTGACCACAGGGGCAACATCTCAATGTCAGGGTATAAAGGAATTGCCTCAGCCGGAGCCAGTTTTGATGAATGGTTGGACTCTTCTACTTCTTTGAAAGCAGGTGAAAGATTTTGCTAAAATCTGTTTGCCATGGGAGCAGGATCATTTCCCCTGCGGCAGTGCCTTGCCTGCTCCATGTCATCAATTACACTCCTCATGTGATAAGGCTGAAGATATGGGAGCAGTAGCACTGGCCGGACCCAATTCCTCTTGCTCTTTGTACTGCATCGAACTAAATGTACCAACTAATTATATATTTTGGGAGTCGGAGTCGGTCCATTTTATGACGACTCCAACTCCTGCAAAATAGGCACCAACTCCGACTCCACGACTCCGACTCCACCGCCCTGTGTCTAGCGGTACCATTGATTGAGTGTAGTAGAAGGGCACCTACTCATACACGAGCCCCAGCAGTTGGACTCCCATTGATCAGACACTTATCCCCTTTCCTGTGGATTAGAGTTTTAGATGGCCATACACATTAGACAAATGTTGCTGTATATGACTTCACTGATTTTAAAATGTAAATAGGGCAGTCCAAACTTACAGCAGTTTTTCCCATCTCCTTAAGTGGGTTGTCCATTATTGTTAAATAGACTCTGCTGGTCTGTAAGAACCCAGAAATGATTGCCAGGCAGCTCCAGGACAGCAACAGAGGACATATAGGCAAGATTTTTTTTTTCTTTTCTTGCCCACCCTCCATTTCAGCTTATTTCTATACAATTAGACAACCCCTTTGACTCCGGGTGCTCTCCCACATTTATGTCATGTTCATTGGTCATGTGATGCTGCAACCTATCGCTAGCCATGGTGATCGTTTCATGTATGAAGGGCACTTGAAAAAAAGAGGATAGTGATTGGCTGCAGCATCACATCACCAATGAAAATGACCTCATCGGTGAGGGACATGGAGAGCAGCAGCAGTGCAGGAATGGAGCGGGCGTCACTCTTAAGTTTTATCCTAATTTTAACTCTTACTGTGCTGCAGAGCCTTTTTTTTTAATTAATAATGGACAATCACTTTGAAATAAATATGCTGCTATCTTACATAGCTATGTAGCTGACATGTCTCAACTTCTTGTCACGGGTGAGTGAAGTAAATCCTCTGGGTCACCGCCAGAAGATGGTACAAGCTTCAAGGGGGAGCAAATAACCCCACTACTTCACCAGCGCCCACCGCAAGGCCAGTTTAGTGCTACCCCTGATATGACCACTCGTGGTGATGGGCGAGGTGCAGCATAGTACAAAGGGGTCAGGCAGAGGTGTAGTTAAGTCTAGGCAGTAAGGTCAGGTCAGGCGTCAGGCAAATTAGGTCAAAGTCCAAGCAATAGGATCAGAACATAGAAGAACACTAAAGTTCGTGGTCCAGAATGTGGACCCCAGCACGCTTTGTGTCAGTCCCCCCCTTAAACATTCCCCTCTTTCGATATTGCTGGAACCTCCAAACTAGATCTGGAGAGTTATGGTTACCTTCAGTTTCCCAGAGCCTTTCTTCCAGCCCAAACCCCTTTCAGTCAACAAGAAAGAGCTGCTTCCCCCTGATAACTTTCTTCACCAAGATTTGTTGTACCTCATATATATTTCCTGCAACTGCTTCATTGGAAGAAGTCACTATCTTTTGAGAAAAGTGGTTGAGAACTTCAGGAGGGAGACGTGGAAGGAGTCGGGATCCGCATAGTTGGAGGCAAACAGAGTTCATAGGCCACAGGATTGATGCACTACAGAACTTGAAAAGGTCCCAGGAAACATGGGTCTAGCTTGAAGCTAGGAATTTTGAGGCAAACATACCTAGCTGATAGCTACACTTTACCACCTGGATGCAAGACTGGAGGAGATCATCAGTTCTTATCCAATTCAGCCGTAGTTCAATAAGAGGTTTGCAGAAGAGATTGACAGCCATCCTGCCTAATATTGGAGAGAGTTTGGACTTAAGTATCCATGACTGGAATATCAGAGGAAACAACGAAGAAAGGGGAACGTCCTGTAGAACCAGCATCATGATGATTATATGAGAATTTAGCACAATTATCTTGATGAGAAAAAACAAGATGGTGTAGATAATTTCTGAGGACTTGATTCACTCTTTCTACTTGCCCGTTGGTTTGAGGGTGGTAGGGAGAGGAGAAGTCCAAGTTAACCTGGAGCCGAGAACAGAGTGCATGCCAAAACTTGGAAACAAATTGCACTCCTTGATCAGACACAGTATGAAGAGGAAGTCCATTCAGGCAAAATATGTGCTGAAAGAAATGAAAGGCAAGTTGTTGGGCTGTATACAGACCTGGAAGTGGCATGAAGTGAGACATATTGGATAAACGATCAGTAACCACCCAAATGACTATCGTTAAAGGAAGGTGGTATCTCCATAATAAAGTCCATGTTAATATGGGTCCAGGGTTTTTCAGGTATGGGCAGAGAATGAAGGCGTCCAGAGGGTTTGAGATGAGAAGATTTATTACTGGCACAAATGGAACAAGCAAGAACAAATTATTTTACATCTTATATGAGATTAGGCCACAAATAATGATGAAAGATTAACAACAAAGATTTTCGGATACCCGATTGACGGTCTAATTTGGAAGGATTACCCCATTTCAAAATTATTGAACAAAGGCTTCTGTCGCTTTGGGCAGCCAAAGTTTAGGATTAAATCCAAACTCTAAAATATAACTTTTAATATATACCCATAAAAAATACGATTACGTATCTCAAGTCTATCTCAATCAATATATTTTATATATATACATATACACACTGTCCCTATCTATTTTCCCTACACTTATCCTCAAATAGACCAAGTAATCGTCCCGATAAGGACGGCCTAGTCTTTGTAGGCTCACCCTATTAAATCACTTTGTGTCCCTATCAACCACCAGAAACATTAACATATATATATTTCTGTTCAGTGTTTAAAGATATATCAATTCAAAATCCAAACACAGTTATCATTATTCCTGTAGAGTCCTATATAAAGTACTCAAAGGCTCACAGTCCACTGATATGAACACTGCAATTTTTCTCTTTCAATTATAGGGTAAATGTGTATTTATATAGGCCGTGGAGGGAACATAAGATACATTTGTCGAACATCATCTCAAGATACAACAAAACTTATCCTCGACGCGTTTCCCCCCTCCATATTATGGGGTTCATCAGGAGGATCTCCTATGGGACGTCACACTGACTCAAGATAGTAGTCTCCTCGATATGCTGATGGCCAATAAAGAACAGCAGGCAATTTAGCAGAATCCATTTGTAGACCTTTGTCCAAGATTTTATACCTGATGAAGGGTAGACTGGTATGTTTGAATACACATGATACGAGCCACTACAAGGAGTGGAGTCTAAGAAGCCCCTGATTCTTAACCAGCGCCCACCGCAAGACCAGTTGGACTTTGCTGCGGGGGACTCCCAGGTCACTACCCCTGACATGACCACTCACAGTGACGGCCGAGGTGCAGTGTAGTACAAAGGGGTCATGCAGATATGTAGTCAAGTCCAGACAATAAGATTAGGATAAGTGGAAGGCAAACAAAGTCCAAGTCCAAACAAAAGGGTCAGAACATGGAAGAACACTAACAAAATGTTTCTCTTTAACACACACCTATAACTGGAAGGGAAGTAGGATAATTAATGGTCGGTGCCCGTGGCACAAGAGGACAGAGCAGAGCTGGAATGAGGAGTGGTTAGTGGTGGCAGCCCTGGAGCAGGCAAACACAAGCGCGACTGCGGTCCAGCGTGGGGACCGCGGCATGCTTCATGACACTTCTTTATAAGCCTTGTCCAAGACATGTAAAAAGAGCGGCTAGTTGTTTTGGAAACAGCACCATTCTTGTTCATGGATTTTGTCTGGTATTGCAGTTTATCTCTCTTCCAGTGGATGGAGAAAAGCTCAGACACAGTTTAAGGGAAACAATTGACACTTTTTCAGAAAAAGGAAAAAAAAAATGTATCCGAATTCTGGACAACCCCTTTAGGTCATTGATAACATATTGCTAGGACTTCTGACACTGGCGGGAGTGCAGGGTCAGTAACACTGTAAAAATGCCTTACCCCTTTGGCTCCAGTCAAATAATTTCTTAAAGGCCCCATAGACTAGACTAGGATGACTCCAACATATTTTATTTAGACCCTTGAATTTTTGTTTTAAATTTTGTATTTTCCAATTGATAACTTTTAAACAGTAAAAAAACTGCAACTCCAACTGCATTACCATTTACAGCATCATTCCTGAACAGAGAGAATATTTGATGTGGTCAATACTTGATAATATGCTATTAAAATACAGATCTATGAGAAGGCCCAACCAGGTTCTTATATAAAAGTGCCTTTAAGAACGAATGTCAAAGGAAACACATGGGCTGGCAAAGTCCATTCTACCATTGTCATCATTTATTCAAGACAAGCAAAACTTGGCTCTATCAAATTTATTGTACATAAAAGAAAATCTTGGATGACATTAAAGTGGTATTCTGGTTTAAGAACATAGGCGTTATGTTTGCAAATTGAAAATTATTGTTGCATTTTGGACTGGGGTGGGCCTTTTTAACCTAATCCTAATTATGCAGGCGATGGTGGGAAAATTGCAAACCAGTCACCAGACTTTGTCAAGGCAAAAAAAGGGAATTTATAATTTATTGATCAGATAAACTTGCTTTTTCCTGTCTGGAAAAAAAGACTGGTGATTGGTTATGTGGATTCTGCCATCAGCAACAAAATATGGGTCATGCCCAACCAGCCCTACCCACATCTGAAGCATAATACTATTAAAAAGTAATTACATTTTTCAATAAATTGTTGTTTTTAACTACCACCAAGAGAAGGTCCCCACTGAGTCCCATCCTGTGCAACGACTCTATTTTACAAACTTTTTCCCCCACCCTGAAGTATTCAGATATGCTTTGTGGAGTGACCCAAGTAGCCAAACTCCTTTCTCTTAAGTATCTGTGACTAGTTCTGAGGCCTCCTAGCCAGACCTGAAAATATTAAGATATATTGGACCGTATGAAAACTGTTTAGCCATAAAAGACTGTCTTTGTTGCCCATAGCAAATAATCAGAGCTCAGCTTTTATTTTTCCAGAGCACTATATGAAATGAAATCTGATGTTTCAACAAATGCCCCCTGTTAATTACCAAATATATGTATGGATGCGCTCAGCATTCCCCTCTTATGCTAGACATGGCTTAACCATTTGCACAATGTAACATAGTATTTCCTCTCTAGTGACTTTACCAGGCAATATTATATGACATACAATTTTCCCTTCAAGATCAACATTGTTGTATAGCTGCACGTAACGATGAAAAAAGACATACAGTATGTCCATCAAGTTCAAGCAAGAGTGGGGAAAGATGTGGAATGAGTTAGAAGGATAGGGAATTTTTAAACTCTACTTCCTCCGACTGATGAAGACTTTGGAAACCATAAGGCAAGAGCCAATCTGTTTTAAACTACAATTCAATACCAACAGAGATTTATACAAGTTCTGCAAATTATATCCCTGTTAACTTAACTTTCTGATTATTTTTATCCAATTTTACTGATTACAAATACCATGGAAACCGCTGGGTACAATGTGAATGGGCGCCCTTAATACCTTATAATTCATATAGTATTATATGCATAAAATTAGGGTCAAGGTGTACATTACATATTAGCTCTGTCCAAAATATGACATTCTACTGATCATAGTCTCCTCAAGATCAATACTGTATCTATTAGAAATACTTGCCTTTCTAATAATTGCTCCTGTTCTGCTTGACATATTACAGAGTATTCGTCAGAGAAAGTAGATAGAGGAATGATTCCATAGAAATGAACAGCACTGTGAATGCTACAACTTTTCCCATGCTACATAGCTATCCACAAAATGAGAGTTGATATAATAAAGTATGTGCTGTGTTTTAAACATTTTTTAGTGGTGAAATGTTGTACAAGGCTAATAATGTGTTTTAATACAAAGTATATGTTATGGGTGCTGTCAGCTTCCCCCTTTGCTAGACTGCTATCTTTGCAAGTAACATGTATTTCTTTGGATTCAGGGGCATGTAGCTGTCATAATTTCCCTTCAGATCACAGTTTTAGCGCACGTTTCGATGAAAGACACAGTATGTCATCGTTAGCAGGGGAAAGATGTGGATGGTTGAGGATAGAATTTTTAATCTACTTCCTCCGACTGAGAGACTTTGGAAACCATAAGGCAGGCAATCTGCTAATAATTTCATTCCGATCCAAAATGACATTGACTGATCTAGTGTTTTATACACTACATAAGATTATATTTCTTTAGCAAATGGTTACCTAAGCATTTCTTGAATGTCACTGTTCTGCTGGACACTCCAGGCGTATTCCACAGATTGAAGTAGTTAGAGGTCCATTAAAAGCTAAGTAGTTGTATAACATTTTCCCATGCTAGAATCTTAGCTCACCACAAAAAAGAGTGATATTATAAAGTATGTGTGTGTTTTATAAAAAAAAGTGGTGTTTTTACGTTGGTGCTGAAATATGAAAGGCTGAATACATTGTGAATTTTAGCTAAAGAGCATTATGTAGCATGAGAGGCTGTAATCTAACAAGATTGAATTATTTCTTTATAAAGGTATGGTGTGAGATGTGTAAAATGAAACAGGACCTCTCCGTTCTCCAGCATTGCTATGAAATAACTATTCATGAGTATGTTTTCCTATTTTTATAGTGCCATTCTTTTTTATTCCCCCTGGAAATATAGGAATAAATTAACAGCTGGGTGTTTGCATTCCCCTGATTTATTTCTAAAAACTCTGAAACTAATGGCACTGTTACATCCCTTTTGGCAAGGGGAATGACTATTTTGTTCATGGTTTTCCATGAGGAATGGGAGAGGAACAAAACACTAAGCGATGTTAAGTTCTAAGAAAAGATTCTTCAGAACTGTTACTGTATGTGGAATACAAGTATTAAGGAGAAACAGATACCCGCGTGCTGAAAGGTCCTATTCAAAGAAAAAACGGTGCAATAGATAAGCGGGGGTGTTACCAAAGGCAACCAACCGGGTTTTGGCTTATCAAAAAGCTAGACCCGATTGTTTGGGGCAACACCACAGAATTTACACTCTCTAGTTTTTTATAAACTTCTCCCATTATTCTTTTGATTTTTTTTTTCTTTTTTGATTGTAGCTTGGAGAATATGGTACTGTAATGATTCATGTGATATATTAGAAATATTGTATACAATGTGTATATACTATATATAATTGTATACTATGTGGAAGACAAATAGTTCCTGTGTACTGTTATTGTATCATTGGGTATTTTTAAAAAATAAATCTCAATTTATTGACTTCTACCTGGTGTCTTGTCAAATATTGGATGAGATCAATTATTATTCAGCGTAAATTTCATGATGGGCGCGGTGACATTTTCCTGGACGAGCCAAGAAATAAATTGCTTTTAAAAATGTCAGGAATGAAAATAAGGATCTGATGCTTCCAAATATTTTACCCAATATCTAAAGAAAACATATACATTTGCTTTAAGTGACACTATCCCTAGCAAAACTTCCCTTAAACTTTGCACATATCATGAAAATCATATGTCAAAGTGGAGATGACTTTTGCCTGGTAAGACATGGCAAAGATTGTAAAGAAAAATGTACTATTATTAGGAAGAAATAAATTAATCAATCCTAAAGGGAACCTGTCCCATTTAATGTGGTATCTCATCTGCATGTTATAGAGCAGAAAGAGCTGAGCAGATTGATATACAATGAAGGAAATAATTATTTGATCCCTTGCTGATTGTGTAAGTTTGCCCAATGACAAAGACATGAACAGTCTATAATTTTAAGTGTAGGCTAATTTTAAAATTGAGAGTTAAAATATACAAAATAAAATACAGAAAATAACATTTTATAAATTATATAAAATTATTTTCATTTTGCAGTGAGTAATAAGTATTTGATCCTTCTGATAAACAAGACTTAATACTTGGCAAAACCCTTGGTGGCAAGCACAGCAGTCAGACATTTTTGTAGTTGATGATGAGGTTTGCACACAGGGGAAATTTTGGTCCACTCCTCTTTGAAGATCATCTCTAAATCATTGAGAGTGGTGATGGTGTTCTTTGGGTCATAGCCAAGGCAGCATTTCTCTTCCTCCAAACACAGCAAATTGAGTTAATGCCAAAGAGCTCAATTTTTGTCTCATCTGACCACAGCACCTTCTCCCAATCACTCACAGAATCATCCAGGTGTTCATTGGCAAATTTTAGACGAGCCTGCACATGTGCCTTCTTGAGCAGGGGGACCTTGCATGCACTGCAGGATTTTAAACCTTTACGGCGTAATGTGGTACCAAAGGTTTTCTTGGTGACTGTGGTCCTGGCTGCCTTGAGATCATTTAAAAGTTCCCCTTGTGTAGTTTTAGGCTGATCTCTCACCTTCCTCATGATCAAGGATACCCCAAGAGGTGAGATTTTGCATGGTGCCCCAGATCAATGTCAATTGACAGTCATTTTGTATTTCTTCCATCTTCTTACTATTGCACCAGCAGTTGTCTCCTTCTCACTGTATACTTCTCACTCTATACTGTTACTTTGGTAAACAGTATATACTGTACAGTGGAGTGAAGGGGTAACCAGGCATCTCATCATCAATGAATTCTGAAATTGATTTTTGTCCACACTGGCCCAGCTTGTGAGGAAAAACCAGTCAGGAAGTGTCTTTGATTAGAAGGTGAGTTATAGGATGAGATCCTGTGTAAATATTTGGTTGTAGACTATTTTTGTAAATGTTCTTTCCACTTTAATAGTACATTTTATATGCTATGGCTACCTGTTGCAAAATAGAGGATTGGGACGTACATGAACTCAGAAGATAGATTTACAATAGATAGAACGATAAGTAGATAGACAATAGAAATATAAATAGGTAGATAAATACAAGTAGATATGAGATAGGTATAGTATCTCACAAAAGGGCATACATCCCTCACATTCTTGTAAATATTGTATTATATCTTTTCATGGGACAACACTGAAGATATGAAACTGATACAAAGTAAAGTAGTCAGTGTACAGCTTGTATAACAGTGTACATTTGGTGTGCCCTCAAAATAACTCAACACAGACATCAATGTCTAAATCACTGGCAAAAAAAGTGAGTACCAAATTGTGCCCAATTTGGCATTTACCCTCCATGGGGTCATGTGACTCATTAGTGTTACAAGGTCTCAGGTGTGAATGGGGGAGCAGATGTGTTAAATTTGGTGTTATCGCTCTCAAACTCTCTCATACTGATCACTGGAAGTTCAACATGACAGCACATAGCAAGGAACTGTCTGAGAATCCGAAAAAAAGGAGTCTTGCTCTACATTTAGATGTCTGATGTCACGATGCGATCTGCGGCCCCTGCTCCAGACCGCAGACAAGCTCGTGTCAGCTTTCCCCGGCCGCCATTACTTACCTCTTCCCGCTCCTGATTCGGACCGGCGCCCACATACCTGTCCCTTAGGTTGTGTCCCTGCCAGCTCATTGGAATTTAAAAGGCTAACGCACCCCTGATTTCCAATCAGCGGTCGCTGGATTAGGTTACTTCCTCCTGCTTCCTGTGCCACAGTGTTGATGTGTTTTTGATAGTGTTGCTGTATTTACGTATTGTTATTTCTGGACTCTGACCCTTGCTATGGACCTTGACTATTCTTTGCCTTTGGTTATTTCTTCCATTATTGGAGAATTGCTAAAGGGCACCATCAATAAAATTCTTTCTCTTTAAGTTGGAGCGTTGCACAGGGAAAAAAATCTAGTTTTTTGTGATTCTGTATTCTACATCCATAGTTCTCCTGGGTCTTCCATGGCTGAAGCTCCATGCTCCCGTTTTGGACTGGCAAACGAGTGAAGCCACTCACTCTGGACAACAGTGCCACTCCCAGTGTCTCATCCGGTGTGGCCCATTTTTCCATCAACGATTCCTCTTCCAGGTCTTCAGAGTTCAAATCAGAACATTTTTGATGTCTTCAATAAGAACCGAGCAGAGCCTCTTCCACCTCATCAGGTCTATGACTACTCAGTAGATCTCATGTCGGGCATGATACCTCCACGAGGAAGAGTGTATCCCTTGTCTGTGCCTTAAAGCAAAGCCATATCTACCTTTATCAAGTATAGTTTGCAAAAAAGCTTTATCTGCAAGTCTTCTTCTCCTGCTGATGCTGGGGTTTTTTTCCTAGAAAAGAAGAATGAATCACTTCACCCCTGCATCAATTATCGGGGCTTAAATAAAATTACCATGAAGAATCGGTATCCTTTACCGCTGAGCTCTCTAATCGACTATGTGGAGCCAGAATCTTCACTAAACTTGATTTACAGGCAGCCTTTAATTTAATCCGTATTCATGAAGGTGATAAATTGAAGACGGCCTTCAACACCCGTGATGAGCATTTCAAGTATCTTGTCATGTCTTTTGGCCTCTGCATTGCTACAGCTGTCTTCCAGGTCCTTGCTAATGAGGTCTTCCGAGACCTTCTCTATGTTTGTCTAATAGTATATCTTGATTTTTCTTCTAATCTGTACTTTCATCGCAACCATGGACGCCTGATCCTAAGCCGTTTACGGGCCAAACACTTCTATGTGAAACTGAAAAAATGTGTCTTCAAACACATCAGTCTGCTGTTCCTGGCATACATTGTCTTGGATAAAGGTCTACAAATGTGTCACGTCAAGGGAGGTGCAGTGAGCCCTAACTGGAACCCAGCCCACTGTCCCTGCCTACTTGACGTGCTGCCCTAGGCGGCAGACGGCAACTGGGCGACAGTCCCTGCGCTGCTAAAGTGCTGGGGCCGTGAGAAGCAAGAATAGTCAAACAGTCCAGGTCAATATCAAATAGGAACGCCAAAGCCACAAATCAGAACCAGAGGAATAAACGTAAGCAAGCCGAGGTCAAAAGCCAAACGGAAGCAAAGCACAAAATCAGGAGACAAGCCGGAGTCAGGAGAACAAGCCGAGGTCAGGTATACTGGTTAGCAAAGCAACAAAACAAAGAACAAGAAACACAAGGTAGCCAGGAATATCACAGGCGCAGCAGTCAGCTTTCAGGGAGTTTAAATGGGATTCCTGGATACCGCCCCTGCAGCTGATTGGAGCGGCCTCCGGGTCCTCCCATTGGCTGGTGCACTCGCCCTCTGTCAGGAGTGGCTGAGCGTCTGTCACTCACAGAGCTGTCAGCAGCAAGTGTATCAGGGAGGGAGCGCACATCAGCTGTTGCAGCCTGTCTGCAGTCTGAGCACAGCTTAGCCCTGACAAAATGGATCCTGCTAAATTGTCTGCTGTTCTTCATTGGCCACGTCCTATAGAATTTTAGGTGATCGCTTCCTGGAGTTTGAAAACTATTATTGTCAATTTATTCCCAATATCTCAACCCTGGTGGCCCTCATAGTGGCTTTAAACACGAAAAATTTAACCCTAAAATCTGGCTGACTCAAGCAGAAAATGCTTTTCCTCAATTTAAGGCCATGTTTGTCAAAGCACCAGTTCTCACTCACCTGGATCCAGAAAAACCTTTCCACGTAGAAGTGGACACCTCATTGGTAGGAGCTGGAGCAGTACTCACCCAGAAGTTTTCCAAGGGCAAGACCATTACCTGCATTTTTTCTCTAAAACCTTCTCCCTGACAGAAAGGAATTATATTATTGGGGATCAAAAATTACTAGCCATTAAGTTGGCTATAGAAGAGTGACGCTATCTTCTGGAAGGAGCCCATCACCTGGTAAAAATTTACATAGATAACAAGAACCTCCTTTACCTTCAGACGGCACAACGCAAGAAAAACGTGAATGTAAATGCTTTCTCTCGTTCCTCGGAAACTGTTGGTCTCGAAATTATGCTCCGGCACATTGTTCCTCCAGAATGTTTAATTACTGCCACTCCCATCAATCTCAAATGGAGTCTTCTAGGAGAAACCTTCTTTAGTCCAACTCTAAGAAACAACGTTCTCAACTGATGTCACTCTTCCAAAATGGCCGGTCACCCGGGAATTTGTCATTTCAAGACACTATTGGTGGCCAAATCTTGTTCAAGATGTTAAAGATTTTGTTCTTGCTTGCTCCACTTGTGCCCGAAACAAATCTTCTCATCTCAAATCTGCCGGATTACTTCATTCTTTGCCATTTTCCTGACAAACCATGGACCCATTTTGCTATGGACTTTATTACGGACTTACCACCATCCTTTAATGACAGAGTCATTTTTGTGGTCAAGGATCGCTTTGCCAAGATGTCCCATTTTGTGCCTCTTCCAGGTCTTCCTACAGCTCAGCAACTTGCCTTCCAGCAAATATTCCGCCTGCATGGACTTCCTCTCCACATAGTCATTAGTCAAGGGGTGCAATTTGTCTCCAAGTTCTGGTGCTCACTGTGTTCCTGAGTAAAGTTGGACTTTTCCTCTGCTTACCATCCTCAATCCAACCAAAAAGTGGAAATGCTGAAACAAGTCCTAGGGACTTATATACGGCTTTTAGTTTCTTCTCGCCAAGACAACTGGGCAGATTTTCTTCATTGGGCCGAATTCACATAAAAAAATTTGGATTTCGACTCATGCTTCTCCATTTTTTATTGTGTAAAGAGCAACAACCCCATCCCCAGCTTACCACCACTGATAACCTAGCTGTAAATGTCCAGGTCCAAGATATTTTTACCACATCTGGCAAGATACCCAGCAGTTTCTTTTCCTGATATACTTCTGCAGCAAAGTGCAGGCCAACAAGAAGTGAAGATATTCCCCGTTATTCAATCCAGGTTATAAGGTGTGGCCATCAGTCAAGTATATCTGTCTAAAGATTCCTAGTATCAAACTTGGACCACGCTTTCTGTGACCCTTCACAGTGTTACAACGCATCAATCCTGTCTCTTGCAAGCTTTGAGTGCCTCCATTTTAGCAAATCCCAAACTACTTCCATGCCTCTATCTTCAAGCAACTGGTTCTCAATCGGTTTTCCCCAAAAAATATTTCATCCCCTGCTGAAGCTGATTCTGGAGGTAGATATGAGGTTCATGAGACAATGGCAGAGAAAATTCTTCATGGAAGGTGTTTTTTGCTAGGATTGAAAGGGGTTTGGTCCCGAAGAGAAATTCTGGGAACCAGAGGAAAATGTTGGTGCTCCTGATCTCATCCAAAAAATCAGACAGTCTAGATGGAAGGAGAGGCTTAAGGGGGGGGGGGGGGAGTACTCTCACAAAACGCTCCACAGCCCCAGCTCCAGTCCGCATAGTGTCA
Source organism: Phyllomedusa bahiana (assembly GCA_025379985.1). Taxonomy (NCBI): domain Eukaryota; kingdom Metazoa; phylum Chordata; class Amphibia; order Anura; family Hylidae; genus Phyllomedusa; species Phyllomedusa bahiana. The sequence continues at coordinate 126,821 of JAODAL010000175.1, read as the reverse complement.
GCATTTTGGAAGCCACCGTTACTGACCTCTAGTGAATACCGGGGGCTCTGAAGACCCCACTTCCTGATGTGGATACTATAAGAAGACTGGCAACACCTTTAAACTGAGCTGAAACACGGTGGCCAAGACAATACAGTGGTATAAAAAGACACACTCCATTCAGAACCGGCCTTGCCATGGCCAAGCAAAGAAGCTGAGTACATGTGCTCAGCATCATATGTATGGATTGTCTTTCCAAAATAGACGTATGGGTACTGTCAACATAGCTGCAGAGGTTAAAGGGGTGGGGGATCAGCCTGTCCGTGCACAGACCATACACTGCACACTGCATCAAATTGTTCTGCCCAGAAGGAAGCCTCTTCTAATGATGATAGACAAGAAAGCCCACATCAGTTTGCTGAAGACAAGCAGACTAAGGAAATGGATTATTGGAACCATCTCCTGTGATCTAAGGAGATAAAAATAAATGTATTTTGTTCAGATGGTGAACTGAATGTATGGTGTCAACCAAGTGAGGAGTACAAAGACAAGTGTGTCTGCCTACAGTCAAGCATGGTTTTGGGAGGAGCTACAGTTTATTGAGGAAACCATGAATGCCAACATGTACTGTGACATACTGAAGCAGAGCATGATCTCCTCCTCTCGCAAACTGTGCCGCAGGACAGTATTCCAACATCATAATGACACCAAACACACCTCCGAGACATCCACTGCCTTGATATAGAAAATGAGGGTAAAGTGCTGGACTGGTTAAGCGTGTCTCCAGACCTAAATCCTTAAACGAAAGGTGGAGGAGCACAAAGTCTCTAACATGCACCAGCTCTGTGATGTTTTCATGGAGGAGTGGAAGATGATTCCAGTGGCTGCAACCTGTGAAGCTCTAGTGAATTCCATGCCCAAAAGATTGAGGGCAGTGTTGGGAAATAATGGTGGCCACACAAAATATTGCCACTCTGGGCACAATTTGTCCATTTTCACTTACAGGTGTACTTACTTTTGTTGCCAGTGGTTTATTCATTGATGGCTTTGTGTTGAGCTATTTTGAGGACACACCAAATCTACTGTACATTGTTATACAAGCTGTACACTGACTACTTTACATTGTATCAAAGTAACATATCTTAAGTATTGTCCCAAAAAATGAAATACAATATTTACAAAAATGTGAGGGGTGTCTTCGTCCTCACTTTTGTGAGATACTGTAGATGCAGTAAGTATGACATTCACAGACAAATAGATATGATACAAATATATAATTATATTGAAGGAAGTCACATTTGGTATGTTGAGTTGGTGGGCATTGGAATTGGACCCTCACTGATTAGCAAAATGTTGCCTTCTTCGATGACTTCATTAAATAAAAGGATGTTGGCATGTCAGTCAGAAAATATCAGAGAACAAACACCATGCAACCACTGCTGGAAAAGATGCAAACTGGTGGTGGCAACATTATGACCTGCTTTCTGGAATTCTCTGGGTCACACATCCATGTAGAAGTCAATATCAACTGATTTGGGTATAAAACCATACTTCCAGATGACATATAGCCATAAATGCCTCTTTCCTGGGATGGATGGGATCTTGTAACAAAACAATGTGACGTCACACGTCTAGAAATATCATACATTGGTTGGAAGAGCATGACCAAGACTTACAATTACTATAATGGTCCCATTATTCCCCAGAATTCCACTCAATTGAGCATATATGGGACCACCTTGATTGTCAAGTTCACGCTATGGATCCTTTCCCACGCACCCTCCAGCAGCTGTGGGATGTAGTAAGCATGGCTTCAGATACCTATAATTTGACTCAACTGTATACACACATATATAGCTATAATAATGGAATATTGGAAATAGATAGATAGATAGATTAGACAGAGACAGACAGACAGACAGACAGACAGACAGACAGACAGACAGACAGATAGATAGATAGATAGATAGATAGATAGATAGATAGATAGATAGATAGACAGATAGATAGAATTAAAAGTTTGATGTTTGACCATTGACCATTATTCTGCCGGAATATGTTGAATAGAAAAATGGATTTTGAGACTCTCTTACTCTAGAGAAGCAAAAAGGAAAGGCAGTTTGACATGAACATCATGTTACATATTTTGTATTTCATTTTTATCACTTTATGAGCTTTTGAAAGAAGACAAAAGAATCCCGAGAAGTGACATGTTTTGAATATGATAGTCTTGGGACAATAGAAAATGTTCTATTTCCGCCACACTGGAAGGCTTTAATCCTAATGGGATAAATCAATAGATTGTCACATGCAAGGAGAAGAACATTTCAAATCTGAATGATTTTGTGTGTATTATGCTTCATAGAAAATCTGTACAATAGACTGGAAGACACTTTTTTTCTAAATCAGTGTCATGATGGAGTTTTAAAGGACGTCTGGGATGAGACGAAACTATTTGATCTTGAATCTTTAAAAGTTTCACTTGTAGCAGAGAAGAAATGGCATCATAATACAATAGAAAATCAAACCGCTCAGCCATGTGGTCAACAGAGAAGAGACTGAAAATTGCTATTTTTGAGATACTGACCTTTCATACTATGTCTTAGTAGTGAGCTTTTTTTAATTTCTTTCTTTTTTATTTAATGGGAAATTTCTGTAGATGCTTTTCAAGTTAAAGCTAAATTATAGCTGTACTGTTTAGCAGAAAATTGCAATTTCAAATTTGATTTTCTTCTGCCTGGATTGGATTTGAAATCAACAGAATCCACAATATTCTTCATGTAATTATTTGTGTAATTATAATAGCTTAGTAGAATTTTTAATCATAATCCATAATTGGGCACAGTCAACTGTGTCTACTCCTTAATTTGGTAAAGGATTAGTTATCGAATAAGTGAACAAGTGATTAATGGGGGAATATTCTTAAAATACGTAAAAAACATATTGATAAAACCTATGAAGGAATGAAAAAACTTCCGCGTGTTTGCAGAACTTACCTATGCATGGTTTTTCACATTAGTCCCTCATACATGAATGAGCTCAACATGTATACTGCTTGTCACGAGTGGCACTGCAGCCCACAGTTCGTAGCTGCGGGCACCCGAGTGCCAATACCCGCGATTCTCCCCTTACGCCCCGCAGGGCGCATTCACGATTACCTTGGCCGCAGCTCTCTGCTTCTCGCATCTGTCAGGCTGGCCGATCCGGGCGTCCCCGCTCCTTAGGGCATGCACGTATCAGCGCTCTCAGATTAAAAGGGCCAGTGCGCCGGTAATTGGTTGATTGCCGGCCGCTAACCCTATATAATGGCTCCACCTCCAGTATGCCTCTGCTGAATCCATAGTGCCCATACCTATGCGAGGAAGCCTTTCTGAAGTCCAGTTTGCATTTCCCGTGTACCAGTTCCATCTGCTCATATTCCTCGACCACGATTTCATCCCGCCGCCTGGCCCAGACCTTCTGCCATGACCCCGACCTACAAATTGAGCTACGTGTTCTGATCTGGCATTGCACCTACGGCAGCCTCCGCAAGTGCAAGTCACATCAGGGGTTAGCAAACCTCCGCGGAAGTCCATCCCACCTTACCGGTGGACTTTGATGAATACCGGGGGAACCCACTTAGACCTCCGCTCCCTGGTGTGGCCCATACCACCGTTGCAGCTGGTCCAGTGGATCCACTACTCCGGTTCGATACACTGCTTTCTTGATATTTTGTAGTAAAGAATAGTGTTGAATGAACCATTCAAGAAAAGGTTTGTGCCAGTTGTACTTTACGTATTTTTCGAAAACTGCGCAGCAACCTGAGCTTATTTTTAATTACGGCTCTCTCGCGTAAAGTTCGCGTTCGGCACGTGCGTTCGCCGCACCATTTCTTACTTTCACTTTGCTTCTTCCTGTACTTTTGGCGCCATCCAATTTGAGAGATAATATAGAAGTATCCAAAAATGTCACCAGTGAGGGTGTAGGGTTCTCGTTGGCTGCTGAAATCACATGACTCTGTTCTATGTATTACACTGTATTTTCCTGGGTAACGCCATCTCGATTTTACTCTCTGTACTGAACAACACTGCTCTCTAGTGTCCGTATGCTCCAATGCAATGCATGGCACCCCCTTTCACACAATTTAGAAAGGAAAATCGTGGTGGGTGGGGGACAGTAAGCTTAGGGAATTATACACAGGTAAAGTTAGGGAGTTGTTAAATTTTGCTGTCTGTTAAATATCTTTCCATCTTCCAGACTGAGTGCCCAAAAGTGCATGTCCAGCTGTTTTGGGGGGACAAGCCAGTGGATAAGATATGGTTAGCACTGTTGAAAATTATAGGGATTCTATAACAGTTGTGATTTATAATCCTATTTGCAAAAAAATAGGGATTCTAACAACAGTTGAGATCTGCTTTTTATGCCGCCATGGTTCTTCCTTAAGACCCCATTCAACAATATTCCCATTGAAAAAATTCTAATTTTCTAATCTATTTGCAAAATATTATGGATTCTACAACACTTTGAAATGCCTTTTGCTGCAGGTTCTTCCATACGACCCCCTTAAACAGATATTACATTTAAAAAAATTATATTTCTAATCCTTTTTGCAAATTATAGGGATTCAAGAGCAATGTTGAGCGATTATTATCGACAAAGTTGATATCGGCACAGTTTTTATGTTGATCGAAATTTTTAGATCATGCGATTTTACAGGATTTAGGTTAAAATCTGTGCATCATCATTATTAAGATCGGGCCATTTTCGGCGCATCCTGCGATCATTTTGGGGCGGCCAGCAAATCAGCTTCTACAGAATAGATCAGGGTGAGATGTGTGTTGCGAACGTCATGACTGGGGATGTGTATGGTTACGATTGCTGGAAAAAAGCCATGAAACCCTCGTTTACATAGAACCGCGTTTCCTTTTCAGTTCTCAGTGTCTCTCAGCGTCTCAGAGGCGAAGGACTGCGCTCTGCTTGTGTCCACACAAGCTCAAAGAAATTAATCTATTTTTTCACAGAGAAAGCTCTCTACTATTACTGTGATCCTACAAATTTTAGATTAGAGTTAGAGATTGGAAGAATTTTATGTATTAGGGAGAAGAATTTTAAAAGGAGCATCTACGCTGTAAAGTCACGGGGGGGGGGAGCGGAGGGGGGCCCCAGCGTCCAAACATCCAGACAAGCTCTATAAAGAATACTGGGATAAAGTTCACCAAGCGCTTAGTGTACAGACATTGCACTGCAATAGCTTTATTATTAACCGTTTTCTATTGAACATATTTCCCTGGGATATTGCAGGGCCTGAACGTACACTCACCGGCGGCCACTTATTAGTAACACACCTGTCCCCAACTGCACTTAACACTTATTTCTAATCAGCCAATCCCTTTGCGGCAACTCAGGCATTTAAGCATGTAGACATGCGTCAAGACAATCTCCTGCAGTTCACACCGATCATGCAGTATGGGAAGAAAGGTGATTTGAGTGCCTTTGAAACGTGGGCTGGTTGTTGTAGCCAGAAGGGCTGGTCTGAGTGTTTCAAAACTGCTGATCTCCTGGTATTATCATCAACGCGACAACCATCTCTAGTTTTACAGAGAAGGTCGAAAAAGAACAAAAACACCAGTGAGCGGCAGTCCTGAGGGCTTAGAATGCACTTGTTGATGCCAGAGGTCAAAGGAGAAATGGGCAGACTGGTTCGATGCTGAATAGAAAGGCAACAGTGACAATAAAAAGGCCACCCATAACAACCAAGGTAGGCAGAAGAGCATCTCAGATGCACAGTAAGCGAACTTTGAGCAGAATGGGCTACACAAGCAGCAGAAGACCACACCGGTGCCACACCTTTCAGCTAAGAACAGGAAAAACTAGGCTCCAACTTTGCCCATAGCTCATCGAGAAATTGGACATAGAAGATTTGGAAAAACGTGCCATGGTCCTGAATGATTCTCAACATTCCTGCTGCGACATTCGGAAGGTAGCGGGTCAGAATTTGGCGTCAACAACGATGAAAGCATGGATCCATCCTGCCTTGTATCACACGGTTCAGGCTGGTGTGGTGGTGTCATGGGGGTGTGTGGGGAAATTATTTTCTTGCCCTCTATGGGCCCCTTGGTACCAAATTGAGCATCGTTGCAACACCTTGTTGAATCTTATGCCTACGAAGAATTGAGGCATTCTGGGAAGGCAACGAAGGGGTCCAACCCTTTACTATCATGTGTATCTAGCCTAACTAAAGAGGCCGTTGAGTGATATTAGGATACACATCTTCTTTAGTAACTGCAGGTCTTTTGTTAGGTGCAAAACTCCACTTTAATTATCATTATACATTTAGATAGAGTGTTCATTTTCAATTTGCCCATTTCCCCACCATTTGTTCATAATATCCACCTTGCAGTTAAAATTACAGAATCCAGCAATTTTGTATGTCACACAGGTTGATAGGTGCCAAAAATACCTTGTATTACAACCGAATACTTTACAGATACGTTTTTTTTTGCACTTTTGCCCAGTCCAGATTTTTTCATTGAGGCACCGTGGGCACTTAAATGTAATAGCAGCAAATTTTTGTATTCACCACACGAGGGTGAATTGAAGAGGGTCCAAAAATACTTTTATTATCCGAATACATACAGATACGTGTTTTTTGCACTTATTGCCCAGTCCCAGATTTGTTTGAGATGATAGCCACCTTGCAGTTAAAATTCTTGCGAATCTCAGCAATTGTGAAAGTCTACCACAGGTGGAAATTGATAGGTGCCAAAAAAAAATACCTTTTTTTATCCGGATATACATTACAGATACGTGTTTTTTGCACCTTTTTGCCCAACCAGATTTGTTGATAGAGCCACCTTGCTGTTAAATTTTTATCCACAATTGTGTAGTTTCACAGATGAATTTAATAGGTGCCAAAAAAATACCTTTTATTATCCGAATACATTACAGATCACTGTTTTTTGACCTTTGGCGGCCACTCACAGCTTTGTTCAAGTGTAGGCACCTTGCACTTATATATGAATACTGCAATTTTGTAGTCACCACAGGTGGAACTTGAAAGGTGCCAAAAAATACCTTGTATTATCCGAATAAATTTCCAGATACGGTTTTTTTACTTTGGTGCACTACAGCATTTGTTCATTGAGCGCACCCTTAGTGCACTTAAATGTGAAATACAGTAAAACAAAATTTTGTAGTCACCACAGGTTAAATTGAAAGGTGCCAAAAATACCTTGTATTATCCGAGATACATTTCAATACGTGTTTTTTCACTTTGGGGCGCAGGCCATCTTTGTGATAGATCTACACATTGCAGTTAAATTTGAATACAGCGAATTTTGAAACGTCACCACTAGTCAATTGATAGGTGCCAAAAATACCTTTTATTATCCGAATACATTTCCAGATACGTTGTTTTTTAACTTTGGCGCAGCCAGCTATGTTGATAGAATCTACTTATGGTCAGTTATATTAACAGAATCCAGCACATTTTGTTTGATTTGAGGGTTGAGAATAGCTGTGATTTGTCCGTCTTTTAATAAAAGACTTTCCACAACTCTTCCATACCTTCTCAAATTTTATATTTCTGACATGGAGCAAATTCACCGTGGTAAGTGAGCAAAGATGGTGGTAGGACATGGAGGTAAGAGGTACGAGAAAGGTGGCTCCTGTCCATTGCTGGCGAACAACACGCATGCCCAGCCGATCAGTCAGTTGCAGGACTGTCAGGCCTGTCATCGCTGGGTTCCAGGGCCCTGTGAATCTCAGTAACGAACACGTCGCCAATCTGTCCTTCAAGTGTTACTGCAACCTGCATCCAGCAGTCTTACCTCCTCGTCCCCCCTCCCCTGTCACTGCCACAAATGTCCGTCATCAGCATCACAGCAATCCGTCCAACATGAGCAGCCCATCTATGTCAACTCGTGTACACACCACTGTGGGTTTAATCTATTTTCTGAAGACCTCTTTGATGACAAAGATGCGTGTTGGGGTCATAAGGCATGTTAAAAGATCAAGAGGCCTAATAGAGGATGATTTTCATCTGCTCTGACGCCCAGTTACTGATTCCATCAGAGGAGGAGAAGGTAAGCCGTCATCGTCAAAATCCCGGGCGGTCGCAACTCCTGAGTCCCTTTATGAGCATTGTAGCCCGCAGCTCCTGGATTACAGAAAAATAAAAAATTTTCAGGACGACCAGTTCACCTTATGTTGATGATGAAGATGATGACGACATTGCGGATTCCAACGTGGTCCTTCAAGCAGAATTTTCTTGCGCGAGCTCTTCATCATCTCATATGACGAGAGGAAGACGATGGGGTAGTGTCTAGTACGGTTAACGCCTCAAAAGAGAGCGCGGCCTCGCAGAAGTCCGCCTGATGATAATAGTCCGCCAGCCAGCGGTGCCAGCCAAACCCCGCTCACTACCTTATTCGCCGTCACACACAATGTGCCAGACCTCTCAAGTCTGGGCCTTCTTTGAGCTAAGCCTCTAGATTCACACCCAGCGAATGGGTCATCAACCGTCCATTTGCCGTAAACGCATAAGTAGATGCAAGAACCTTAGGTGTTAACCACCACCAACATGTCTAGTCACATGCAGCGTAATGCATGAGTGAAATGGAGGCGAACACTTGGTCAAAAAAGGCAGACCGACGCGCGGGCCTCCAACACTGTCCACACCCACTCTGGTCCTCCGCCACCTCCTCCTTCGCACACCACCAAGGCGTTTCCTCAGCTGCCCATGTCTTCTCAGAGTCCATGATCAGGATCTATCCTTCCGCATTCAGCCACCACCGTCGCCCCGAGGAAACCCACCAGCCACTCACCAGAGGACCCATCCTAACCCCGCTCCTTCCGCAGTATTTATGACGACCTGCACTGCCGTACAGCGACGGCCCAGTCTAGCAGCCAGCCCTTCTGTCTTCCAGGTTTTGGGAGCAGAAGAATCACTTTAAACACCCAAACCATCCCAAAGCAAAAAGCCTGAATGTCGTCATTGCCAGGCTTTTTGGCCTTGGAAATGTTGCGTTTCCGTCTGTGGACACAGATGGGGTTCCGCCACGTCAGCCCTCGCCTGCCCCCATTCCAGAGATCCGAGCAGGCATTTCTTTTCTTGCCAGAAAAGCCGTCCTAGCCCTGGCCAGCCACGTGTCATCTAAAATTTCATAGCGCGTTGTCTGCACTCTGTGTCCGGAAAAGTCCATCTCAACTCACCACCGACCATGGACTAGTAAGCACGGCCAAGGCCGCTATATCTCTGTGACAGCTCACTAGGTGACTGGGTGTATGTCTCTCGGGGGTGAACGGTGGCTTACTCTGGCTCGCGCACCCACGCTCTTCAAAACCGCAAGGGATGGTGCAGGGTTCTTTCCCCCAAGGTCTCTGGTGGGCAATCGACGTGCCCAGAGAAACCAGGCCGTGTTGGAAATTAATCGTCTTGAGACCGTCCACACACAGGACATCGAGCTGTGACGGCTCTCCGCAACGAAGCCGCGAGCGCTGCTGGGTGCCAAGAACCTTGTGCCCAGGCAAGGTAGCGTGTGCGATAACGGGCGAAATTCTGCTGGCCCCCTTAAGATCGGTAGACTTGGAGCACATCCCATTTAGCCTGGCACATGTCAGTGAACCTGTCCGTCCAGAAATTTCTAAAGAGCTACCCCCCGGGTCAGGACTGCCTGCTGAGGAAGGCTCGAAGTCCAAGTTTCGCACTTCCGCGCGTTCCGCACTTCCGGCCGTTTCGCGACTCCTGCTTTGTCCCGCCTGGCTGCGTTGCAAAAGCGTCGAGCTCGGCCGTCCCCCGATCAACACGTCTCATTGTTGACGTGCAACAACGCTAGAATTCCACTCTCCACATGCACCCATCGTTTGTGGCAGCAGCGCAATGCCATTAACGCAGTACGAAGTGACACTGCCTGAACAAGCAAGCGGTGCGACCTCGGGTGTAGAGCCAACTGAGAGTGGAGTCTAGGTGAAAGAGCTCAGCACCATCCTTGCCAGTTTTGGAAGAAGCTCACCAAAATGGTCACTGCGGACAATGCCCTTGTCAGCAGAGATCATTGTGGTGAACGATCTTAGTTCTGGTGAACGATCGTTGGACACTACACCCTGAAACCAACAGGTCCCGCCATCGACGAGTAGGAGACGGACTACAGATGCGGAACACGGAGCCTTTCTCCTCCGTCAAATCCACAAGGCCACGACTAGTTTCATCACATTTCAACGGTCTTCATAGGACAGTGGTTCGGGGTCCACTATCTAGTGCAAAGCGAGTGGCAACTCAGGCTCTTCAGGGTGCACATCTCAGGCAAGTCAGGGCTGTGGTTGAAGCCTGTGCCGGAGCAGCGGAGGAGGAGGAGGAGGTATTTCCTAGACACCGACGTTACCGACGTCCCTGCCACAGAAAGAGGTTGGCGCGAATTTGAGGCGGAGGAGGAAGAATGAGGAAGATACAGTTGCTAGTGCCCCTCGACCAAGGCTTGAGGGAAAGCAAGCTCCATCTCTCACATGAGTGCTTGGATGCTCCTTTTCCTCCACATGATCACTCGCACTTAAGCCATCAAATTGAACACACAGTTTACTGGGTGGCCACCCTCCTGGATGCCCCGAGGTACATAACCAAAACTCAGCACTTTTCCTTCCACCCACCCAAAGATAGAGAGATAAAAATGCAGGAAATGGAGACCTTCTGCTGATTGATCCACTGGAGACATCTGTTGCGTCTGCTTCACGTTCCTCCCCCAATGTCACGGGTGTAACATACATCAGCGACGTGGACAAGCTGTAGAGTTGCAAGTATGCCGTAGCGCAGCAGCAGCAGCAGGCAATGTGGCATAAGCCTCAATGGGGTGACCTCTGCAATCTTTGTTTACCACCTCTACAACGAATGTCAATGCAGGGCACACATCCAACACACAAAGACCACTTTAAGATCATGTGCAACGACTATCTGCGCCTCACACCAGTTTTTGGTTATGTGTTCTGGACCCAATAGACTTCCTGTCATCCAAAATGTGACGAATGGCCTTCGAGCTCGCTCGCCAAGCCATACGGAGCTGTTGTCCCATGTGCCACAGCCAGCGTCTTATATCTGATGCGGGACATCAGCCAGCTGGAGGAGTCCATTACAGACAACGCATCCGGCTTTCCTCCACAGATAATGTGGATATCGTTTTGGAACTTTCACTCAAGATGAAGTCAGAGGCATGGATCTCTGATGATGTTGTGTGCCACCAATGCCGATGTCACCGATTAGTATTCCTTCCCGGTCTACCTTCACATTCCTCTCTCAAACAGAAAAGGACCTCTTGAAAAATGTTTTTTTAAATGATCATTTCTCACTGCAATTTTTATTCTCTTTTCCCAACAGTTCATTTGTCTGGTTGTGCTGTGATGAGACTGTAAAAGACCCAAGGTTTCATACAACACCGTATTCCATTTACTTCACTTTATCTTTAGAATTATCGCATTGTCAATGATTTTTCATGAGTCCCTGTTTGCCTGTGAGATACAGCTATAATTATGGTCTTTGGAACAGAAATGTGGCTTTTAAGTGGCATTTCTCACCTCACAATTTTTAATAGTGTCGAGAAATCATTACTTTATAATTTTTTTGGTCATGTTAGAGCGTGAGATACAGACATATATAATGCCTTTGGAACAGAAATGTGGAGCCTTCTAAGTGGCATTTCACCTCACAATTTTTTAACAGTGGCTGAGAAGTCCATTTTGTATAATTTTTTGGTCTCATGCTGCTTTGAAATGCAGCAATACTACAGGCCCATATTATAAAAAAATGTTGTTTCTAACGACATTTGTCTTCGACAATAGTCCCAAAGTGGCACAAGAGGTCATGCTTTGAAGTTTTTTGGGGGGGGGCATTTTTGCTTTTGAAATCAGCAATAACTAACAGAGACCTAATTATAAAAAAAAATGTTGTTTCTACAGATCTTTGCTCTTCACATTGTCCAAAGTGGGCTCAAGGGTCATGCTTTATGAATTTTGGGGCTTTTGCTTTGACAATGCAGCCTATACTACAGGTCTTATTATAAAAAAAAATGTTGTTTCTAACAGACATTATGTTTCTTAAAGCAATTGTCAAGAGTGCTCAAGGGTCGATGTTGCTGTCAGAAACAGGAATAGGTAGAGACTACTGATATTGGGACACAATATTTGCAAAATACTTGTTTTGCAAGATCTTTAACATAGCTATTAATCCCTGTATTGAGACAACTCATTTAATACAATTAAAAAAAGAGAAACAAAGACATGGTGGGATTCCATCCTATTAAAAATTGGGTTTTCTAGAATTAAACTACTAAAAAACTTGCATGTACAAAATAGCTGGTAAAAAAATTCCTCTGAATTGTACAAGGGAGGTACAGGAAAACTTGACCAGATGTAGTTATTCAGAGGACATGGAGAAATGGAGCACGGACAGAGAACAAAGTACAGAGACAATTTCCTCCAGCACGTTGAGTAAAATGAGAAAAAAAGAATGCCAAGAAAAAGGGCACCGGGGTGGACCTGGAGCGTTAACCACCAGTATTTCCAAGGGGAAGTTCAATTGGTCCGACTCATATGGAGAGCAAGCGCTACCCAGGACGGGGAAACAGTATATGTCCATTTGAAACTAAAATGGGGGGTTGAAAGACTCCTTTCCCGGGCACTTTTTAATCTGTGGGTCAGACAGGTTTAATGGTCATTCTGCGGTACAGGGACCAGATATAGTCAATGTCCAGTTCAACTAAAATGGGGGTTGAAAACTCCTTTTTCTGGCATTTTTTTAAATGTGGGTGGTCATGCAGGTTTGGGGCTCATGCTGTGGCCCGGGACAGGTATAGGCAATGTCCAGTGAAACTAAAATGGTGGTTGAAAGATCCTTTTTCCGGCACTTTTTAATCTGGGGGTCATGCAGGTTTGGGGCTCATGCTGTGGCCCAGGAAAGGAAAAGACAAAGTCCAGTGAAACTAAAATGGTGGTTGAAAGACTCCTTTTCCAGCACTTTGAATCTGGGGGTCATGCAGGTTTGGGGCTCATGCTGTGGCCCAGGACATGTATATCAATGTCCATTGAACTAAAATGGTGGTTGAAAGACTCCTTTTTTCCGACACTTTTAAAATCTGGGGTCATGCAGGTTTGGGGCTCATGCTGCGTTCCAGGACAGGGATATTCAATGTCCAGTTCAAGTAAAATAATGGTTCAAATCATACTACCTTCTGGCACTTTTTAATTTGTGGGTTGATGCAGGTTTAAGGTCATGCTGTGGTACAAGACAGGGATAGTGAATGGTGTTTATTCTTTTTCTGTGGCTTTTATAACCTAAGTGTGTTGCCTAAATGTAGCACGTATCCATTTTGACTGTTGTGGATGTTAATTCCAGCTTCTCCAGCCCGTTTGGGTGTAAGAATGAAGGTGTTGTTGCTCTCCCATAGACTTTAATGGTCATCGCTCATAATCTACTATCGACTATCGACTATCTTGTCGATGATGGTCGACTATCGACCATCGACCGATGTCGATGGCCAACGTAATCGCTCAACACTATTCAAGAGCAGTTGTGATTTGCAGTCTTGTTAGTAGCGTTATTCAATAGAAGACTGTAAACAAATCTTTCCATTTTTAATATATATCTTTTTGAACATGGAGCGAACTAGAGGTGGTAAGCGAGCAAGGAAGGGTGTAGGGCGTGGAGCTAGAGGTACGAGACAAGGCACTAAATCCAGTGCTCTGGATGACACACAAGCGAGCACATCGTCAGTCGCAGGACCGTCAGGCCTGTCATCGCTTGGTCAGTTCCCTGTGCCTCTCATTACTGAAGATCGGCACCAATCTGTTCTTCACTGGTTAACACACCCTTCATCCAGTAGTTTTACCTCCTCTTCCTCTCAGTCAAGGGCACAAATGTCATCATCATCATCATCAGTCCAACCTAAAAGCCAAATGACCGCTCCAGATAATCCATGTTCTGAAGAGCACTTGGATGACACAAAGCGATTGGGGGAGAAGGCATTTTAAAAGATCAAGAGGCCAAAGAGGATGATTTTGTCTGCTCTGACAATCAATTGCTGAGGCCCTCAGAGGAGGAGAAGGAAGCTGGTCCGTAGGCAGAAATCCCGAGCCATCAGCAATGCCTTGCAGTGCCTGTGGCTTCTAGCCTGCAGCTTGAGGATGTAGACTGTCACCTGTAATGATAATGACATTACGGATCCAACATGGTCTTTTGAGCAGCAGCTGGTGAGCGCATCATCAGTGGAGGAGGAGGAGGATGATGGGGTAGTGTCAGTGCAGGTCCAGCCTGAGAAAGGGAGAGGGTGGTCACACAAGTCCACTAACATTACTCTGCCAGCCGTGGTCAGTGGTGGCAGCGGGAACACCGCTACTAGGTTTTCAACGTCGAAAAGGTCCAGGACCTGTGAAGCCTAGGCCTTTTTCGATCAAGCCTCTGATAAGCCGAGTGAGGTCATATGCTGGATTTGCCATCAACACGTCAGTAGAGGAAAGAATCTAAAGTATTTAATCACCATGAGCATGAACAGGCACATGCATGTAAAGCATGAATTACTGTGGAAGAGTCACTTGGAGAAAAAAGACCACACAGGTCCTGGGCTTCCAAACACCGTGACATCTTCTACCTCCTCTTCCTCCGCCACTTCCAAGCCCAAGCGATCCTCTGCTGCCGATGTGCTAGAGCAGCATGAACAAGCACCATCCCCAATCTCAGACGATGTCGGCTGATTCCCACTACCAGCAACACCTTCCACTTCCCCCAGTGTGACCTGCACGCTGTACAGCAGCCAGTCCACCAGCCAGCCTTCTGTGTACCAGGTGTGGGAGCATAAGAAACGCTTTCACCCCAACCATCCCAAAGCCAAAAGCCTGAATGTCGGCATTGCCAGGCTGTTGGCCTTGGAAATGTTGTCTTTTTGCCTGGTAGACACAGATGGGTTCCGCCACATCATGGACCTGGTATGTCCTCAATATCAGATGCCAAGCAGGCATTTCTTTGCCAGAAAAGCTGTATCTGCCCTGGTCCACCACGTTTCAGAAAAGATCTCCAGCGCGTAGGCTACATCTGTGTCCACCAAAGTCCATCTGACTACAGACACATGGACTAGTATGCACGGTCAAGGGCATTACATCTCACTGACTGCTCACTGGGTGAGTTCTGTGGATGACAGTGCCTCGGGTGACGGGTCACGGGCTCGGCGGATACTCTTCCACAATGCAGGGATGGTGCAGAGTCCAGATCCCCAACCTCCAAGGCTAGCATCACGTGCCAAGAGAAACCAGGCCATTCTGAAATTACTTTGTCTTGGAGACCGACAACTCACAGGTCAAGAGCTGTGGATGGCTCTGCACACTCAAACCGACCAGTGGCTGAGTGCTAAGAGCCTGGCACCAGGCAAGGCCCTTTGTGACAACGGGAAAAAATCTCCTTGCTGCCCTCCTTGCTGAATCAGTAGACTTGCGCACATCCCTTGCCTGGCACACGTCCTGAACCTGGTTATGCAAAAATTTCTCAAGCGCTACCCGGGTCTTGACTGTCTGCTGAGGAAGGCTCGACGTGTTAGCTCACACTTCCAGTGTTCACACCCTGCTTCGGCACAACTTGCAGCATTGCAGCATGATCTGGGCCTCCCCGTCAACTGTCTCATTGTTGACGTGGCAACACGCTGGAATTCCACCCTCCACATGCTCCAGCGATTGTGGCAGCAGCGTAATGCCATTATGCAGTATGAAGTGTCGCATGGCCTGACGAGCAGGAGTGCAGACCTCGGGATGTTGAGTCATAGAGAGTGGAGGCAGGTGAAGGCCACCAAAATGGACAGTTAGGACGTTGGCATTGTCAGCATGACCCTTGTGGTCATATTTTTACTGGGACAAGTGTTAGACACTCTGTGACAGCAGGTCCCAGCAGTGATGGAGGAGGAGGTGGACACAGATGCAGACAGAGCCTTACTCGCCGTCAGATGTAGAAGGTCCGACTGTTTCCCAATGTCATTGGTCTTCTTTAGGCGGTGGTTCCAGGTCCAGGGCTGGTGCAGGATGGGAGTTCAGCTTACAGAGTAGAGCGCATGAGGCTAGCCAGGGTTCTGGTGACGCTCAGGATGAGGAAGTGGAGGAGGATGAGGAGGCCAGTACTGATAACTCTTCAGTGGTAAGAGGTTGGCACAGATTTCAGGGGGAGGAGGAGGAAGAAGAGGAGATCTGTTTAGTGTCCCTCGACCCCGAGGCTTGGGAGATCCCGGCAGCACCTCACACATGAGTGTTTGAATGCTACTTTACCTGCAACATGATCCACGCATCAAGGCAATCAAAATGAACAGCAATTACTGGGTGGCCCCCCTTCTTGATCCACGTTACAAGACAAAAAATGAGCACTTTCCTTCCACCCACACAAATTGACAGTAGAATGCAGGAATTTGAGACAGTGCTCCTTGACCAATTCGAGACATCTGTTGCATCTTCTTCACATTCGAATGTCACAGTGGAACAATGCCAGCAATGTGCCAGCAGTAGAATGGCAAATAGCCGCAGCAGCAGTGTCAGCACTCATTTGTTACCACCTCACCCCCTCTGCCTGTAAGGCAGAGAAGCATTCAGACACACAGAGACCGTCTTAAGAGCATGGTCCATGAGGATGAATGGCCTGAGCTGGCTCGGCATGCCATAGAAGTTTTATCCTGCCTGGCAGCCAGCGTTATCTCGGAACGAAAATTCAGCACAGCTGGCGGGGTGATAACTGACAAACGTATCCGTCTTTCCCCGAGACTGTGGATAGTTTGACATTTATCAAAATGAATCAAGCGTGGCTCTCTGATGATTTTGTTGCCCCGGTTGCCGATGTCACCGACTAGTAAACGTCTTCTTCACATTGTGAAATACACATTCCATCAGTCATCTATTAACATCAGTCAGTCTGCAGTAAGTCATCTATTAACCATTTCAGGCCCCATACAGCCCCATACTTCTTTATTTTAACATATTTGTGGGACCCTTTTCGATTAAGATCTCATGATAGGAGTACTGCCCGTACTGCCCTATTGGCACCCCTGGCGGTAGCAGCCGCTACGGGGGTCCTGCATCCTGAGGTGTCCCAAAAGCCCCTTTGACACATTAGACAACACCAGTATTGGAAATGGCACATGGTAACTGGCACAGATGGAAATAGGGCAGTACTACTTTCAGGGGCCCTAATCAAAAAGGGGTCCAGTGATATGTTAAAAAATAGGAACTAGTAATGGGTGGGGGCCCCATTTTATTTAGTTGCATGGGACCAAGAAATGGTTAATGGATGACTGATGGCAGCCCTGGCTACCGCTGCACCCCCTATAACTATGGCACTGGCAGCTGAACCTGCATGTACCCTGTTGGGATGTTCTTGCCGCCACCATATACATGATATTTTCTTGGGCCCTGGGGCAAAAAGTGATAGGGGGCTCCTGCCAGTTACCATGTGTCATTTCCAATACCGGTGTCTTCTTATGTGTCAAAGGGGCCCCTTGTCAGCTGCTAGCGCTGCACCTCTTATAGCTATGCTGTCCTCATCTATTCAGTTAGCCATTGAAAGGAATTAATTATTTTAGTCTGTGAATTTTTTTCTGTGACTCTTAGAGCAAAATTTTCTTCACTAAGTTGTTCCACGCATCCGTTGTACTGTTATGGATGCTAACTGCTGCTTCTCGTCAACTGCAGCTTTCGGTATAAAAATTAACCAGAACATCTTCTCCCATTGACTTTAATGGCGTTCGAAATTCGAGTTCGACTAGAACTTCGAGGCAAACGTCTCAAAATTCGAGGTTCTATACGAACTTGAACTTTTAGGTTTCGCTCATCACTACTAAAGATACATCTGTCCTTAAACTCTGGGATAATTTATTTTCTTTGACTGAACTCAGTATTTTTGTGTAAAAACTGTTTAACTTCTGCTAGGACAAGTAGCCAGTGAGTAGCATTCTTATGGTAACTGGAAGTGACATCAGATATCACATCTGATGTCACTCAGTTACTTCAGGATAGGACCATGTTATAGTAACCAGAAGTGACATCGGACAGGAAGTTAGGCCTTTAAACGAACAACCCCAATTTAGAGGTAGAGTTAGGGTTATGGGTACTGATAGGGTCGGAGTTAGAAAAATAATCGGGTTCAGGAAGTCCCTAAATCAATTTTATTTACAAGTTAGGTCAAACCTGTGTTGTACGGGACAGGTCCTCATTAAAGCAAAACTACCTGTGAGTTCGGATTATCCTGCCAACTCGTAGAGGAAACCTGTGAGTCTTTCTTTCACCTCCCATCCACTGAAAAAACTTGTATATCTTACTTTCCCACCAACTCATAGAGAAAGCCTGTGAGTCCTTCTCGTCTCGCCACTAATAGAGAAAGCCTATGAGTTCTGCTACCGCTGCCTCTTGATAAAGAAAGCCTGCGAGTGCTTTTTCCCTAACCATAAATATAAATGTAAATATATTTACAGCTCATGTTGCCTAAAGAACAGAGATTAATTATCCTTTATTAAATCAAATATTAATGCAGTTACACTTGTACGTGACAGGACAGAGAAAAATATACATGTGGGATGTGCCATGTACAAGTATATGAACATCTCCCACCACTTTTTTATTTATGTCTTGGGGCTCAATACTGTGGGCTGTGTTTCCCAAGAGTTGTGTGCTGGCATTGTGCTTCAATAGGATTTGCAATCTACATCCATAGATATTTGTTCACCATTAGCGCCAACCAAATAATCTGCTACTTCATGTAAAATACTATAACACTGTAAAAAAAAAACAGTAAATATTACCTTCTTGGGTAAATAATACCACCATCAATCAAACCACTATTCAGCAACTCAACAATACCACTGTATAGCTCAACAGAGTACCATCACGCTGCAGGACATATAATGTAAGCACAGTGAAGGAAATAATTATTTGATCCCTTGCTGATTGTGTAAGTTCGCCCCAATGACAAAGACGTGAACAGCTCTAAAATTTTAAGGGTAGGTTAATTCTAACATTGAGAGAAGAATATAAATATATAATCCAGAAAATCACATTGTATAAAATTATATAAATTTGTTGCAATTTTGCTGAAGAGGAATAAGTATTTTGATCCTCTACCAACCATTAAAGTTTTGGCTCCCTAAACAGACAAGTTATACGCACCTAATCAACTTTTTACCCTGCTTAAAGACAGCTTTCTTAAATAGTCAACTTTTCTGAAAGACTCCTGTCCACAGAACAATCATCAGACCTCTAACCTCTACAACATGGGCAAAACAAAAGAGTCTGTTCCTAAGATGTCCAGAGACAAGATCATAGACCTGCAACAAGCTGGAATGGGCTTACAAATCCATAATAATAGACCTGAGTAAGAAGAGACAACTTCATTTGACTAGATCATGAGGCACCATGCAAAAATCACACCTTTTGGGGTATCCATGATCATGAGGAAGGTGAGAGACAGCCAAAAACTACACAGGGGGAAATGTTAATGATCTCTAGGGCAGCTGGGACCACAGTCACCAAGAAATCCCATTGTAAACATTTACGCCATAATGGTTTTTAAAATCCGCAGTGCCCGTAGGTCCCCCTATCAAGAAGACACTCCTGTGCATGTGCCCATCAGTAAGATTGCCAATGAACACCTGGATGATGTCTGTGAGTGATTGGGAGAAAGTACTGTGGTCAGATAAACCAATTGAGCTCATTAGTTCCATTAACTCAACTCCTGCCGTGGTTTGGAGGAAGAGAAATGCTGGGCCCTAAAAAATGACCCAAAGAACAGCGCGTCCCCACTTTCAAGCATGGAGTGAACATTACGTTTTGTGGGTGTTTCTCTGCTAAAGGCACAGGACTACTTCACTGCATCAATGAGAGAATGGATGGAGCCATGTACCATAAAATCCAGAGTGACAAACTCCTTCCCTCCACCAGGACATTACAATGGGTCCGTGGTTTGGATCTTCCAGCAAGAGACAAAGACCAAAACATACAGCCAAGGCAACAAAGGATTGGCTCAAAAAAGAAGCACATTAAGGTCATGGAGCTGGCCCTACCAGTCTCCAGACCTAATCCCAAAGCAAAATTAAAAAAAGTGAGTTTGAAGCTTCCAAGTTTTGCTAAGCAACAATAAAACGGTCTGACTGCTGTGGTTGCCAACAAGGGTTTGCCACAAGTATTAAATCTTGTTTGCCAAATACTTATTTCTCACTACAAAATCAAATACAATTATATAATTTATACCGACATACCAAGACGATTTCATGGATTTTATTTTGGATATTTAATCTCTCATGTTAAAAATTAAACCTAGCTCTTAAAATAATAGACCATGTTTCTTGTCTTTCTGTCAGGTGGGCAAACTTACACAATCAGCAAGGGATCAAATAATTATTTCCTTCACTGTACATACTGGGGCAGTCATAGGCAGAATAAACATCAATGAAATCTACTAACCTCAAGTTGATTTCTTTTCCGATCATAGCTGTTCACTTCCCCAATGTTCTCTATTTTGCCAATACCATTGTGGAGACTTCTTTCAGCTATACTTTACCTCTACTGAGTTTGGGCAAGAGACATATTAAGCTCCTCACTTTTCAAGTATATTCCAATCTCTGTAGTAACACAAGTTCCCCATCCTGCTACTTCTTACATAAAGTACAGTCATTCTTCTTCTACACCTATACTGTGGCCATCCTTGATATTATGCCTTCTTTGTCACCTATCCCCCCAAATACTGTACTGTAGAAATAATAGTGCCACAAGTGACTAAGAACTGTTAAAGTCATACTCGACCAGAATGTCATTGGCTCAGTTCGATTTGGCCAGAATAAAATTTAGTTAACATTCCCCCAAAAATTGAGTCTTACACTTTGCCTAACATTAACTCCATCTCTATCCCTTGGAAACTTTATGGGATATCTAGGAGTCATCTAGGGAAGTCCAAGTTTTGTGTTATTTCAACCGTTCCCCTCCCTCCATCCCTAACCTTTTAAGATTCTGTCTCATATGAAGGAAAAAGTGGTGTAGCATTTTTTTTTTTCATTTAAGTGCTGCACACTGTAACAGAAACCGAATGGATCACATTGTAATCAATAGGATCCAATAGACGCAAGTAGTTTTTGTAGTTAATGGGAATTAGCTCTACCACTGCGATGGACGTTCCAAATGGAACCTTCAGTGCAAATGTTACACAGGTCAATATGTAAAGTTACATACTCAAAACATGCTGAGTACAGAGAGAAATCAAAGATTCCCTGACGTTGTATGTCTAGTTAAACCCTTTTGATGCTGTGGCGGCTATCTGTATTATCCAAATTACCACTCGTTGTAACAAGACTCTGCAACTGTCCTCATCATTTTCCTTTTTCTCAAGATAGTCCAACCACAAACATTCATTAGCCTAGTGCGTCATCTCGAGGAAATGCATTGCAGCTGTGGTCTCACCACACCACCACCCGCTACCTGCCTTTTTTCTATGATGACATATTTTTACTAATCTTTTCTTTCCTGCCTTACCTTTTTTTTTTTACTCTCTTTTAACTTTTGCTTATTATAAGCCCTGATAGACGACTTATATTCATTCAACCATCCTTTTCTAATAGTACAAAAGTATGAAGTCGTGCATCAGGACTTATAATGAGCAAAAGTTCAAAAAGGGCCAAAACCAATTAGAGGAACAGCAGAAAATAACTAAAAGTTTTGGTTCTTGGAATATGATGATGAAAAAATATTGTTTGGTTCTAGGGGCCCCAACCAGGCTGGAAATTAAGGTTATGTCTTTACCGCACACAACAACAGCTGTTTTTTCAACGTTTTTCATTTTCTAAAAACGCTGAAAAAACTACTGAAAACAGATCCTATAGACTTTATAGTAAAAATGTCCCGTTGTTTCCACAGAACATTTTTTTTCCTGCTCATTTTTGCTGCTGGTCGTTTTTTGAAACATATTCAAAAATGGCCAGAAACTTTACTATTGGAGTCTATGTAAAGTGCCAGATGATTTTTGGCATGTTTTTTGCAGAAATCCACAGCAAATATAACTTTGTGTAATTCTGCATAAAAAAAAAACACACCTAAAAACGCACAAAAAATGGGCAGCAAAATGCGTCAAAAACTGATGTTTTTTCAGCAGCTTGTGACAGGTAGTGAACTTTTTTAGGATTTGCCTTTCAATGAGTTCTTTGTCCAGTACCATGTAGACCTAGCCTTAGGTGTTAAATTAGACAGAACAACGTTTAGATCATTAAGCAGATTATCCTGATGTCAACATGATCTGACAGCAATCTAAGGTTTATGGGGCTGCCCCACCATCGACCAATGTCTTCTTCTAAGATAAACAAGGATCAGCAAGGTAATTTTTAACATTTCTAATCTGTTATTCTACAAAGAGATGAGCGGAATCTGAGGTACTAAGCAGCCACTTATTACCCTCGGTCTAAGGGTATAGAATGCAGGCCTCACCACCAGATCACTTCTTATTAGCAGAACCTAGTGCATATTAATACTTTCATATTTCTGGAGGATCAATTCAGATATTTGGGGAGCCCTAAAGCCTCCCTGCTACATAAGAAGACACTAGTATTCTAAATGGCCCATGACAAGTGGGGTCCTTTTATAGATTTTGCATTGGAGCCCAGGATCATTAAGTTACACCTCTGACCATACCTTTATGCTTTATAAGACACTTTCATTGGAGAACATTTGTTTTAATGATAGGGTTTTATGAGCCAACGGGAGAACATGATTCTGAGATCTCCCCACCATCTATCTGTCTTTCTTTCACTAAACTCTCCCCTCTCCAATCTTTCCTGAATGCAGCAGCCAGGCTCATCTTTCTGTCCAGCTGCTATGCTGATGCTTCTACCCTGCACCAGTTATTGTACTGCCTGCCCATTCTCTATAAAATACAACTTAAATGGGATTGTCACTTCTAAAAAAAATAATAAAATAATATTAAGTTCCTCAAGCCTACCCACCCCAAAAAAAGCCTATAGTCTCCTTCCCCCACTTCTGAAGTCATTCTTTCAAATGGGAACAGCATCGGATTGGCTGTAGTGGTCCTGTGCCACTCATTTACATCATCATTCAGAATTGACCAGTTCAAAAAGATGAAGTAAATAGAGGCACAGCCACTGTTCCAATTCGTAAGTAGACGAATGAAAAAAATTCATTGGAGAGATGCAGCAATGGTGCTGAGGTGGTTTCTTTTTTTTTTTGGGGGGGGGGGGCACAAGCATAACTTATTTTTTTTTTTTTATTTTATTATTAAATTTAACAGGACCAACGCCCCTTTAAAACATATCACCCCTTTTTAAAAACCTTAACCCATCAAGTTCCTCATAGAGTTGCTCCCTTATAGGATATATATATTCATATATAGTATATTATTATATAGTATATATATTATATATATAATTTATTTATATATACAGCAGTCCCCGACTTACCATCCGTTCCGACTTACATACATATTTACGTCCCCTAGTTACAAAACGAGACTTATGGGGCATGGTGTCATTCAAAACACTGAGTCACTCCCAATGATAACCAAGTGCCAGCATGCCACCGCTGCACATGAGATACAGAACGTTAGAGATGAAATCTTCTAAAAAGGGCACAGACAGAAAAACAAGGAAAAAACTCTCCCTGTACTATCCAAAACTAAAACCCCCCCCCATTTTTATTTTTGCTGGGATTACAATTAATTAACCTACAAACCTGTTCCACACGTACATACAATTTTCAACCTTAAGAACAAACCTATCAGTCTCTATCCTCCGTTTTGTTAACCGGGGACTTGCCTGTATATAATATATATATATATATATATTATATATATATATATATATATATATATACATACATTAAAGGGTATCCTATTTCAATAATTGGCTTTAAACATGTAGCCAAAGGTAAATAAAGACCATTACCAAATACAGTACATTGCTATTCTGATTATGCTTCCCCTTAGAGCTACAGCAACTCATATCAACTGCTTGTGTGTACAAGCCACTAGCTTCCAGACCACCTCTCTCTTTTCTAGAGCCCTGGACAGGATGGTGACATCACTCCCTGCTGTGTCTTATCCTCAGAGAAATGGAACTTGTATATGCTCTTGAAAGACACACTTTATCCTTTAGAAGCACTGCGTGCCCAGTTGTTTAAGAAACCTCCATTCCACAAGTCCTCTCTAACCAGGATCAGATAGATTTACTCTCTAACAGGATTCAGCTAGGAATAGTACTAAAATATCAGTCATGCTGTAGAACCAACCTACAACCTTAAAGAAGGTGTGAGCCTGAGAATACTGACATGTCTTTCATGATCTGAAACCTTACTACTTACTACTTCCCATCTTCTAAGGCCTTTGCTCATGCTGCATAGCTGCACCAGTTGTCTGGAATTCATTACCTTAGACCAGTGGTTCTTAAACCAGGGATGGTGAGTCGTGTCTCAGGGGTTCGGCGGAGCCTCCGCCACGGAGCTTTCAAGACACACCCGACCATATGTAAATTTGTGATGACACAAAAAAAGACAAACAACACGACAATCAAAAACTCCCCGCTTGGCCATCACTTGCTGCAGATGATCAGCGTTACAATTAATTGGCCAATCAGTGCATTGCGAGGGATTTAGCGGTGCTCATAGTAACCGATGTGACTTGTCGTGGTCGTAGTAACGTTGTGGTGTTTGTTTTTCTTTCTTAATATTTTAATCCAAAGCTAACTATGTCCGAGGCAAGGAAAAAGAAAGTGGTTCGGTATGAATATGTAACAACATGGATTCACATGATATCACGGAACGAGATTGGGAGTCAGCGTCCTATCTGCATGATTTGCAATGCCAAAGTTGAGCAAAACTCTAGTCTCGCAGCGGCAAAACAAAAGAACACTTTTTGAAGACTGCATGGAGATGGGAATACAAGAACACAATGCTCTGCTGAATTTAAAGGTGAATGAGAGCCAGATTCGATGAAAGTGGCCATTATGCCTGCTCCTTGGGAATTTGTAACCCGTCGAACAAACCGAATCCTCACCGCATCGTACCGAAGTTGCATTACCTACCACTCGCAAAGCAGGGCAACCCACACCACAAGGAAGCACCTCATAAAACCCAGGCAGTAAGAGATGGACGAATCGATCTAATGAAAGTATAATTTCGTTTAGGAATTTCAGGAAAACTTCGGATTCTGAAACGAAGTGAAGTTTGGGTTGATCGCGTAAACAGAAGCGTGTTTTTTTTTTAATTGATAAAAAGGGCTGCGAGCACATGGGCCGTTACATGGGGCAAAACAGCAAAAGAAGTCAGGGAGGAATGAAAGAATAGCCTACGATGACATGTGCAAGATGATGAAGCCAATCAGAGACCGTGCGGCGGATTCTGTGACTTCACCTCATTAAATTATCCGGGCGCTACGCTGGGAGCTCATAACAGACCGCTCTCACGTACTGAT
Organism: Phyllomedusa bahiana; assembly: GCA_025379985.1. Taxonomy (NCBI): domain Eukaryota; kingdom Metazoa; phylum Chordata; class Amphibia; order Anura; family Hylidae; genus Phyllomedusa; species Phyllomedusa bahiana. The sequence goes on along the minus strand of JAODAL010000175.1, from coordinate 101,407 downwards.
CAGGCAGGGAAGGTGTCAGCGATTTTTGGTGGGGTGTCACAGCTTGTCTCAGACTGCTTAAATTTCATTTTGATTTTGTGGGGATTGGAATTGAAGTCCAGTGTGCGTCAGCTGCATATACATGTTTTAATGGTTCATCTGCTCCGGGCTGTTTCTTGAGCACATTGAATATCCAGAGGGTTTATCTAAGCCTGTTTTGTTACTGTTTGTATTCAGTTAAAGAAAACAGCGTTTTTACAATCCAAATAACCACTTTAACTTTTTGCTGCTCAATCTTCTTATTGTGTCTATTTTTTGCGCAATTTAGATCCAAGGGTTTAATTAAGCGTCTGTTCTGCAGTTGTACCAGTAAACAGAAACGAGAACGGTGTTTTTCAACGCCAAAGAAGAATTTTGCTGTAGCGTAATTCATAACCGAGGGAGTTTAATTAAAAGCCTGTTTGTGGCTTTTAACATTAGTCAAAAACACTACAACCAGTGTTTTTTATTAATTAAAAAATTAAAATTAATTAATTTTTTAAACCGGCACAAATACAAAGTAAATTTTTTCCCTGGCCATGTGTGGAGGAGCGCAATTTATATTCCAACAACCAAAAGGGTTAACCAAGAAGCTTGTTAGTGGGGTTTCATTTGGAGTCAAAAATATACAAGGTTGTGTATTAATCATAATACAATATCTCATTAAACAGAGTCTGTAACAAATTTTTAGAAACAAACAGTATTCGAGGCAGAGAGGTGTCAGGTGGCAGAAGGGAAGGCTCTTCACCTGCGAGTGGCAGTGGCACAACATTCCTCTGGAGCAGGGCCCAGCGTACGCAGCACATAAGTGGAGACGTCCGCAGCAACAGCGGTCACGTCGTACAATTCGGTGAGCCAGAACTTGCCGTGTCATCTAGGGCGGCCATGAGTTTGACCGAGCAACCCAAGGTTTCTTGATTGGTTGAACAAAAGTCATCCACTACTTCCTCCAAGATGACATCTGACACCCCAGTCCAAGAGTTCTGATGGGTCGTCAGACACAGACCTTAGTTGGCATGGCCCGGGCAAGCGGGTCAGCCAGGCGGTCCGCCCTCACCGTCCCACATACCCCCAGCTGTCCCCATCCCGGTTCCTCTAGCAAGAGATCTACTATGTGGTCCTTGCTCAGCGCCCACTATACAGCATGGACGAACAATTTTTGGAGTAGGACCGCAGTCAGCAGCAACTTGCCGCGAAGAAATGGGGCCAATATCCCCTTCTTCTTATGCAGTAGCGGCAAAGATATAGATGTGGAGATAGGCATGGGAAAGGTCATATTGTGATGAATTGTGAGAGGGGTCAGCCTCTGCATACCAAGACCGTTGAGGAGGACAGCAGTGAAGATGAAACAACAATAATCGTTGAAGATGTAAGACCCGACCCCGCCACTTGGGGGAGCCCCGGGCCGCCGGGAGCCGGGTGACAGCAAGGGCTTTCAATTTCATCATCGCAGGAGAAGAGTGGGGCTTCAGCCTTGCGCCACAGAGGCAAGCAGCATGAAAAAGCGGCGCAGCCAGCAAGAGTGGGTTCTGGGGCCTGTGAGTCAGCTCAGCAGGGTAGCAGCAGTGTGAGGTCAGAAGCCAAGCGGAGAGCCATGGGGTAGAAAAACCACCCGCCTTTGCAGCCAAAGAAAATTGATCGGCAACAATGGCTCAGCGAGGCAAGTGGTGGTAGTAGTAACTCAGTGTGAGCGATAGCGGTAAAAAATCAGGCTACTTCGGCGGTGTGGCAGTTTCTTTGCTAAGACACCGGAGGAGCCAAATAAGGGTCTATCTAGAATTTGTATGTGCAGAAGAAAGAGAAGCGTGGCCGAAGGCTAACGTTGGCAAGAGGCACCACGGCCCCGCAGAATCAACACAATGCAACAAGCAGCGCGACACAAATGCCGGTGGCCGTTGAGAAATCTTGCTCATAGCTCATCATTGTGGTGGTCCAAACTTCCTCGCGCCCATCAAGACTTCACCTCCCCAGCAAACAGTAGCCATAGCTAGCTTCCATAGCAGCAAACGCAATAGCCATTGCAAGCCAGTCAAGGCTTCAAGACCCTGTCTCCAAGAGCTGTTTCTTCTCTTGCGCATCATCTTCCGATCCAGATGCTCCTGCTACCTCGCTACTCATGGTACTGCTAACTTCCTAAACTCATAACTGCCCAGCAGGATTACAGTTCCGTTCAACACAACAAAATATACAAGAGGGACAGTCTGTTTACATCAACACGAAGAATAAAAACGAGGCGATTGCAAAGGAAGAACAACAGTAATCAGTATGCGTCCAAGACCTATCCTAAGGAGGCATAAGAAGGCTGAGCCGAGGCTACCTGTCCAATTTTGTTGGTAACTTCATACTCCCGCATCCCCCTCCTCCTCCTATTCTCCAAATGGGTGGGACACTGTCATCCGTTCAGACAGACACGCGAGAAGTTAATGGGGGGGGGGTGGGGGGGGGGGGGGGGGGGTGGGGTCGGGCGCTGGTTGTCGTGGCGGCGGGGGGGGTGTGGGGGGGGGGGCGGGGCGTGGCGTGTGGTTAGGGGGAGAGTCTTCTACGGGTGAAGAGCGTGTAATTTTTTCCATTAGGGGTGTCGCAAAGGGGAAGGTGTGTGGGGGGGGGGTTTTGGGGGGGCTGTACCAAGCCCTTCATAATATATGTAGAAAAAAGGCAGTGCAGAGGGCCAAGTTCTCTTGAGCTTCTCAGCTTTGTTTCCATAACAGGTGCACACACACGGCGGGGGGTGCGGGGGTAGAGGGGGGGGGGTGGGGGGTAAGGAAAGGCTTGGTAGAGCTGGAAGGGGGAGCTGGGGGAGGGCTGGGGTCGGGGGGGGCGGTGTTGATCTCTCTCTAATTCATCTGATATTGCGCGAGAGTATATATCTAATAAGGGGAAGCAATATGGGTTTTGGATGACAGGAATATGAATAATAATTCATGGCTGGGGGGGGGAGGGGGGTGGAGGATGGGGGTGTTAAAAAGTGTTGAAAATAAAATATGTGGATTTTAGGATGAGAGGATTAAGAGGGGATAGAGATAATATATTCACTCGTTTTTAACAAACTTGAGCTACTGAAACTCTTAAACATGCTGCTTCCTCCATCCTCAGTCACCCCTGTCCCTTGCTAAATTGCTGCTTGCTCCTCCATCTTTGCTCCTTGCGCCAATGTCCGCCCGCTCCTCCTCCTTCCAACCCTTACCATCTCACATCCTCCTACAAGTAAACTCTACTATGCTGCATCTTGCACCAATCAAAACGACCATCATTGTGTAGGGGGGCAGATGAACCACCTATGAACGACCTATCAAAAACAGGGGCTATATATCACATAAAGACCTATGGTAAACAAAAAACTTAAACCTCGTTAAACAGTCAAAAACACCTAAACAAAGATACCAATTTTTAAACATTTTTAATTTTAAATATACACCAATTTAGAGTAAAAAATAGCGGACAAATTTTAACATATTAAAATTGAAAATTTTAACAAAAAGTACAAAACACATTAATCATAAAAAAACAGGACTAAAAAAGGGATGACAAAGGGACTACACAGAAAAGCACGTAGGTCGCTACTTTAATCAGCCAACCCATTTACATAACATGAACAGTTCAACCATCAAACATAGGTAATTCTCCTATTAGTAACCATGATATTTGTAAGAGAGCATCTATGGATAAATAAATAAATAATAATTACCCAATCCTTAATGAAAGGAACCTGCTTTAAAAAGTAAATGTCCCAAATATGGGGATGGATGGATGTAGAGCAAACGCCGCCCCACACGCGCGCTTTTCTCTGCAGTGCGCGCCGTTCGTCCTTCGTCCTGGGGGTAAGATGGCAATAGCCGGAGACCTGCTTCTGGGTTTTTTAAGTGAATGAGTCCAATACTAATACGCTCACCCCCATCTGGATTTAATGACCAAATGTAACAAGGAGACACAACCTTGCTTAAGTAATTATTGACATCACCAAAACACCACTAAAAATGCTTACCTATATAGGTGATACCATATGTATGAGGCACCCTCGTAAATTATAAAAACCCGCCAAACCCGGCTGGTGAGCTCGCTTACGTAAGCCGCGGTTAGAATTTTGGCGCTCCAGGCAATGAAAACATTCCACATGAAATAAGAATACGGCGGACGAGAGCGGCGACTAACACTCCTCACTGCGCATACGCGCCCGTTGTTTATTCGCTCATAGAGCAACTCGTAGCCGTAAGGGAAGCCCCAAGATAAAAATGGAAGAGAAAATACAAGCCGCGACGGCGTACTAGGCGCGGCGCGGAGAACATCCGCGCAATCGCGGAAGACATGTGTTACGCGATCCCAGTAACCACAAAATAAATAGCCAAATAGAAGTTTATCCCTCCTGCAAAGTTTGTATGAAACACGATAATGTTACAGTAGTGAAAAAGTGCCTTTAAATAATAGGTATAGGGGAAAAAACTAATAAGATGCTGAATAAATAATTGGAAAAATAAGAAAATGCATAAATGGTGCTGAAAAACAAACCCCAAAAAAAAAAAACCACGTCGCCAAGTGTACCCCAGTGCATTAACAAATGTGCAGGTGAACACACAGTGCCAAGTGATTATTTATATATATTAATATTAGAAAACTCTGTGTAATATACAATTAACAATTACTAGGGTTATTAGGATATATAAAGGTTATATAAAACTGATTATAGTGAAAATATATCATAGTGAAAATGAGAACGATGCGTAATTGTGATAAAAATGCTTGTGATGTAAAAATACTTTCTATGCTGCTTTTTACCAAAAGAATGTATAATCATATAGAAAATTACAATGGCATGATAATATAATTACATGATATACAAAAAAAGTTTTATACAAATAACAATAAAGATGAAAATGAAATATGACAATTAGTGTTGAGCGATTGACAATTTGACTAATCGAGATGATCGTTATTCGATAGCGTGACCGCTATCGATAAGGTCTTTTATTTCGATAGTGAGCGATGAATATGAGCTATGACCATTAAAGTCTATTGGAGAGCAACAACACCTTCATTATTAACACCCAAACTAAGGCTGGAGAATCTGAAATTACATCCACAACAGGTCAAAGATACGTGCTACATCTAGGCAACACACTATAGGTTATAAAAGTCAACAGAAAAAAGTCACAAGACAGACCATTCACTATCCCTGTCCTTGTACCACACCTGACCCTTAAACCTGCAACACACCACACAAATTAAAAGTGCCAGAAGGCAGTATGAAATGAACCATCATGTTACTATGAAACTGGACATTGAATATCCCTGTCCCTGGAACGGCAGCATGAGCCCCAAACCAGCATGACCCCCCAGAATATAAAAAGTGCCGCAAAAGGAGTCTATTCAAACCACCATTTTAAAGTTTTCATCTGGACATTGACTATACCTGTCCTGGACCCAGCAGAATGACCATTAAACCTGTCTGACCCCAGATTAAAAAGTGCCCTCGGGAAAAGGAGTCTGTTATGTCTGTATCTATTTATGTTTTCGGATAATAAACGGTATTTTTTTCACCTTTCAATTCACCAGTGGTGTCTATAGAATTGCTGTTTTAAGATTTACGTAGATGCTGCTCAATGAACACTGCTGTTGTGCAAAAGTCAAAAAACACGTACTGTTTATGTTTTGATATAATAAACGTATTTATTGCACTTTCAATTCAACATGTTGGTTGATTATTGTAGAATTTGCTGTTTTTTAAGATTTACCGTGGATGCTGCGTCAATGAACAATGCTGGGTGTGCAAAAGTCAAAAAACATACGTAACTGTATATGTTTTGGGTATAATAGAACAATATTTTTCTGCAACCTTTAAATCACCTGTGGTGAATAATAGAAATTGCTGTATTAAGATTTACGTAGATTGCTTCGTCAATGACAATGCTGGTGAGCGCAAAAAAGTCAAAAACACGTAACTAAGTGATGTTTTCGTACGATACACAGTATTTTTGGCAACAAACAACCTGTGCTGATGCTGACTACAAGAAATTGCTTGGATTGTAATTAAACTGCAAGGTGGATAAATCAACAGTCACAGTTGTAATGGGTAAAATTGCAAAATGAACAACCTATCTGAAATGTATGCTGAAAATAAAAGTGGAGTTTTGCAAGCTAACAAAGAGACCTGCAGTTACTAGAAATGATGTGTATCCAATAATAAGTTCAGGCTGCCCAATATCCAGGAATATTTAATAGCAAACTGTTAAACTAATTAAAGAATATCCACTACATGTCTACACTAAGTCTTGGTGAACTTTTATACCAGTGTTCTTTATAGATAGAGCTTGTCTGTATTCGCCAACGCCCCCCCCCCTCCCCCCCCTGTGACTTTAACAGCAGTACATGCTTGCATTTTAAAATTCTCTATCAAACTACATAAAATCTTCAAATCTCTAATCTAACTAAATTGGAAGGATCACAGCTAATAAGTACAGAGGTTTCTCATGCAGAAAATATACTAATTTTCGCTGAGCTGTTTGGCCACAGCATAGCGCACGTCCTATTCCACATATGAGACTCTGATGAAGACATACTGAGGCTGAAACAGGAAACGCTGTTTCTATGAAAACGAGGTCATTTATTGTTTCCAGCCAATCGCAACCATCACACGTCCCAGTCATGACGTCGCACACCATCACACCCTGCTCTATTCTGTAATCCTGATTTGCTGGCCGCCAAAAATAAACAGGAACGCCGAAAAAGACCGATCTTAATAGATGATGCACAGATTTTAAACCTTAATTACTCCCGCATCGATCTGAAATTTCGATCACCATAGAAACCTTGCCCGATTATCAAACTTTTCGATAAAAATCGCTCAAGCACAATGATAATAAATTATAATAAATATTGATAATATAATAGTGAATAAAATATAATAATAAATAGGCAAGCTTGATTGTAGTGATGTCAAACCACGGAGGTCAGGATACAAGAACAGATGACTTAATAATATACTCTCGTTGTGCCAAATGGTGGATAGTAGACCACGCTTTTCTGTGTAGTCCCTTTGTCATCTTTTTTAGTCTGTTTTTAATATTAATGTGTAATTTTTGCAATTTTCAATCTAAAGATTTGTCTATTTTTAACTCCTAAATGTGGTAAAATTGGTTTCTTTGATAGTGTTCACATGTGTAGGGCACAGCAGTGTCCACACAGTTCTACAACCTCGTTGCCTCGGCGAACGAAGTCACACAGGGGAGGAATCTGCTCCGCATCATGCAGCAAGAAATCGATCTGTGTGGCTTTCTTTCTTCCTCCGCGCCAACTGCAAATCGGAACCATGGTGACGGACAATGGAAGGAACATGGTGTCCGCGCTCACGAGGATGGATGGTCCTTAGCGCCCTGCATGGCGCACAGAGTTTTCAATCTGGTGTGAAAAGGTTCCTAAGTCTCCAACCAACATTCTGAAAATGGCCAGGAAACTGTGGGCATGGAGCTTTATCATTCGTACAAAGCCAGGAACACGCTCCTCGAGTTTGCAGGCGGCAGAACGCCTCACCCAACACACTCTGATATGCGATGTTTCCACCGTTGGAATCCCGCCTCACATGTGAACCGACTGTATGGAACAGAATAAGGCCATTAGACGATTTTTGATGATCCAGGCGGACCAGGAGTACTCCCACCGTGAACTTTGCTGTCAGCCAGTGCAGCTCATGCGTGACACACTGCCCCGTTTGTTTGAGGCCATTCGAGGAGGCGAAGTTTTTTTCAGTCGCCAGGACTAACGGGATAATAACGTCATTTCCACTGCTTTCATGTCCGGGAACAGAATGCTGAAAAATCGTCCTGACAGGGGACTGAGAGTGCGACTACATATCGCGGCCACATGAGTCCTGTGGGACTGAAATGGAAGTAGAGGAGGAGGACATTGGAGCAGAAGCATTGTCCTGGTGAAATGGATTGGGATTTTCTAATTCTACCCAGGTGACAAGAGAGGAGAGCAGGAGCAGCTGGAGGAGTAGATGGAGATGAGGAAGACGAGCAGATGAACCCTCAAGCACCGTGTCAGTATAACTGTGGAGATGGAGGCAGGGTGGTCCCTCAAAGTCACTTGTGCAGATGGCCCACAGCAATGCTGATCTGCCTGGCAAGGTGACAGCCGTAATAGTCTGCATCTGGCAGTTGGGATGAACTTCTGGCTCCTCCACCCTATTGGACCCCTCGCTACCGGTCAAAATGGGAGCCTTTTCCCCAGCTGCGAATGGAGGACCAAACTCAAATACCTAATATTGGAAATTCTCTGTAGTCAGTTGCTGCTGACTATGTGTGTCATCGTCCCCTCCTCTGACAGTCTGACCGAGGGTTCTTCAGCGCATCACAGTACTACTGCCGCGGCTGCTGGTGGAAGTTGTGGGGGTAGGAGCAGTACCAGCGTCATCAGCAAGAAACCTAAGTCTGTAGTCACTGATTAGAAGCTTCCTTCCTAGTGAGGAGGGCAGTCGCCAGCAGACAGCAGGACCTGGAGCAGTTCCCCTGGAACCAACAGTGGTTGGCCCTACTTGGACAGCACTCCTGCCACCCCAGTTAGAAGATTTCTGGACTACTGCGCCAAAACTGGATGTGTGGGCCGCAAAAAAACTTGCCGATTTGCAGTGGAGAAGCCTGTCCTGCCCGTCCAGTAGTGTGGCATCAGAGCGGCTGCTCAGTGTGCGGCGGGGGGCCATCGTTAGTCCCCCAAGGAGAACCCGCTGTCCTCGGGAAATGTGGAACGACTGACCTGTTGATCAAGAATTAATCAGGATAGGAACGGCCAGGATTTCCACACAAACTCCAGCACCGATGCCTTAGGCGTCAGATTCCATCAGCCATGACACCTCCACCCAAACTATGATAATGAGTCTGATTGAAACTACCTGCCTCACCACTATTTCTGATGCCCGCCCCCCACCTGATTGCCACACAACTGCTGACAGTTTTCTCCATCTGCCTACCACCATCTTAACCAGGACTGGTATTTCACCCACCTCCACACCTGTCATTTGTGCCACTCTACTCACCTCATGCTGTCTGCTGCTGTTGCGCTGCAGTTGCTGGTGCCATGAACTCCACACACTGTCATTGGTGCACTCTCTGACTCCTGCTGCTGCTGATGCGCATGCTGTGACCACTCCAAACTCTGTGAATTGTGCCACACTCTGACCTCCATGCTGTGCTCCTGCATCACCTCCACTCTCTGTCATTTGCCACTTGTGGCCTACTACTGTTTTTTTGCCCACCTCCAGGATGTCATTGTGCCACTGTCCCTTGACCTCATGCTTGCTGCTGTGGCTGCTGCCGTGACTCTACACACTCTGTCATTGTGCCACTGTCTGACATCATGCGCTGCTGTTGCTCACTCCAAGACCTCCACACTCTGTCATTGTGGCCACTTTCTGTGCCTACTCCCTGTTTTTTTGCCACCCTCCAAATGTCCATTGGTGCCACTGTCTGACCTCATGCTTCCAGCTGTGGCTGCTGCTGCCGTGCCCTCCACAAAAGAAAGCACTGTGTCCATTGTACCATTGCCTGACCTCATGCTGGCTGCTGTTGGCTGCGCCAGTGACCTTCCACAACTGTGTCATTGTGCTTCCTGTCTGACCTCATGCTGCTGCTGCTGCCGTGCCGGCCCTCCACACTCTGTCATTGAGCCACTCTGTGGCTACTCCTGTTTTTGTCACCTCCAGAATGTCATTGTGCCACTCTCAGAACTCATGCTGCTGTGCGCTGCCGCAAACCCTCCCACACTCAGTCCACTGTGCCACTCTGTGCCTACTGATGTTGCCACTTAAGCCCTCATCTTGTTTTTTTTACAGCTGTCGCTGCCATGACTTTATCAGGCTACATTCCCGCTTCAGTTTTTTTGGTCAGTTTTGTCCCTCATAAGTGCTCAGGGAATTTTATAGTGAAGCGATTCTAAGAGCGGCAGCAGTCCCATTGCGTTCATAATAAAACACAACATTGTGATGATAGACCAAACCAGTTCTCTCTGCATATTTTAGCATGCACAAACGTTCTAGCAGCACCCTACAGGCTCTGAGCACTGGAAATAGCTGTTTTTTTTTAAACGCGATTCGTCCCGAAATGATTCGGACCGCACAAAGATTTTTTGTCGAAAAATTTCGGCGAAGTCCGGTGAATCGAATTTTTTAGAATTCCGCCCATCTCTAAAACCACATCATTAAAGATGGCAATCTGATACCCCGGAACAGTGGGCCGAAGTAAAATTATCCAAATTTCTCTTTCAAAGACACCATCGTGACCAGAATAGAGTGCATGAGTAAAGACATTCTGGCTCAAGAGTCGCCCGCAGATCTAATTTCAAGTCCGGGCAAAAATTCAGCCTTCAACTCGACGAGACCACGGATTTTCTAATCTAATGTCAAGCTTGCTGTTTTTTATGCGCTATGTGAAAGACAACATGATAAAAGAAAAGTTTTTATTTTTTAAGCCTCTTACAACAACAAACTAAGGCAGCCATGTGAAGAAGCCTTGTGAAAATGACTTTCCTCAAGCAGGACCACAAATCTTTCATGGGATATTGGTTTCTGAAGTTTATATACGGACGGAGCTCAGTCCCATGCTGGGAAGAAAGTCTGGTTTTGGTGTCTAGTAAAATCCGATTCATCATAAGTTACGCACAGAATATCTGAACAGGCAAGCTTGTCAACAAGGAACCGTTGCTCCAAAATGGGCAGAAGTATTAAAAACTGTAGTGGAATGTGTGAATATGTGCGAAATAGTGCTCAGAGGCACCGCATTTCAGTGAGCTGTGTAAAGAAATGGGCTCTGAATTCAAGTACTCCTGTACCATCTAATGTTCGGATGGGTTATTCCGGGGACAGGTTCAGAATCGTGTTTTGGCCATGCCGTGTGGAATTAGCCCTATTTTCGCAAGAGCACCAATATTGTTCATGCCGACTTGCTTCCAAATCCTGAGGTTCATTCTCATTTTTAGCGTTTTGGCTGATATATTCGCAGCTCTAAATCACCTCAATCAGTCAGATGAAGTTGGTGGAGTCAAACATCATTGAAGCAGAAGACAAACCTGAAGGCTTTTTTAAAAAAAACTAAATAGCCGTTATGGAAACGACGAACAGAGAACAAAACTTCGCAAACTATTTCCCCTTCTGGACGACTGTGTAAGTAAATCGAAGGATTGTCTGAAATCTGAGACATTCGTATCCATGAACTGAAGCAAACAATTGCCCGCACTAGAATGACTTGCAAAGGTCCTCTCGACGTATAATTTCCCTACAAGAAGAGTCATATCAGCATGGGTGAGACAGCCGTTCGACTCTTTGCAGTTGAGACGAGCATGTCAATTATGAAAACCCTCGACAAAATCATTGAAATTCAGCAGAGCCATGTCAACAGCAACTCTTCAGAAAACAACAATCACAATTTTGTGTCCTATAGCTTGGAAAAGTACCCAATTATTGCTTAGAAAGCCCTGAAATTTTTATACCATATCTCAGGGCAAACAATCTTTTTCGAGGATGCTGGGGACATAATAACAAGAGGAAAAGGAACATACTTTGCTGTGAAAATGACATAATGAGTAAGCACTTGCCAAGGTGAAGCCACGCAATATCTGAACTGGTCTCCTCAAAAACAACAACAGAAGTCACACTGAATTTGCAGGTATGTATTTTTTGTGAGTTCATTGCACTGTGTTGGTTTTTGTTCTTTATCAAGTGTGATATGTTCATGCAACGGTCATTTTGTGCACCAGTAAAAAACATATACCTATTTCCTGAATTTGGAAAAAAAATCATATTTGATTTATGACTAAAGGAAGGGTTCGTGAATGTGCATATAAACTGGTGGTCGGTACCCCTCAAACATAGGTAAGAACCACTGCCTTAGACAGATAAATTCCCAACATCCAGCGTTTTAAATGTGCCCATCTTTTTGGTAGGCCTTTCACATCCAAGAATCCAGCTCCTATCTGTTTACCACATTATTCTCCAAAAGTTGATGCTATCAATTAACATCATAGTTCACACTCCATGCTCTTCTCATTTGTGATTTGCAACAGTCCATCCATGTAAATTTACTTAGCTTTTAGGCCCTCTAGAGGGTCTTAAGATCTTCTCAGGGGGCAGTGCAATCCTGTGGGGAGCTTAGATTAAATATTAAATTGCATTGGAAATTTGTAGAAAGCAAAAAAGGTCTTTGGATGAAGAATGTATAGAGACATGATGGAGGCAGGAGACAGAGCAGTCATCTGCCATTTACTGTGGTGTTAGCGATATGTGCCGCAGAGACGGCTCAAATTAAATGCAAATAAGGCTGGCGGATTATGGTAAAATATTGTTCACATCCATTGTAAATTATTCATTAATTAATATGAAGCTGCAGTTAAGAAACCACTTTGGCCATTTTCATTTAATGAACAAAATCCAATCAAGCACTTTGTTAGCACAAATGGAAATGCATTCTGGTAAGTATGATAAATGTCTGATTGGAGCATTGATTAGAAGAAGATGTTTACAGAGTAATGTGACTACGAGCGAAAACAATAACTTCACTCCACCGGTGTTATTACTGTGCTGGCAGCTGCAAGATATAGTGCATCGGCCATCTTAAAGGTACACTCCACCTAAAATTCTGAAGGCTATTTGCAAAAAAAAAAGAAACAAAATCTAACTTTAAAGGGAATATCTCATCAAAAATGACTTATTGTTTAACTCACGTTTTTATGTTAAACACATTTTTTAAAGATTTTTTTTTTTTTCCATATCACTTTCAATGTTTTTTAAAATTCTTAAGTCCTGCAGTTTTCACTTTGGCCCTAAGCTAATAATTGTCTGAAACACTTCCTGTTTCGGTAGAGAAAGATCTCCAGTTGTCTGGCTCATTATCAGCACATAGAGGGTCAAACTGAAAGGAGACACCAGGGTGAATAGATAACACAGGATCCACCAGTCACAAGAGGAGATGTCAAAGTTCACCTTTCTCCTCTTGCAACACCAGATTCCTACCCAGGTCACAAGCATGACAAGAAAGAACTCTCCTATAGAGACGTCATGGGACTGAGTCAGTCTTAAGTCTCTCTATGTGTCATGAAAGCTGCTGTAAAAGTATCACTCTGACATGCTATTAAAGCAGTGCAAACAAGAACTAGTGGCCAAAGTGAAAACTGCAAGACTCAAGAATTATTAAAAAATATTGAAAGCAATATGAAAAATTAAAAAAAAAAAAAATTCCTAAAAAAAGGGACTTAAACAATGACTCATTTTTTGTTGACACATTCCCTATAAACTCCGTAAAAGTATATAAAATGTGACACTGTAAATGGTGGGCTCTCTTTGATGGTGTCATTCTTGGCAAATGGAACTACAGGCGATGTAACAGTGTAGCATGTAAACTATCAAGGTCCTAGATCATTATTCATTATTAACCCTTTCTCTATCTGGCATTGTGTTACTGAAGAAGATGGTACTTGTGTACAGGAAATTATGGCAGTCTTATGTGTCAACTCTGTGGCAGTATTGTTTGAGTACTGTATGGAGGTATTTTTTAGGCATTGTATAGGATTGTTTTAGCCTATGGAAGGTAGTATTTTGTGGGCAAATTATGGAAGTGAAAAACATAAGCACAAGGCCATACTTACAGCTCAATGACTGGACAATAAACTAACTGTGTCTGGACAGCACTGTCGTCCTATACATCCATATTCCCAACACCATAAATTGCAACAGACCACCAAAATAAGGAAAGGAGCTCAACTTTACCCAGTTTCTGGGATCCAGACAGACTCTTGCATCTTTCATCCAGCCACTGACTGGATTGTGAGTCATGGGGAAAGCAAAAGAACAGATCTACAAGAAAAGGTAGTTGAACTGTAAAAAATAGGAAAGGGATGCAAAAAGATATCCAAAGAATTGAGGATGTCAGTCAGTAGTGTTCAAACTGTGATTAAAATGGAAAATCAGGGGCTCTGTAAAAACCAAACCACGGTCAGGTAGACCAACAAAAATGTTGGCCACAACTGCCAGGAAAATTGTTCAGAAACAAAGAAAAGCCCCACAAATAACATCAGCTGAATACAGGACTCTCTGAAAACTAGCGGTGTGGCTGTTTCAAAATGCACAATAAGGAGGCAATAGAAGAAAGCCAGGAAGCACCAGAAGAAAGCTATTACTGCGCAAATACCACAAAGTATCTAGCCTACAATACCCCAAACAGCACAGAGACAAGCCTCAAAACCTCTGGAACAAGTTAATTTGGAGTATAGACCAAAATCAAAGTTTTTTGCCACAACCAGGAAACCACAAACGTTACATTTGGAGAGTTGGTGCAACAAGAACCTGAACGAACACCAAACCAACTGAAAAGCACAGAGGGTGGAACGCTATGTATTGGTGGATGTGTGAGAGCAACACAGGCACAGGAAAACTTGGTGAAAGTTGAAGGAAAGATGAATGTAGCACGTTATCAAGCACAATACAAGCAAGCACTTATCACCTGGAAGCTGCGCATGGGGACGACTTGGACGTTCCAACATGACAACAATCAAAACACAAGGCCAAGTGACCTGTCGATGGCTACAGCAGAACAAAGTGAAGGTTCAGAGTGGCCCATCTCATCACTCCCTGACCTCAATTATTTATTGAGACCACTCTAGAGAGATCACAATCTCATTTTCATCAAGACAGCCCAGGATTTATAACAGGAACTGGAAGGCTTTTTGCCAATAAGAATGGGCAAGCTTTACCATCTGAGAAAATAAAGAGCCTCAACCACAAACTACCAACAAAAGACTTTAAGCTGTCACTGATGTAAGAGGGGGCAATACACTGTATTAAGAACTGGGGGGGGTAGTGAACTTTTTGATTACAGGGTCATTTGGATGTTTTTGGTTGTCATTATGATTTAAAAAGAGAAAACACAGTAGTTTGACAATAAATGGCTTCCCCCAACCACTAACCATGAGTGGAAAAAAAGTTTTTATGTTATCATTCATATTCATAGTTTCATAGTTTGTAAGGCTAAAAAAAGACAAGTCATCCATCTAGTTCAGCCTGTTGTGCTAAGGTGTTGATCCAGAGGAAGGCAAAAACCCCCAATGAGGTAGAAGCCAATTGTCCTCATTTTAGGGAAAAATTCCTTCCTGACTCCAATCTGGCAATCGGAAAAATCCCTGGATCAACGACCCCTCTCCAGAATCCTAGACACTATAACTTGTTATATTATTACGTTCCAGAAATGCATCCAAACCCTTTTTGAACTCTGTTATTGAATTCACCATGACCAGTCCCTCTGGCAGAGAATTCCATAGTCTCACTGCTCTTACAGTAAAGAATCCCTTTCTATGTTTATGTAGAAACTTTCGTTCCTCAAGACGTAAAGGATGCCCCCTTGTTCTAGATACAGCCCTGTGTATAAATAAATCTTGGGAGAGATCTCTATATTGACCTTTGATGTATTTAAACATATTTATTATGTCCCCCGAAGCCTTCTTTTCTCTAAACTAAATAACCCTAATCTTGCCAATCTTTCTGTGTACTGTAGTCCACCCAGTCCTTTTATTATTTTTGTTGCCCGCCTTTGTACCTGTTCAAGCTCTACAATGTCTTTCCTGTGCACTGGTGCCCAAAACTGTACACAATATTCCATGTGTGGTCTAACCAGTGACTTGTATAATGGGAGAATAATGTTCTCATCATGTGCATCTATGCCCCTTTTAATGCACCCCATGATCCTATTTGCTTTGACTGCTGCTGCCTGACACTGGCTGCTACAATTAAGTTTACTGTCCACCAGGATTCCCAAGTCCTTCTCCATGTCACTTTTACCCAGTGTTTTTCCATTTAACATGTAATCATGTAATGGATTTCTCTTCCCCATGTGCATAACCTTGCATTTATCAGTGTTAAACCTCATCTGCCATTTCCGCTGCCCAGGCATTCAAACTTTTCCAGATACCTTTGTAATAAAATATTATCTCTATTTGTGTTGATTACTTTACAGATGCTTGTATCCGTCTGCAAGATCGATATCTACTGTGTATTCCTGTGAAGCCTAATGAAAATGTTAAAGAGGAATTAGGGCTCAATACTGACCCTGTGTGGTACCACACTAGAGTAACAGCGATCCAGTCTGAGTATGTACGTTAATTATTACCTTTGTTTTCTATCAGTGAACAGTTTACTTAACCACTTGCACACATTTTCCCCTGTCCAAGCATTCTCATTTTATTTTTACACAACCTTTATGTGGCACAGTTTCAAATGCTTAGAAAATCTAGATATATGGGACATCAGTTGCCCTCACCCCGATCCAGTCTAGCACTTGACTTACTATAGAAGATGATGAGATAGTCTGACCAGGACCGGATCCTTCATGAACCCATGCTGGAACGAGCGGCGTCTATACATTTATTTTTCAGTGAGCTATCCAGGATAAGCATCTTGAGAAAAACCTTCAAACATGTTTACCTAAACAGAGGTTAAGCTTATGGCTCGTAATGTTCCTGTGGATCATCTTTTTGGCCCCTTTTTGAATATTGGCACCAACATTTGCTATGAGCCAATCCTATGGGACCATACCCCGTTATTAGACGTCCATGATTATTAATATTACGGGGGCCTATCTATGACATCTCTTAACACTCTTAGGGACACGTGGGTGTATTGCCATCTGGGACCTGGGATTTGTATATTTTAATCTTCCTGAGACGGAGTGCACTTCTTCCTGGGTTAGAC
Source organism: Phyllomedusa bahiana (assembly GCA_025379985.1). Lineage (NCBI taxonomy): Eukaryota > Metazoa > Chordata > Amphibia > Anura > Hylidae > Phyllomedusa > Phyllomedusa bahiana. Next base: position 84,675 of record JAODAL010000175.1, on the reverse strand, counting down.
AGAAACTTTTAAGTTGGAGTTTACCACATCTCTCTGTTCAACAGGAAGGTTATCCTCCTCGGTTATATTCAGTGGAGAGAAAAGTGATTTAATTCGTTTGCTTTTTTTCATCGCCCTCTATGTTCTCTCAGTAATTTTTCAAAGGGCCAATATTTTCTGTTTTAATTTTCTACTATTTATATAGTTAAAAATATTTTGGTGTTAGTTTTACTTTCTACTATGCCTATATGTCCTTCTCCGTCCTCCAGCTTTGCTTCCTTTATCTTTATTTTACACACTTTATTTTTTCTTCCCTTATAGATTCTTAGTGCCTCTTCACTGCCCTCCTGTTTTAAGTAGGTGAAACGCTTTCTTTTTTTTTCTTTATTGCTCTTTTACATCCCTGTTGATCCACATTGGTTTTTCCTGTTTCTAATTTTTTTTTACAATAAGGTATGTTCCTTCAACAGTGGTAGGTAGGATGTTTTTAATAATATCCCCATTTATTATTATGTTCTGCCTTATTTAAACACATTTGTACCGTCATACGGATTTAGGCATCCCTAAGCAGATTAAAATTTAGCCTTCCCTAAAATTCACTGTTTTTGTGGCTCCTTGACAAAAAACTCTATTGAAGGATAAACGGAAAATTTATTATATTATGGTCTACTATTCCCTAGGTGCCCCTTCAAACCTGAACTTTGATACTCTGTCAGGTATATTCAGCTTCAATATTAGGTCTAGGAAGGGCCTTTCTTAGTCGGTTCCTGCACCATTTGGCAAAAGGTAATTATTCATTTGTTATTGACAAAAACTGTTTCCTTTATGACGAAGCTACAGCTTCAGATTCCCAATTGATATCTGGATAGTTAGTCGCCATATAATTAAACCTCATTTGATTAGCCGCTCATCTATTTGCGCTGAGGAGACAGTCTATCCATGAGGTTCTGTTATATTTTGGGGGTCTATAGCAGACCCCTATTAGTATTATATTGTTATTGTTTCCCCATGTATATTTACCCATAATGATTCCACATGTTCATTACCTGTACATATCTTCCGCAGTGTGGCTTCAGACAAGATTTTAAATAGAGACAGACACCTACCCCTTTCCCGGTCTTTTCGATCCTTTCTAAATAGACTGTTAACGGCAAGTTTACCGCCCTGTGTAGCTCTCGTCCAGCCATGTCTCAGTCTATCACCACTATGTCATCATTTTTCTTCAGCTATTAACTACTTCTTGTTCATTATCTTTAGTTGCGTCAGACTCCTGGCAATTGGTCAGCATGCATATTATAGTATTTTTCAGTTTTTATTCCTTTCTCCTGATCTTTTTATCTATTGCTACACCCCTCTCCCACTCCACCCTGTTTTATTTCTAATCCCAGCTCTCTATCTTTCACTTTCTTGCATGCTTATGTGTAGTACCCTCCCCCCAGTCCCAAGGGTTTAAATATTCTCAACTTCATGGGCCATTTTGTCCCCAATACAGCTGAACCCACCCAATTTAGGTGAAGCCAATCCCTAGGGCCCATAGAGTCTTTCCTACACCAATTTTTGAGCCACTCATCACTTTATAATCTCCCCGCTTCCTGCCTCTTATGGTGTGGCCCGTGGAACAGGTAATATTTCTGAAAAATATTAACTTGGAGGTCCTTGCCTTGAGATTTTGCCTAAGTGCCTCTGAAATCGTTTTTAAGGACCACTCACCTACCTCTTAACTTTGTCATTGGTGCCCAATGTGGACCTTGGACAGGCTGGATTCTCACCAGCCCCACCAAGCAATCTGTCAACCGATTCGCGATATGTCGGAACCCGGGCCAAGGTAAACAACACACTGTTCGGACGATCCCGGTCTTTGTGGGCAAGATTGCCTGTCTGTGCCCCGAAATAAATGAGTCACCACTATTAGCACCTTGTTTAGCCTGATCCTGCACTCCTATTTCCCATCTTACTGGAGCAGGTACAGGGGTAGTGTCTTTGCTGCAGCAATGCTATTTACTGAACCGACATCCCCCTACATAGCCCAATCTTGCATATCTTGTTGGGGTCTGTACCAGTTTAGGACTAGCCTCCCTGGACACTTTCCCTCTACCTTCTTTCTTACTGTTACCCATCTAGCTGCCTTATGTTCCCCTTGCCACCTCCATGTACCACCCTCCCCAGTATCTACACCTGCGAACGGTGATTGCTCATTGGGCAGCCGGCTTGCTCTTCCAAGTTTGGCAATGGATATCAGTGTCTGCCACTTGCTCAATTTAGATTCCAGGATCGTGGGTTTCTAAATGTGCAGTGTGCACACATCTTGCACAGCAGTATGGAGCCTCGAACCGTTGCTCAAGGATGGCATACATTGCCATCTAAAATACGCCAAACAGCACAGAGACAAGCCTCAAACTTCTGGAACAAAGTAATTTGGAGTGATAAGACCAAGATCGAACTTTTTGGCTACAACCATAAATGTTACATTTGATGAAAGGAACACCATTCCTCACTTAAAGCACGGAGGGGGAGATCACTGACGTTTTGGGCATGTGTGAGCTACAAAGGCACAGGGAACTTGGTCAAATTGAAGGAAAGATGACTAGAGCCACTTATCAGCAAAATACTGGAAGCAAATTTGCACTTCTATCAGCCTGGAAGCTGTGTATGGGAACGTACTTGGAAGTTCCACATGACAACACTAAGGCCAAGTGAACTTTCATTAGCTACAGCAGAACATTAGTGCGAAGGTTCTGGAGGTGGCCATTCTGTTCCTGACTCAATATCATTGAGCCACTCTGGGGAGTTCTCAAGAGTGCACTTCATGCAAGACAGCCCAGGAAAATTTACAGGAACTGGAGACTTTTTGCCAAGAAAAATGGGCAGCACTTTACCATCTGAGAAATAAAGAGGCCTCTATCCACAACTTTCAGAAAAGACTTTAAGACAGTCATTGAGTCTATGAGGGGGCAATACACGGTATTAAGAAACTGGGGTATGTTAAACTTTTGATCAGGTCATTTGGATGTTTTTGGTTGTATTATGATTTTAAAAAGAGAAAAACACTGTAGTCTTACACAATAAAGGCTCCACCCACCACTAAGCATCAGTGAGAAAAAAAGTTTTTGTTTATCATCATATATTCTCTGAAAAAAAGGCAAGAAAAGCAAACAATTATGCCGGGGTTTATGTAAACTTTTGAGCACAACTGTATAAATGTTTTTCTAACTATCTGAAAAAAAATAAGAATAAACATTACTTGTTTTAGGTAAATTTAGGATTACCACAAAATTTATATTGAAAAAACCCAGAAAAAATAAAGGGGGGGAGAAATTTTTAAGGCTTTTTTAAATTTATTTCGCAAGTCAAAAGTTTAATCCCCTAGGATTACTATCCCTTTTAAATTTAAAATTTTAAAAAATTTTGGACAGCCCCATATGATACCAATTTTTTGGAACTTAGAAAGGTATCCAAAAAATGTTTACCCAATTCATACGTTTAAAGGGGCAAGTCCAAATTACTAAAAAATGATGAAAAAGTTTGACTTTACATAAAGCAAAAAAAATGCCCTTAAAAAATTCTCTTCATTATTCTGGCTTTGGCAAATAAAAAATAATTTTGGAATCCTAATTGACCTAAAACGGGTGGGGGTTTTTCGTTCATGTCAGTAGTAAAAAAACTGATATTGTCTTTTTGTACGTTAATGTAAATGTCTGGTTTCAACTATATATGGGATAGGGATACACCTTTAATAAAATGCACAATACACTCCCTATATCCAATGAAATAAGATTTTCACTCCAACTTGTTACATGTCATCTAAGCCTAATAGTCCTTGCATTCTGGAGTATTGAAAACTCTGAAATTTTTAAACCACACAAAAAATTAAAAAACCAAAATCTTATTACGGGTTTCTTTGGAATGAAAGAATAAGAAAAAAGTTTTTTGCAGAATTAAGATCAGACATTTCTCTCAGACTCCTTTCTTAGTAATTGCTTTGTTCCTCGGCTATATTTTTACAGTGATACTTTATAGTGTTGATTCCTTCTGAATGAAGAACAAGGCAGAAGCTACAGTCAATGGAAGTTATTTTTTGCTGATTGCTTTGTTAATGCACATTTATCATAGCACAGAAATGGAGACTAGAATAGCTTTGGTTTTCAATATTAAAGGGGTATTCTCATCTTTACATTCTTTCAAATGCCAGGATATCCCCAAAATTTGCCTGATAAAAAGGGGGGCCCCCAGTTTTAAAGGGTCTTTTGGGAGCTATGGAAAAAACCCAAAGGGCACTACATTTTTTGAAAAAAGTTTCACTGGAAAGGGCTGTATGTAATCATAGCCACTTCTCCACTGAATGCTAAGAAGACTGCTGTGATGGGGAATCAGTAAATGGGAGTCACCATTTTCCCAATAGGTGACGGTTCCAGGACCAGCATCTACAGTTGAAACCAGAAGTTTACATTTTCCAAATAAAAAAAAATAAACCCCCAAAAGGTTTTTCGGGAATAACCCTTACCCGTTTTAGGTAAAAAAAAGGATTCCCGGGAAATTATTTTTATTTGCAAAATTTTTCCAGAAAAATGAAAGAGAATTAAAAAAAGCATTTTTTTCCCTTCTGAAAAAGTAAAAATTTTTCCCATACACGGGTTTTAAACTATCCCCTTTAAAACAATGTGGGACAGCCCTTTATAATGATCTAAATGTCTTTTAAGAAAATGATTTATTGGCAACATATGAGTTACACACCTGTGACCCACCGGGGATGTATTTTTAAAATTTCACACAAGAAACTTTACTGCTTCAATGTGAAACTTTCAGGGGAAAGTCTAAAAAATAAAGCCAAGATATCAGGAAAGAAAATTTTTGGACTTTCATTAAGTTCGGTTTTGGGATCTTGGGTGAAATTTTTTCCAGATCCCCTGGAAGATGCCCCCCGCCCAAAATATTTGTTACCACAACAATTTTAGGCAAATACAAAAAAGATGGGGTTTTCCCAGCCATCAAAACCCTCGGGAAGGAGACAGTTCTTTTTTCTCAGAGATGAACGTGTTTTTGGTCCCACATGTGCATATCAACCCAAAGATAAAAAAAAAAAAGGGGAAACCTTGTAAAGATGTGGTGGAAGCTGGTAAGTTTTTTGTCATTTTTCCCCAGGGGGAACGAGTACGGGTATAAACGGGGCCTAAAAGCAGGGTTTTGGGGAGTTCGGAGTCATGGAGCCCGTGCCTATTTTGAGGAGTTGGAGTGTCAAAAATTGCCCGCCTTGACCCCTCAAAATATTTTAATTATTTTTGGGTACGGGTTAGTTTTCAGGGCGTACAAAAGACCCAAAGAGGAATTTTCCCCATTCGAATGCCCCCCAATTACTTCAGCCTTACCCACATAGGAGTGCTAATTGATGACATGGGGGCAGGCAAAGCGCTCCCCCAGGGGAAAAAGATTTTTCCCCCAGGGCAAACAGTTTTCCCCAAAAAATTTTTTTTCCACCCTTGCTTTCAAAAAAAGTAGAAAATTCAACCCAAATTAAACAAAACTGACTGTAGCTTGAGGCAATTCCTTTATATCCTGACATTTTTTGAGAGCTCCCCCTTGTGGTCAACTTTTTGGGCCCCCAAACCCCCAAGTTATTTAAAGAGAGGCCTTTTCTCAAACCTGGAAAAAAAAAGATCAATGTGGGGGTTCATTCATGAAATTTTCGGATGGAGGCGAAAAATTTTTTTCTCAAAAACAAATTCAAGATTTCCCACAAAATGTTCCTCATGTTTTGCATATTTACAATTTTTTTGGGGTTCTAAAGTCATATCCAAAAAATTTATTTTTTACACGGGAAAAGCAAAAGGGGGAAACTTTTTTGAACTTGGGGACTTTCAGGCTCCAAAACCCCACCATCCATACAGTTTTTGAAATTTGAAACTATGGTAATTTTAAATCACCCATTTTCCCTATCTTATAATAAATTTGATTTTGCAAGCGGGGCGCCCTTTGGCAGGTTTTTTTTCGGGGCAAAAGCCCCGGACAATCCCCCCCCGTGCCCCAAAATCCCCGCCCTTTCTGGTTGCAGGCACTGCAAAGTGGCCTGCATGCCGATGATCTCTTGAGCTGTAGGGTGGGTCCTTAGACACAAAACAGTTTAAAGCCCCTTCAGTGCAGGGGGGGGGGAAGGAGGCAAATGCCCCGGTTGCTGGGCGCTTAGGAATTGGAGGAGGGGGCCCCGGGTCACTCAACTGAAGCTCCTGCCCTTTAGGACTTCATGTGGTGAACCCCAATTTCAGCACGAGACCCGGGAGGGACGGGAAAGCACAAAAAAAGAAAGTGAGGGCTCCCCCCCCTTGCTGTTGTTGGTTTCCCCCGGGTCCCGAAACCCCCTAACAAGCCTTCAAAAAAGGAAAGTCCCCACTGCAGCAGATCCACAGGTGCCCAGAGAGGTCTCAAGTGAGCGGGGTAGCCCAACTTTTGGGGAAACCCCAGTCCCTAAATAGATAATAAGGGAAACCCCCAAAATAATTTTCATGAATTTTAATTTAAGCTGAATTTATAGGGTGTTTATGCTGGGGTTAAAATGTGTATGTAAGTATGCAAGTATTTGTGTATACTTGTTTTTATTTGTGTATTTGTGTTTTAGGGGGTGTATGTTTTAGAATTTGTGTATATATGTGTGTGTGTTGTATATGTGTTTTTGGGGTGTATTTTATATGTTTTGTGTGTGTATTTATGTGTGGTAAAAATGTGTGGGGTGTGAAAGTGTTTTTTAAAAAAGTTCGTGTTAAATAAATTTATTTTTATAAATTTCCCCCCTTGTAAAAAAAAAATTAAAATAAAATAACAATTTTTAGGTTTGTTTATATTTTTAAAATATAAAAGTTTATATATTTAAATTTTTATAAAATTTGTGTAATGAAATTTTTTCCCCCATAAAACCCAATTTTAAAACCGTCCAACTCTCGTTAACATTAAATTTCAAATCAGCCAATTCCCCTGGGGGCAACTCATGCTTTTTAGGAATGTAGACAGGGTTAAGACAATCCCCTCCCGGGTTCAAACCGGGGAAACAGTAGGGGAAGAAAGGGGGATTTAAAGTGCCTTTTGAAACGTGGAAGGGTTTTGTTGGGGGCCCAGAAGGGCTGGTCGGGATTATTTCAGAAACTTTTTGATTCCCCGGGGATTTTCTCCGAAAAACCTTCTCAGGGTTTACAAAAAGGCCCGGGAAAAAGAAAAAACATCCGTGGGGCAGAAGGGGGGCGGAAATTTCCTTGTTGATGCCAGAGGTAAAGGAGAAGGGGGCAGACTGGTTCGGCTGTTTGAAAGGAACAGGGGATTTCAAATACCCAACCCAAAAACAACCAAGTAGGCAGAAAGAATCTGAACGCACAGTCCGGCAACTTTGGGGCAGATGGGCCTTACACAGCAGAAGACCACCCCCGGGGGTGCCCCCTTCCTTTTTCGGGGCTAAAAAACCAGGAAACTGATCCCCCAAAAATTTTTCCCCCTCCCCCCCCCCCCCCCCTCATAAAAATTTTGGCCCCGGAAAAAGATGGAAAAACTTGCCTGGTCTGAAGGATCTGTTTTCTGCTGGACATTCGGAGGGTTTGGGGGTCAAAATTTTGGGGGTCAACAAAAATAAAAGGGGCATGGATCCATCCTGCCCCCTTTTTATAAAACGGTTCGGATGGTGGGGTGGGGGATTTATGGTGGGGGAAAATTTTTTTCGGGCCACTTTGGGGGGGCCCCCCTTTGGTTCCCAATTTTGGGGATCGTTGAAAACCCCCTTTTGGGGGAAACTATCCACAAAAAATTGGGGCAGTTTTTAAAGGCAAAAGGGGGTCCACCCCGTTACTAGCATGGGGGTCCCAAAAAAAAGGGGGCCCGGGTTGATTGAAATATTTTTGGGATATTTAGAAATTTTATGGGGTGTTTTTAAAATTTTTAAAATGCCCCAAAAATAAAAATTTTTTGGTTTGGGTTTAGGGGAAATTTAAAACACCCCCCTATCCACCAAATATTGGCCCCCAAATTTCCCCCCGCCCCACTTAAACCCCATTAAAACCCCCCCCTCCCCCCCCTTTTAAAAGGGCCCCCTTTAAAAACCCCCCCCAAATTTGTAAACCCCCCAAAACACCCAAAAATTGGGTTTTGAATTTTATTTTTTATTTTTTTGGAATATTATTTTTTTAAAACCTTTCCCCCCCATTTTTCCAAGGTTGGCTTTTTATTTTTTAAAATTTGCTCCCCAAGCCCCCAAAAAAAAGGGGCCCCCCTTTTTCACCCCCGGGTTTTAAAATTGCATCCGGGTTGGCCCCCTTTTGGGTTTGGTGAAAAATTTGCCCCTTTATAATAAAAACCCGCCTTTCCACATTTTTCCGTCCAATTTGGGCCGAAATTTCACAACTCCCCTATGAAAGCATAAAAATTCCCAAATGTCGTTTTTCCCCGCATACAATCCCGTAGGGAAATTGTCCCGGCTCCCAGGTGGGAAAACCAAATTAAACAGCCCCCCCAAAGAAAAAATTGAAAAAGCGGGGGCCGGGGTTCACCTTTAAAATTTTTAATGGGTTTTGGTTTTTTTTGTTTTGCCAGGAAAAAAACCCATGAAAACCATAGCCTTCCACCCGCAATAAATTTTTTCCAAAACCGTATTTGGGCGGGGTGCGAAATTTTTGGGCCCCCTTTAAAAACCAGCACAGTTATAAAATTTCCCCCCCCACAAATTCCCCCCCGTTTGGTTTTTTTATGTTTTCCAAGGAAAATTTAAAAATTTGGGGGTTTTTTCCCCTTTTAAAAAAAAAAAAAATTTGGTCCCCCGACGGTTTGAATTTTTTTATGTGCTTTAAAATTTACACCCCGGAATGAAAAAACAACTTTTAAAAATTGAAAATGAAAGTTTTGGGGATTACCTGTTTATTGGGGAAAAAGGGAAAAATTTTTAAAAAAAAGTGAAAAGCTTCAGAGGGCCCCCCCGGCCCTTTTTGGCCAACAGTTTTTTTCCTTGTTTAAAATTTAAAAAAAAAATCCAACCCCCCCCGGAATTTAAAAAAACCAATTTTTGGGGGGCTTGAAAAATGCCGTGGGGAACCCCGCCCATACTGACAAAAATTTAAAAACAAAGGGCCCGGGCCCCGGATGTTTTTGGGGACCCTACAATGCCCTGCTTGAACTTTAAAAAAAGGATCTGCTTAATTCTTAAATTTTCTTTTCTGTAACTTCTTTGTTACTTTTTTTTCTCCTAAAAAAAAAAAAATTTTAAATTTTTTTATTTTGGGTTAAAGGAAATTGGGGGAAATCCCCTTTGGTTTTAAATACTGCCTGTTTTTTCCTTTTTCGGGCCCTCTGAAACAATGAAAGCATACCCTTGACCAAAATTTTTATCCCGGTTTTTTTACACATTCCCAATGTTGGGGTTTGCAAAAATTTGGACTGGTTTAAAAATTTAAAATCTTTTTTTTCAACTCACCCACAATTGTTAAAAGATAAAAACATTTTTTCCCTTTTTTGCTTGTCCGTGTCTTTCTACCTAAATTGGCTTGATTTTTGTACCCATGAGGGGGGATAAACAGTATAATTTTAAAACCATTTTACTACAGTAAAGTTATCATTTAAAAACCATCCCTTCACTTTATGAGGGATTAAAGGGTTTCGGTCGGTAGTCGGGGGTTTTGGGGAAAAATTGAAAGTGGGAGTCGGGGTTTGGGCCCCCTCCCGGACTCCACAGCCCTGGCTGAAAGGCCACGCTCCCAAAGGAAGAACCCTTTAAATTTCCAAAAGAAAAAAAAAAAAAGCCAGATTAATTTTTGGGCAAATTTTAAAAAAAGGGGGAAAAACAAAAAAATACCTAAAAAATTTTTGGGACTGTTGGGGCCCTGATGAAACAAAAATTAAATTTTTTGGCCATAATGACCATCGTTACTTTTTGGAGGAAAAAGGAAAATTTAGGCGTTAAAAACACCCCCCCCAACTTTTGAAAAAACGGGGTGGCGGGTATCATATTTTGGGGTTGTTTTCTGCAAAGAAAAAAAGGGGTTTTGAAATTCCCAACAAAAAAAGATGGAAATCATGAGGAAAAAAGATTGTGGGAAATTAACTGAAAAAAACATCTCAAGACACAGCCAGGGAAGTTAAATTTTGGGGCAAAAATTTGGTTCTTCCAAATGGACAATAAACCCAAAAGCTTTACGGGAAAACTGGTTACAAAAGGTGGCTTTTTAAGGGAAAACCTATTCAATTTTTTGGGAGTGGCCATCAAAAAAACCCCTGATTCAATTTCTATTGAAAATGTATAGCAAAGCTAAAAAGGGCAGGTGCAAACAAGACGACCTAAAAAAACATGGCTCAGTTACACCATTTTTTGCAGGGGGAAATGGGCCCAAAATTCCCCTACCAACTATTGGGAGAAGCTTGGGGAAAGGATACCAAAAACGTTTGAAAAAAAGTGTACAGTTTAAAGGGAAATTTGGAACCCCAAATACTAATAAAAATGTATGTAAACTTGTGACTTTGAAAAGAAAGTAAAAAAAATGCCTTAATTTTGCCTTTTTTTGGCAAATATAAATAATTGTGGTAATCCAACGGGCCCTTTAAAAACGGGAAAATGTTTTTTTTTGTTTTCTTTGTCCAGTAGTGAGAAAACCCCTTAAATTTATGTGTTTTTTTTATTTTAGTGTTTTTTAAATTTCTGGTTTCAACTGTATCTATTTTTTTTCCAGAAAATGTGTGAATGAAAAATTGGGTTTTGAGGTTTTTTAATGTACTTAAAAAAGGAGTTTTTATTGGGGACTAAAGGATTTCAAAAGGAAAAAGCCCCAAAAAAAAAAAATTTTACCCGGCCCTTTGGGGGGGTGTTCTCTGAAACAAATTAATGCTTGTTTTTTCCAAATTGTGGATTTTTTAAAATAGAAAAAAAAAAAAAAATACCTTTTTAAAAACTCTCTTGGTTTCGGGCACCTTGGTTTTTCCCTGGTAAATTTCAGTTGGGCCCCTTTTCCCTTTTTCAGTCTTTATGTAACCCAACACCCTTTTCCCCGGGGGCTACAGGTCCTTTAAAACCTGGGGTCTTTAAAAAGGAAAAAACCGGTGAGTCATGGGCCGGGGATCACCGGGAAAGGCCGTGGGGGGTGAAACAAAGAAAAATACAAGGTATTTTGTTTTCTTCTTCTTCTGTTGATCTCAAATCTATTGAAAATGTATAGCAAAGCTGAAAAGGCAGGTGCGAGCAAGACGACCTACAAACAAGCTCAGTTACAACGCGTAAGCCACCAGTTCTGTCAGGAGGAATGGCCAAAATTCCTACCAACTATTGTGAGAACCTTGTGAAGGATATCCAAAACGTTTGACTAAAGTCGTACAGCTTAAGGGCAATGCAACCAAATACTAATGAAATGTACACTCACTCAACTCGCCCACTTTATTAAGGTACCACCAAATGCTAGTAACGGGTTGGACCCCCTTATGCCTTCAGAACTGCCCTCAATTCTTCGTGTCATAGAATTCCACAAGGGTTGCAGACGATGCTCAATTGGTACCAAGGGGCCAAAGAGTGCAAGAAAATATTCCCCCACACCAGGAACACCACCAACCACCAGCCAGAACCGTTGATAACAAGGCAGATAGATGGATCCATGCTTTATGTTTTTGACGCCAAATTCCTGACTTTACCATCCGAATGTCGCAGCAGAAATCGAGACTCATCAGACCAGGCAACGTTTTTCCAATCTTCTACTGTCCATATTGTCGATGAGCTTGGCAAATTGAGCCTCATTTCCTTTTCTTAGCTGAAAGGAGTGGCACCCGGTGGTCTTCTGCTTGCTGTAGCCCATCTGCCTCAAAGTTTCGCCGTACTGTGCATTCAGAGATGCACTTTCTGCCTACCTTGGTTGTAAAACGGGTGGCTTTTGAGTCCACTGTTGCTTTTTCTATCAGCTCGAACCAGGTCCTGCCCATTCCACCTTTGACCTCTGGCATCACAAGGCATTTCCACCCACAGGACTCCGCTCACTGGATGTTTTTTCTTTTCGGACCATTCTCTGTAAACCCTGAGGATGGTTGTGCGTGAAAATCCCAGGAGATTCCGCAGTTTCTGAAATACTCAGACAGCCCTTCTGGCACCAACAACCATGCCACGTTCAAAGGCACTCAAATCACCTTTCATACCCCATACTGATGCTCGGCTTTGAACTGCAATAGATTGTTCTTGACCATTTCTATCTACATGCCTAAATGCACTGAGTTTGCCGCCAAGATGCTGATTTGGCTGATAAGAAATTAAGGTGTTAACGAGCAGTTGGGACCAGCAGTGTACCCAATAAAGTGGCCGGTGAGTGTTATGTTAAACTTTGTGACTTTGCAGAAAGTAAAAAACGCCTTAATATGCTATTTGGCAAATTCAAAATAATTATTGGTCATCCTAACTTGACCTAAAACAGGTTAATGTTTACTTCTGAATTTCATGTCAATAGTGAGAAAAACAGAATATGTGTCTTATTTATATAGTGTATGTAAACTTCCTGGTTTCAGCTTGTATCTATTTCTATTTCAGAAAATGTGTGAGATGTATAATTATCTGTGAGGTTTTTTAATGTACTTAAGAAGCAGATTTATTAGGACGGATTCATAAGGAAAGTCCAGAAAAAAAGATTATCAGAGCTTGTGTGCTTCTCTGAAATAAATTAATGCTTTCAGTCCATTGTGGATATTAAAATAGTAAAAAGAAAAAAATACCTGCAAGAACTCTCTGGTTCAGCACCTTTGTTTTTGTCCTGGTGATTTTCAGCTTAGCCGTTTACCTTCAGTCATTATCTAACCCTACAGCCTTTCACATGGCTACAGCAAGTCTTGACTGGAGGTTCATATGAAGAAGAATGGTGACTTCTTCGCCGGGATCACCAGGAAGGCCGAGGTGCTGAAACAAGAATTTACAAAGGTATTTTGTTTTCTTCTTCTTTCTGTTTTTAATAAATCCCTACTGACTGACAAACATTTATTAGTTCGGAAATCCTTTAACCCCTTAATACAAATTGAACATATAGGTTACATCCTATTAGGTGCTAAGGGAATATGAAGCAGTAGGACTTACTTGCTGAAGCAATTGGTATGGCTGTTTAATCTCTACTTATATCTGTCAGCTATCTGATCCCTGCTGATTAACCTTTACAACTCTGGTGCTGCAACCATGTGGTGGCCTAGAGCAAATTACCATGGGGGGGCCAAAGCTGGAAGCCTAATGAAGCTTCTGTAGCTGTCATGGTAGTACTCTATGGGAAGGATGTAATAGAAGCACCATCTTCTTAAACTTCTGCATTATATATAATGCAGAACACTGTACAAGCATACCTAAGGCCAAGTACCCATGGAGGACTTCAAGTACAATCAAAAATGGAAAAAAAAAGAAACTCCTCTTGAAATTTACAAATAAAAAAATGGTGTACACCGTGGTCTACCCTAGGGAGGAAAAATACAAGTAAAAAAAGTAATAAAAAAGTTTTAAAAATAAACACCCTCTTTGCCATTTTACAGATTAAAATTTAAATATATTTAGTATGTCACGTCTGTAAAAGTCCTATCAATTAAAGGTTTTTCTTCACTAACAAAGATTAGCTTTCAACATAAGGGACAGGTAATTTGAAGACTTTTTTCTAAGTCCATTTTGTTGATTTTTATTTAGTGAATGAGATAAGACATATTTTATGTGCTCTGAGTCACACTGTTTCTATGGTTTCCCTGTTCCCTGACCACAACTCTGTTATCTGAGAAAGCTTAGAGTGGGGAGTTGATGTCACCATGGATGGACAGAGGCTCATGCCCTCGAACTCCTGAGCAAACCAGGGTGGATAAAAAAATCAATGTTTTTTTGTAAAAAAAAAATCAAAAAATCTATTTTTTTTATTTAAAATTCGGATTTTTTTATTTAAACTAATCGGATTTTTTCATAAACTGCTTTTTGAGGGAAAATATTTTACCATTCCAAATGGTTCTTCCATCATGAGATAAATGCTGAGTTTTTAACTCAGTAAAAATAGGTGCTTTAATATATGTGTAACATTCAACAATGTCATCCTTCCAGAGGTTTCTGTTAGGATTAGGTGGGCAGTTTCTCTCCTATATTATCACAGACGCTCGCTTTACTTACGCAGTTCTCAAAACTGAATTTGACTCCGCAGAAGGTCCCGGCCTCTTCTTCCACAGCAAAAATGTTAAAACATGATCAGAGTTGAGAAAAAGACCTTAATCCTATTGTTCTACAAAACCTATAATACAGAATCAACCCCTTTAGTGCCAAGTCCAAGAAGTTAGTACAATAATGTTTCTGTTGTTTGGAGTGGAATAGATCTGCACAACACAAGAATAATGTGAATCTAAGTTTGAGGAGGAGGAGGGCAAGCAGACTCGAAAATGAAAGTGAAACTTTGAGCCCAATACTGCAGCCATAGCCACAGACAGACAAGTAGGGATCTGTTTGGTGTGTACGATCTGAGTTAATTACATTCTTTCCTTATAATGGCAGCAGCCGTAAAAGAGACCCATATGGGAATATTTTAATGAAGCTCCTTCGCCTATACGTAAGGCAGCATCGAGCAAAAATAGCAAACGATGGCACAAAGATATGCAAGCCTGGTGGCGCGAATGAGGCAACATCAAGTGAAGTGCGGTGAGAAGATGTCCAAAGAAACACTTCTGAACAGGCAGGATCTTCAGGTTGGTAAACATTTGTATTGAATCCAATTTCTAAATACTGAACTGTCACGTGTAGTAAAAAATTATATTTCAATATTATCTACTGCATGTTACTGTCCATTTGAGGTACAGTTATGAAAGAGAAAAACAAATCATATTCCTTTAGGGGCAGGGGCAGTGATGTGTTGTTTACAATAAGCGAAATTGTATAAACAATAAATAACAGCATTGACTTTGTTTGTTTAGGGGGAATTCATGGATCTGGAAACTATCCACCTCCAAGATCACCATCATCCTGTTTCTACAGTTTCGGAGTAACCATCCAGGATAGTGCTCATTAGCAGCAGCATCATCATCAGACACCCACAGCCCACATATCACCATCACCCTAAAGGAAGAAAAAAACCTTTACCTCCTGGAACCACCAAGATTGTGTATGTGGATAAGAACTAGCAGATTAGAAAAAGAGTTTGATTGAGATGAAAAAATTGCTCCAGTTTAATTATGCAACGAACTCTTTCTTTTCGTCTGAGTGAGAACCCACATTTTTCCTTAATATGGTTCCAGTCACTGAGACCAGGATACAGTCCACCCAGCAGGAGCTGGATGTTGCAGGAAACGCTGGATCCAAGTGTATGACAGAGAAATGGAGCAATGTGCAACAGCCTCTGCAGGGTAAAATTGTTAATCCTAAGGTATTGATGGGTGGAGTATATGTCCCACAATGATCCTATTGTATGTGTCTGTAGTAATAACAACAGAATAAGTAAAGTCTTCCTTGCACAAACAACTGATACGTCAGGAATGCACACAACACAGCAGAATGCTTACAAGAGAAGTGGCAGTAAAAGCTATAACCGACATTGAAACAAAAAATTCAAATGTCTAGTACACATTTTGTCATGACAATGCTATGCAAAACGTTATCCAAGATAGAAAGAGATTTAGAAGACAGGGAGGGAATACAAAGCTGCTAATAACCATATGGTTGTCAGTGCTCATTTGCTGCATGCCTCATACCAAAGACTAAGTGTTCCAGAAATAAAGGCTAAGTTGTTGAAATAGCTAAAATACTTCCGTAAGGAAATCATCTTTGCCTGCATCAGCTCTGAAAAGGATGGGTGGAAACCAAGCAAACACGCTCCCACAAGATGTTAGATGGAACTCCTGTGGTGGATTGTTTTGAGGCATATATCAAAAACTGGCCTATTCTGATGACAATTTGTGAAGAAAATCGAGATAAAATAGATGGCACTGGGGGGCGTGGCCGGAAGCCGAGGAAGATGGATGCCTGAGAGTACAGCTCCGTGAAACCCTCGCATTCTTTTATGGCTGTAGAGCACTGAACCCGCCAGCTATTCTTACAAACTGACTCTCAGACATTAGGAGGAGTGGAGGAACCGGCCTGATAGCCCGCGGTGGTTCGAGAGCACAGCGGAGGGGAAACGCGGCCCTCTGAGATACCCGGCGGGGTCTCGTATCCTGCTCACAGTCGGCGCCATTGCTGGTCGCGTGGTCGCCCACAAGATAACGACCCGGAAGCCTGCTGCGGAGGTGGCGGGACTGCCAGACACGGCTAGCAGAAGCCCGGCGAGCGGATAACAACTACCCCCAACACCAGAGAAGGGTGAGCCATACCCGCGAAAGCTGCCTCATCTGCCATTTGCGGCTTGGAGGAACCGACTCACCTGCCCCAGCTGCAATCCTGGCGTCCGGAAGATGTGAAGAACTAACCGGAATCGCCCGGTGGGATAGAGATGAAAACGGAGGAGACGTGTGGCCGCCCAGGGCGCCCGGCGGGAATCCCAGGCCCTCCTCACACGCCGGGCCGTTGCTGATTGCGCGGACGCGCGCCAACGCAGAGAGCACTGACTCACTGGCCTGCTGCAGCAGCGGTGGATCTGTCGTGAAGTCCCAGTGCAGGTCAAGCGAGCGGGGTCCACTAGCCCTTGACACCGGAGACGGGAGATCTGACACACAACCACGAACTCTGCCCACCGGCGCCATCTTAATATCCTCTTTGATCGACCTACCTGCGGCGGATCAGGTGGAGGGAGCTCACAGCCTCGGGGATCAGAGGGGAATCAGAGAAGTCAGTAGACAAGGCAACCTACAAACAGAGTGCCTCAGCCTCATAAGTATATTACATAGTGACTCTTACCTCCCGCTCTAAAGGAAGGCGGCCATTTTGTGTCATCATAGTTTTGGTATCACTCCCTTGTTGTACCCTGGCAAAGTCTCCACAACTCCGTACCCGCAGAGTTTCAAAACCTCCACATCTAACACAAATCTCCTCCTGCAACATCAAGCGCTACCTTAAGCGCATTTCAACCTATCCGGTACACTGTGCCTTATCTCAGCCACCGTCAGGTGCAACGGAAGGAGAAGAGCGCAATCTCCCCATCACTACTAGCAGACAGCATCCTGCATCAGAAAGCGCAATCCCCCCGGTCTCAGTCCTTAGAACTGCTGTTCAGGGAAAAAGCCTGGGCCCTGAGTCACGCACCTTTGGGAACCAGCAAGTTGTGCTTCCCGGGACATTCTCGCCCATTCCTATCCCGCCTCAACCATATAAAACCCCGAGAAAGCTAAAGGCTGCTAACAGATCCTCACTTAAAGCTAAACTACGGTTCAAGCCAAATCCTAAGTCAGGGCAAATGGAGTCTGGCTCAAATCTCCTAGCTCAGAAATCCCCTGATCGCCACTGGACTTCATCCTCTGAATCACTGGTGGGCGCCACCGATCCGCATACCGCGGCTCCTTCACAGATGTCAGATTGGAAAGCCTATTTGGGTCAGCTACCCACGTTACAAGACTTTCACAACTTAGTGGCAGAGGTTAAAGATGCCTGTAGGACTGAAATTGCTGTGCTTAGATCTGACCTCAAAGGCATCGCAGATAGAGTCACTAACCTAGAGGCGGATCATGATAATACTGCTCCTGGTATATTTGTCACAAGCTCCTGCAGGTCCACAAGCTCACTTTCTCAAACAGAGGTTTCTGAAAGATACTGCGAGACATCTAGAGGACCTGGATAATCGTGGGCGCAGAAACAACATAAGAATACGCGACCTTCCAGAATCTAAAGGTGCTGAGGACCTGCGCTCTATCCTTAACACCCTCTTCAACTCAATACTGGGGGAACCCCCATCTCACAGCATCAAACTGGAGAGGGGCGCACCGGGCCTTAAAGCCAAATCTATACAAACCAACCGCGAGATGTCATCTGGCTGTCTCCAAGACTTCGAGTGAAGAACGGATAATGTCCAAGGCCCGCTCTTTGAAGGTGATTGAGTATGCAGGATCCAGAGTCCAACTATTTCCAGATCTCTCATGGATGACTTTACACAAGAGGCGATGCCTACGGCCTCTGCTGGAGGAACTCAAGCGGCACAACATTCCTTACCGCTGGGGATTCCCATTTGCTCTGCTTGCTCATAAAGAGGGCAAGACGGCCTCTCTAAGATCTCATGGAGACTTACCCCGTTTTTGCTCTACACTCCAACTCTCGGCTCCTGAGCTGCTGGACTGGGAGCTGCAACTTCCCTCTCCTCCCCCCCAGCCGGTTTGGCGACAAGTCACCAACAAGAGGGACAAAGGCCTTGGGAAGGCTCGGGGGGGGGGTCATCACCTACGGGGGGGGCCTAGACAGCCCACTTGAGCGGTCTTGCATGTTCTGGATCGCTCCCTGTCCGATCCTAGATACATGGAATACTAAGTGTACCTTTCCTTAGAGTTCTAATTGTACAGAGATTTTGGCCGGTTCAAAAGAATTCTATCTGATTGCAATTTTTCTTTGATGATATTCATTCTACAGCTCACATTGCTAATGGTTGCTCTGGGCAGGCCTTGGGTGAGAGGAGAGTTGACCTTCCCTTCTCCTATTACTTTCATATTCCCCCCCCTTTCCCTTTTCTCTCTTCCCCCTCGTCCTTCTCTCCTTTCTCTCCTGCCTCCTCCTGCACCCCTCTCCAGCTCGCCTTCTCCCCCATGGAGGCGGTCCTTGGACCAACTTTCTTAAATATTCAATAGGCGAGGGCCTAGGAGACTCTTTTCTTCCCGACGGTTCCTGACACCCACCCTCATAGGGACTATTGGAGCCGCACGACCATCCACTCTCTCTCTTTTGTGTTTACAGCTGAGGAGAGTTGGAAAGAGTCCGAGGTTAGTGAATTCTGCCCTTTGCCCTCTCTTTTACCCTTTCTTGAGAGGGAAGGGATATTTTCCGCATTCTCCTCCCCGTCCAGTGACATTTTCCCTGGATGTTTTTGCTCTGAGGATTTTTCACCTCGGACTTATCTGTGGTTTCCTTTGTGTTGTTCTTGTCTACCCCCCTACCCTTCCTGTATCCTGTCTGCATAATGGAAACTCTCAAAACGAGTACGCCAGGTATTTTCTGCTTTCATCACTTACTCTACAATGGCTAGTATAGTGTCTATGAACGTTAAGGGCCTTAACCACAGATACAAAGGCGTAGATTACTGTTAACAGAGCTTAAAAAGCGACTCAAAGCTGAGATAGTTAAATACAAGAAACTCACTTTAATGAGGATGAAATTTAGATTTGCTAGACATTTTGTACCCTACTCGCGTTTGTTTCTTCCAATCGCGGAAGAAGCGGGGTGGCCATATTATTAGTGGCTCCTGCCCTTTTTTTCAGGATGCAACAATGCCATATATTGATGACAACGGCCGCTACATAATTTTAAGGGATCATTATTTGGGTGCGCCTTTTACCATCTGTAATGTATAGTCCCTTCAACCAAGCACAGATCCGCTTCCTCAACAGGGTCCTTCTAAAATTAAAACGCTGCCCATGCCTCAACATTATAATAGTGGGAGATTTAACATGGCTTTTTTCTGACACAGCAGACAGAACTACGATTTCAGTCCTCGTGTTTACTGCACAATCCTCCCAATCCAAACCTCTAGGAACTTTAGGAAGTTGATTAGGAAGTACGCTTTATTTTATCTGTGAGAATAGAGCATCCTAATGACGCTCCTATACCTTTTTCATCGTTCTCCTGCACAGCTCGCATCGCAGGATAGATTTTTTTTGGGGAATGTCCCTGCTTTGCGCGCCTGGATCATACTGACATAAAAATGTATCACCGGTCAGATCATGCCCCCATAACTTTGTCCCTAAATATGAAGATCAGCGACAGTCCGGAACTGTCACTCGGACTTCTAAATTAAACTATCCACAAAAATCCCCAAACGAGGAGGAGCTTAACAGCATATCATAAGACTACTTTACTATTAACGAACCATCAGAGTAACATCTCCGCTGACTTTTGTGGAGGCTCACAAGGCGGTCATTCGGGGTTGGTGTTATCTCTATAAGCAGCAGACCTTAAGAAAAGATTGCCAACTCTGCGGCAGAATAGACTCCATAATAAACTTTCGAATTGGAATCCCCCTAGCCGCATAAACCAAGTCCAGGACTACCTTAGGAAAATTGTAGAAACTACTTTCCGCTCACAACTCAAGGCCCTGGCTCTAGCAAAAAAAAACCGAAAGGTTGCTGCTTTACACTCAAGACCAAAGATACTATGAAGGGGCCAACCAGTCACATACTATACACGCGAGACAGCTCAGAGATGACATGTACAGGAAAAACGCCACATGGCCCTTAGGGATAAATAAAGGTCAGGTCACATTGACCCAAATAAGAATTGGGAAGCTATTACATGAATATTTCTCCCCGACTCTACTCATTAACCGGATACCTTGCCCACGGGGATAAAGAAAAGATGAGTGTGCTACAACTTTTTATCCATCCTGTAACATTGCCGACAGCTGTCGTCGGAAGCAGTGAACTCCCCCTAACTCCCCAGTGGGTCCTGAGGAGCTGGAGGAAGCTCTCAGTCCATGCCCCCTGGTAAAGCCCCCGGACCAGATGTTCCTGAGACTTACCTATTTTTTTTTTTTTTGGGGGTGTGTTTTTTGGGTGTGGGGGGGGGGGGGGGGGGGGGGGTGGGGGGGGGGCGGGGGGGGGGGGGGGGGTGTGTGTTTTTTAGCACATCAGACTATGGCCCCAACCTCTCCTCTCATCAACTTAAATTATAAAAACCAATTCTGAATGGAGAACAGGTGAATTCTAACCTTTTACACTCCTACATATCACTAATTCCCAAACCTAACAAGGATGGCCCTGGATGGTAATCGAAATTATAGACCGATAGCCTCTACTTAAACACAGATCTATAAATTTATTTCCAAAATATTAGCTAACAGATTGGCCTTTGTGGCTACCTCACCTAGTGCAACCAAAGACGCAAGTTGCTTTATCGTACAAAGACAGGGGGGGACAATACGAGAAAGGTGATTGACCTGGTTGATGCGGGTCCAATATGATGCTAGGCAACTCAGCTTTACTATTAAGCCTTGACGCAGAAAACCTATGACCGCCTCAACGGACCTACAATGAGGGCTGCGCTGCGGAGCTTCGGGAATAACTGGGTTCATTCCTTCAGGCACTGGCGTGCTATAGCTCTTTCCCCCACAGCTTCCATTAAGCTCCCTAAAAATTGTCCCATTGATTAACAATTTCTAACGGTACAGGTAGGGCTGTCCCTTATCCCCTTGATTTTTGTCCTTTGTGCTGAGCCCCTGCCTCGCCATCCGAGCAAATGTGAACAATAAGGGATCAAAATTATGAGATAGGGAATTTAAAATTTCGCTATTTGCCGATGATGTTTATGTTAACAGATCACCTCACCCCACTTCCTCCTTGCCTAACTTGCATTCTCTGCTTCATAGATCCAGCCCTATCGGGATATAAAATCTACACTTCTAAACTGAGGCCTTCCTGTTAACATATCTGAATGTGACCAGGTTCAATTAAAACTTAACTATAGTTATAATTGGAGATCCTCTTCTATTAAATATTTAGGTATCAACTTGACCCCTTCTTTTTCCACACTATATAAAGAAAATTTCCCTAATAAATATGCTGAAATTAAAAGCTTATTGCAAAAGTGGGCCCCTATGCCTCTTTCCCTCCTCGGAAGGATAGCGGCATTGAAAATGACTATCATGCCTAAACTGATATACCTTTTTGAGACTTTACCTATTCCAATACCATTGAAGGACCTAAAAAATATTCAAGCTTCGTTTTTTAAGTTCATCTGGTCTAACAAAAGACATAGAATCAAGAAAAGTGTTATGATAGCGGGAAAAAGGGAAGGGGGACTGGCAGTCCCAGATGTAGTTAGGTATTATTGGGCCTCACAGCTCCGTAGGATCCCGGCGTGGTCCACCTTAATGGCAACCTCCAAATGGATGGAGATAGAGAAACTATGGCTCGCTCCGATACACCCCAACTCCTTGCTTTGGGCCACTTCCCAGGTACATGTTGATACCCCTTTGTTAGGCCCAATGCAACTCACTAGGATGGTATGGAACAAATGCCGGAAAAAATGTAATTTATGTTCTATATCTTCTCCCATGACCTCCTTCTTGTTCCACCCATTGTTTCCGGACGGCATGGGCTCTTTGTCTTTAAAACCATGGTTTGATAGGGGGTTATTTCGTTTTGCCGATATTGTGGATCACCGCACAAGACGCATTCTTTCCTTCCAGTCCCTTCAAACGGATTTTGATATGCCGCAGTCAACTTACTATTCTTATTTGCAAATTTCACACTTTCTATTCAGTACACTCCACTCCTCAGTGGTGTCTTCTCCATCTAGGTTTGAACTTCTTTGCAAATTGAATGCTTCTACTAGAGGGTTGATATCCGATATATACTCAATGTTGTTGAACCCGCACCCGGAGGATCATCCTCGACATTCTTACATGTTGAGGTGGGAGCAGTTCTTGGGTAGGCACATATCCCCAGAGGAATGGGACATAATTTGGAGGAGAGCCGCTCAATCATCCATTTGTAGTGTATACAAAGAAAACCAACTAAAGATTCTAATGCTATGGTATCATACGCCTGCTTTACTCCACAGACTACAACCATTAATCCCAGATCTTTGCTGGCGGTGTAACGTCCCTGGGGCCCCCCTTGAAAATCATTTTTTTGGGATGGGGTGCATACCCAAACAGCAAATGGACAGAGGGTGCTTAAGTTTTTAAACGGTTTTCCCTTGGGACTCCACCCTGCCCCGGGAAACCGGGCAATATGTATACCTGAATTTTTTTCCCAAAAGGGGGTTTAAAAAAACCAAAACCAGAAGCTACTTTTGCACATCCTCCCCAGAAAACAAAATGTAGATCCATCCTACTGGAAAAAAATTTGGCCCCCCCTAAATTGATGATTTCTGAAACGTCTGAGAGATATAAGGGCCCTTAAAGAAAATCCCACGGCCATGCTAAAAATACTAAAGAAAAATTTCATTTGGATTTGGGAAATTTTGTTTGGGATATCTATGAAAACCTTTTCATGATTTTTAAACCCCAAAATGTACATGAACCTCCTAGCAGCCCCCAAATTAAATCCCTTGGGATTATGTCAGTTCCCCCCTCCCCCCCTCTTGTCTGTGTGTAGTTTTTTTGTTCTCTAGTACCCCCCCCTCAAAGGGGCCCCTATCTTAAAGGGTTGAAAACATTTCCCTTATTGTAATTTGCGAAAATTTGGGGTTTTCCAAGGGCCAAAAAGATATGTTTTTATACCCTGAAAAGTGTACCCTTCACTATTTTTAGTTCCTGCGAGAACAGATTTAAAGGGAAAAAGGGGAATTTACTGTTTGATTTTTATTTTTCCCTGATAAAAATTCTTTAATAAAGATACAATTGAAAAAAAAAATAGAAACAAAAGGGCACGGCCAAAAACCTCAAATTGGGGTTAAGGAAAAAGTTTAACATATGCTGAGCTTCCTGAAACCCATCCTTCAAGCTTTTAAAAAAAATACAGAAAAAAAAGCTGTTTTATTGCAGATGCCCGTTTAAATTTGGAAGGAACTGGGTGAACACTTAAAAAAAGAACTGACATGGACAGAAATTTAAAATTTCAAACAGTAAAACAAACGAATGGGAAAAAGCAAAAGACTTTCCCGCTCATTTTTTGGGAAAAAAGGGCAATATCCAATACAGGGTCCCAAAACCCAAGTGCTGAAAGAGGGGGTTAAACATGACCTTTTTTATCCAGCAATCATCCATCTTTAATGCCAACATAATAAACATCAGAGCTAAGGGGGGAAAACCCTTTAAGAAAATATGTTTGGGTGAAGATAATTTTTAAAAAAAGGTCACACCAGTAAACTGGGGGAATCACTTAAGCGCTTGGGTTTAAGACTTTTTTAAGTAATGATTTCACCTTTTAAAAAGAGTACTTTCTTTTTGCAGGCTTTAAAGAATATTCCTTCCTTTGGACTCATTCCCCTCTAAATTGAAAAATCGGTTTGGGAAACCAATAAAGGGAGGAAAGCTTTTTTTCTTTCCCCGGGTTAAAAAATAGGAAAAAAAAAAAGAAGATGTGATGAAGATGATGACAATGACTACAGAGGACAGCAGGATAGTAGTAAATTTTAAATTTTTCATGTGTCGGCTGGCGACAGTCTAAGTTTTTTTAATAATAAATATATATTTTTTTTTAGGCCCAAAAATTTTTTTAACCAAACATGGGTTTTTGTTTAAAAAAAAATAACTTATGCTGTAAGTTTTTGGGTTTTTAGTTGAATAAAACTATTTAAATTGTTTATTAAGGTCGGATTATTTTTCTCCTTCTTAAATCCCAACAAAAACATGGTGTCCCCAAAAATGAATGATTAACCCTTAAAAATGGGGGGGAAAAAAGTGATATAAAAAAATGATTTCAAAAAATCTTCATCAAATTGCATGTTAAAAAAAAGGGAAAACAAATTTTGGGTAAAAATTTTGATTTAAATCACTGATTTAAATCAACTTACTGACGGGGTAGCTATTATTTAATAAAGTAACTATCCTACACTTACCTCATGTAACACCTTTTTTTTTACAGGAAGTCATAGCAATCAAGTTATAAAAACAACTCTCAGCTTGAGGAGACAGATTGTAAAACTGTTTGTGACTCATTGAAACAGCCTTATGAGAAAATCCCTTTAAATGATAACATTATTTATCCTGTACGGTAAACACTGTAGAAGACAAAAAATTACCAAAAAATTGGAATAAAAAGTGAACAAAAAGTATCAAATGGTCCCCAAATAAAATTTATTTAGCTTGCAAAAAGCGAGCCCTCATCCAGGTCCATACGTGGGAACACTAAAAAGTTATTGATCATATATAATGGTGCTGCAGCGCAAATTTAAAACATAGAAAACTTTTTTTAAACTACTGAAGCATGAGGAACATTCTATGAAGCAAAAATTGTGTCCAGCAGTTTGTCCTGCAAAAAATCAGGTGTAAGAGGAGATGGCATGGGGCGACCTGGCAGAACTAGAATCTGTCTAATCTCTCATTCTGGTTTAGAATAGCATCAGAAAACCTCTGTATACTAAAACCACTCACATGAATAATCACAATTGTAGGTATGATTTACCCTGTACCCTGTGTATGTTCACACGTCGTATTTGCGGGGCGTACTTCTGGGTTTATTTGCGCTGCAATGCACCCAAACTACCCCCGCAAATATGGTGAAATCCTTAGCACTCATTGAGTGCTACGATTTCCTTGCGTATTCCATGGTCTGTACTGTGCAGCCACAAAAAGAAGTGACATCTCACTTCTTTCAGGCGCTTACGTGCGGAGGAAAATGTTAGTGAATAGGGGCTACTTTCAACAGCAGGCGTATAATGGCGCAAACGGTACACCCCCCCCTATTGTCGTGTGAACCCCTCTACAGGGGGAGTCAAAATTTTTCATTTTAAAAAAAAAATATCTAATACCACAGCAAGTTATGGGTGAGGGGGCCTATCTCTTCCGCTATGTCTGGAACATAGCTGCCATCTTGAAAGCTTCCACTTTGAATCAAAGACAAGTTTTTCCAATAGGAGGGTGGTCATGTAGTATACCAAAGAAGACCAGAATTGTCTTAGAAATCTATTGCCGTAATCAGATGTCCAATATATCTTTTGGTTGAAAAGTTATCCTCACAGAGAGTTACAACAACAGTTGTTTGACATGTTCAAAGAGTTAGCCCTTGTGCTGAACATAGAAATGAAGGCGCTGGATCCAATTATTATGCACCAGCATTTTCTGTGTTGATAACTTTTGAAACAGAAGAGATATTGCAAATCTGATTGTGGAAATCAATTTCTGAGACAGTTTTGAACCTTCTGATATGCTACATGACCACCTACCCATTGGAAAAACTTGCCCTTCATCCAAAATGGCAACTTTCAAGATGGCGGGCATGTCTCGAGCATAGCACTCATTACTTGCTGTAGTATTCAGATATATCATTTACACTTTCATTTCTGAACTAAAAGGGTGTCCTGGGCTTTTTTCTCCCCCTGTATTAGACCTTTTTGCTATATCAAATAACCGCCATGTGGCACATGGACAGTGGCTAGACGGACTCAGATTGACTCAGTAAGATCCTGGTAGGTATCTGCAGCCATGCTTACTGCAATGCATTCCACAGCACAAGAACTACATGCTGCCCACATCAAAAGTAGGAACTGGTCATAATAATGTGACTCAACCGTGTATGCATCCTGTAAAAGCTGCAGTCATGAAACTAGTGAGAACAGCCCAAAATTAACATGATTTCATCTCTATTTGTGCACAGCTGGGGATTTGTTAAAGAGATTTTCCAATCTCACAATCTGATGTCTTTTCGATAGGATATGCCATCAATATGTGATAGGTGTAGGTCTCACATCTGGAACCAGCACCTATCTTGGGAACGATCCCCTGAAATTCCGGTTTCCGAGCGGAGAAGTAGCAACGCTTGCCCATCTATTTCATATTATTGACATATCTTATTGGTATGCCATCAACGTGTGAGATGTGAGACCCCCTTAAGCCAGGTCCAGATGCAACAGATTTGGTGCGTATTTATGTTGCAGATTCCACTCTGTAAATCCACAGCAATCAACAGTACAAAAGGAGTGGAGGGGATTTCCAAGACCTTATCCCCATATACTAGAAAAAAAACACATGGAAATTGTAAAAATTTTCAACTACGCAACATGATTATTCTGTTGTGGAAATACCAAGGATCTTTACTCTGTATTTCACCTTTTTAATGTAGAAGGTAAAAAACCATGATACAATGCGCAGTAAAATATGCATTTGACATGGACCCAGCCTCACAATGTATTAGTCCAGCACCAATCTTTCGCTTCTCACAGAGGCCAGGCTGATAGCTCTTATGTATTTTGAAACACTGTAACAAAGTGCAGCTGTATGAGCAAGACTAGATCAAGGAATTAAATACATTATTAAAGGGCTTCCCCAGGACTATCTTTTATTTGTTATAGGGCTCACAGCTGTATTATATTAAACTTTGTAATTCATACTTAATAAACATTATTTATCTGTCCTGCTGTGCAGAACCAGACACAGAGCCCAGTCCTCTCTTCCCCCCATCACCGCAAACCACCTGATGTTCATTGATCACATGGCCTCAGTGAACGTTTTATCATCACTCAGTGGGCATGCTTTGAAGCCAGGCTCAGCTCAGGAACACTCCCCTGTAGAGGGCATGACCTGGGCAGAGAACAATCTAGCTGCATTTACTCTTTCCATCCTGTTTGCAAGTGAATAGAAGTAATTACATTGGAGTAATTATATTGGAAGGAGAAATGTTTATCTTTGAGTCCTGCTGGCTTTACTTAGTAATGGGCGCAGAGGACAGCACTTCAGAGCTGGGGGTTGCGTACTGCTGTCATGAAAATAAGGACTGCAGCTCTGTTCAGTTTACATAGTGACTCATGAGTCCTAGCTAATATCATTCTCATTACAGCAAGTACAAAGCTGGGGGAAATGACATACTAATGTCAGCACAATGTCTAGTAGTGATAATTGTGAAGGGAAGTCCTAGATTGCAATGCAGTCTGGGAGTTGTAGGAAAAAGATGCTGGAGAACTACTGACACTCCCACAAGCAGGAAGTTTTACTGTAAAAAGTGGAAATACATGAAGATATTGGAATATATTTACTGTTCCATATAAATGCTGTTTATAGTCTTCTATGAAATCTTTAAGCCCCAGGATGACCCCTTTAATCTCTTTATTTTCGCTTACCACTCCTCCACCCGCAGAGTGAACCAGCACCGACATTCCTTCTCTGAGATTGGCCACTTCAAAAAGCATCATGTATGCTGTGACGAAATTCATTGGGAAAGCAGCTGCTTCTGAGAAACTCATATCATCTGGGATCTTGTAGACAAATTCTGCAGGAGTGCAGGCCACCTCTGCCCAAGCGTTGTAGTTGACAAAGGCCATGACTCTGTCACCTATCTGCAACACAAAAAAATAAGGTCGGGTTGGATGAAGAATTCATGCAAAAGATAAACCTTAAAGGGAGTTTTCTGCTTTACATAGTAACATAGTAGATAATGCTGGATAAAGACACAGGTCTATCAAGTCCAATCTAAAAAAATAAAACCCTAAAAATTTTGTTGGGTTTTTTCCAGAAAAATTTTGGCAAAATCCCTTCTGATAAGGCAAGAAACCAAATTTGTTGGGCCACATTAACCAAAAGAAAAAATTCCTTTCCAACTCCAAATTTTTGGCATAACGAAAAATTTTCCTTTCTGGGAACCCCCAACTTCCAATCTCCATAGAAACATTTATAAGTTTGGAATAAATTATAATTTTTCCGAAACCCTAAACCCTTTTTCAGCGGCCAACCCGGCAGTGTTATCACCTTTTCCTCTAATGGAAAATGTTCCAAAATTGTCACGGCCTTACAGTAATGAATCTCTGTCTGTGATGATGGTAAGATCTTCTTTCCTCTAAACAGAGGGTGCCCGCTTGTCGTGTATGATGAAGTAGATTGTTATATTGTGTGATATGTGTGATGTTTTGCTGTATCTATGTATGTCATCCTGTTACAATGTCTCCATGTATTTATTTCCTGTTGGGAATCTGTTAATGTCTAATGTTTGTATCACAGCCTGGATGACCACATAGGGGAGGGGAGGTGAGCATTCCTGCTATAGTCAGTGTCATATACCTGGCAGGACCCTGGACACGCCCCATGTGGTGACCTAGGATCAATTAGCTCTGTTATCTGGGGGTTGAAAGCACTGGAGACTGTCCAGAGGAAACAGGACATGTGGGGGGTAGTAGTATTAGTAGGAGGAGTAGTAGGCTATGTCTACATGGGACTGGTTTACAGTCGGATTTAAGTGTATTCAGTATTTGGAATCCGTAAAAATCCAACTGTATAATCATCCACATAGATCGCAACAGAAAATCCAAGCTGCAGTCTACACAGCTTGGATTTTCATAGGTTGGATTTCAAAACTGACGGTTTTGGAAAAAATATAAAACATGCCCTATAGTCAGTGGATTATTGTATTGTTCTATTGAATGGGGCATCCAAAATCCAAAAACTGTGGCAAAAAGCTGCGACAAAAAATGTGCAAGACCAAGCCTTAGTTGATCTGTGTGTTTTCAAAGGGAGAAGTTGCACCCCTACAAGATCTGCCGATATAAAACCCTAACTGGGGGGTGCGGTGTGAAGAGAAAAGATTGACCCATTGCTTTATATTTAAATTGCAATATAATGCCAAATGTCAAGTATATTTCCTGAAAATTTAATTTTGAAAACACTTGATGAACCCTGGGAGGGGATGGTTGCAAGCATAATACCTCAACCGGCCCATTGGGGTCCCACCAAAATTGCTGTAAGGGGGGTTAAAAACCTGGGCCTTTCCCAGAACGCCTTAATTTTGGGGGGAATAGTAGTTTCAAAAAGGTGTTTACAGGGATTTAATTGTACCAAGGGGCCCAAAAATCCAATGAAAATTTTCCCATCCAACCCCAGACCCCAAACCACCTAACACCCGGGAACCTTTGATAACAATGAGGTGGGAAAAATTCCCCATTCTTTTATTGTTTGTTAAAAGCCAAAATTCTTGCCCAAAACCTCGCAATGTCGCAAGCCAGAAATCTGAGTATAAAAGAAAGGCACGTTTTTCCAATCTCCCGGGTTACATTTGATGAAGTTGGGGCAAATTGGGGGCCATCAGCCTGTTCCAGTGAAAGGAGTTGCACCCCTGGGGGTTTCTGGCTTACATTGTAAGATTACCGTACTTTTGGGTTCAGAATGTTCTTCTACCTTGGGGGGAAACGGGTGGCTATTTTGGTCAGAGCCTTCATCAGCCGAACCAAGTCTCCCATTCTCACTTTCCCTCTGGCCAATCAAAAGGGTATTGCCCTCAAAATCCGAAAAAGGGATGGTTTTTCTTTTCCCCTTTCCGGGGGTAAACCCAAAATGTTGTGCTAATAACCCAAAGGAAGATAGCATTTCTGAAAAAATTTTAGACCTATTTTCCCTTTGGACCAAAAAACTTGCCCCCTTCCAAAGGGACTCAATCACCTTTTTTTACCCCCATTAAACGATTCTCGGGTTTATAATCGGGAAAAAATTGCAACCTGCTACTGCCTAAAACCCAACTGGGGTTGGGGGGGGGCAAGGAAAATTGGCTTTTTTAAAATTAAGTTATAAAACAAGAAGTTTAACAAAAAACCAAAAAAATAAACGGGGGTCCGGTGAGTTTTTAAAAATATATATATATATACACACATTCCAGTACCAGTGGCACACCATCAGGTGGTTTCCATGTATTGTTTGTTAGCCCTTTTAGCTCTCGGTTTTAGAATCGGCCGTAATATGTAACATGTTGCATACTCCACGGGATTCCGGTGGATTGCTGTCAGATGCCAATAGCAAATCCAAAAACCGACCGCATTTTTTGGTCCAGCAATGTCAAAATGCCGTTGGATTTTGGACCGCATTTTAACATATGCTGTCTGCACTTAGCCTAACAGTGAGTGAACCCTGCCTCAGTTATAACACTGCACCAATGATGGCAAATTCAGCCATGCTACATTCATATTTGAAAGATTTTTGGTGAAAGCAGGAAGAAGAGGATGGTCGACAGCAAGACAGATGGATACAATTACAGAAAATATGAACCTGTGCTATCTGTGTTCATGTGTGCTGCAGTAGGTGCCTGCAGGAAACTGATAGCAATTCATTATCATATGGTCTTATTACTGGAATTGACTCTGAAAAGGAAAAGATTTCTTGTAATAACCTCCTTTCAGGAATTTACAATGCAGTTAACTAATGCAATCGCTCAAGGGGCTTTCCCATCGGACATTATGCAAATAAAACCTAATCAGTACATATGGAAATGTCTTGCAACAATTTAATATTAAATTAATTTTAGGATCCCTGTTTGCTGTCAGTGAATAGAAGCAATGTTGTTTTTACCCAGAGGCCCATGTCCCGATTGGACATTTAGACGCCGTGGCTAAGGGGTTAAACAGCGTGGGATGGAGATAGCTCCATCCTGCGCTGTAACTGGCGGGTGTTAGATGCAATTAGCAGCCGTCAACTGCCGACTATGTAGCGGGCTCACACTGCGAACCCGCTACAAAGCCCCTTACCGGCACTATAACGTACTCATGCGTCATATGTCGGTAAGGGGTTGAAGGGAACCTGCCAGGTGATTTATGCTGCCCTGTATGAGAGCAGGATGTGATTTAGGGAGAGGAGCTATGATTTGGAAAAGGATTTCTGAGTATAAACCAGAGAAAATACTGACAGGACAGTTAGAAGTCCTGCTTACCTTGCCCACATACATACAGCTTTCCCTGCATCAGTGTTGTGTTCCCTGCATACAGAGCTGTCAATCACTATGTGGGAGGGGTAAGCAGGACTGTCTCTTAAAGGGGCTGTCTCACTACAGATATTAGCTTTCAACATGTAGGAAATAGTAAATGAAGACGTTTTCCAAATATATTGTTTTATTTTGCTTTGTGGAGGAAATAAAAGTGATTTTATCAGCTCTGAGTGCACTCAGGTTTATCTGGGTTACCGACCTGCTCTACCCTGCTGTTTGTCTTATATGATAGCAGGGGTGATGTCAGCACACAACTGCCAGAAGCTTGAAAACTTGAGTGTTATCTGATATAACAAACAAAGGAGACTAATTATTACTGTTTATTTTAGCTCTGAAGTTTCTCTGGACCAGAGAGCAGGAGACTTTTATCTAATCTCAGAGTAATTAGCAGACCTTCGAATACCAAAGCTGAGATGCTAATTACCCACAGCCTCACCAGGAAGAGATAGGATGTATGAATGAAAGCTGCTCTGTGAAACAACGTGGTGAGACAACACTTTTAAACTGTCCAGTCAGAATTTTCTCTGGTTTTTACTCATAAATCCTGTTCTAGATCATATAGTCATATATATCACAGAGCTCAACTTCCCTCCCTTTCTCAGATAGGGTAGCATAAACCACCTGACAGGTTCTCTTTAAATTTTTGTCATTGAAAAGGATGGCAAGTATAAGCTTTACCTCTAACTTGCATCCTCTCGCTTACATGGCAGCTCTTGCCTGTTCTCAGGCTTGATGTACTAAGCTGCAGGTCATCAGGGGATTATACATGTCCAGCACCCCCCACTTAAGAACATCAGCGCTCTCTGCTTTAGGCTATGTGCACTTTATTTTAACCTGAGGAAGATCTTTTTTCGTCTTTTTTTTTTTTTTTTTTTTTATCTTTTTTTTTTTTTTCTTCTTTACAGTTGATTTGAAATATATGAACAATGACATCATGGGATCTTCCTGAGGCCGTGATGGATGCCATACAAAGGTATCAGTCATCCATAATCTAATGTGGCATCCATCAAACGTAGTTTTTCTTAGCCTGCAAATGGGGGTCACCTCCCGCCCCCCTGGAAGGGTCAGCT
The DNA here is from genome assembly GCA_025379985.1 of Phyllomedusa bahiana. Classification (NCBI taxonomy): domain Eukaryota; kingdom Metazoa; phylum Chordata; class Amphibia; order Anura; family Hylidae; genus Phyllomedusa; species Phyllomedusa bahiana. The sequence continues at coordinate 52,246 of JAODAL010000175.1, read as the reverse complement.
AACCTCCCGCCGCCAGCAGGCAGCGCCGGACTAGCGTCACGACGCTGCCCCGGCGCCACCAGGGCTGTTCCTATAGGCGGGCGGCTGCCCGCCTCACCCATCCGGCGATTCTCACTGATTCTGTAGGGCCGCTTTACAATGGAGTCAGTCAGCAGCTGCACACACTCAGTGAAGCTATAGGGGGCACTACCTGGCTACGAGGGGGCACTAGCTGGCTAAAAGGGCCACTATCTGGCTATAGGGGGCAGTACCTGGCTACAAGGGGGCGCTTCCTGGCTATAAGGGCCACTACCTGGCTACAAGGGGTACTACCTGGCTATAAGGGGCACTACCTGGCTATAGGGAGAATCTGACTATAGGGAGCATCTACCTGGTTATAGGGGGTACTACCTGACTATAAGGGGCACTACCTGGTTATAGAGGGGGCACTACCTGGCTATATGGAGCATCTACCTGGCTATAAGGGGGTACTACCTGGCTATAAGGGGGGCATACTGGCACTAAGGAGCATCTACCTGGCTATAGGGAGCATAGACCTGGCTATAAGGGGACACTACATAGCTACAAGGGGGCACTACCTGGCTACAAGGGGGCACTCCCTGGCTATAGGGAGCATCTACCTGGCTATAGGGGGCACTACCTGGCTACAAGGGGGCATCTACCTGGCTATAAAGGGGCTCTATCTGGCTATAGGGGCAATTCCTGGCTATAAGGGGGCATCCACCGGGCTATAAGGGACACTACCTGGCTACAGGGGGCATCTACCTGGCTATAAGGGGGCTACTACCTGGCTATAGGGGGCTACTGCCTGGCTAGAGGGGGCATCTACCTGGCCAGCTACAGGGGGCTACTACCTGGCTAGTGGGGGCAACAACCTGGATAGAGGGGGCAACTACCTGGCTATAAAGGGCAACAATATGGCTAGTGAGGGCAGCTACCTGGCTATAAGAGGCTACTGCCTGGCTAGAGGGGGCCTCTACCTGGCCAGCTACAGGGGGCTACTACCTGGCTAGTGGGGGCAACAACCTGGATAGAGGGGGCAACTACCTGTCTAGAGGGGACTACAACCTGGATAGAGGGGGCAGCTACATGGCTATAAGGGGGCAACAACCTGGCTAGAGGTGTCTATCACTGTATGGTCACTGTATGGTAGAGATATTGGTTGTAATTTAATGGTTTAGGTTCAGGCACAGCTTAACGGTATCTCCAAGCTCTCCTGGATGCTGAATAGGCTAGCCAATGTCTAGGAAAGCTGGCTGATGCCAAAACCCTAATTTGCAGGAAGAAAAAAGGGAAACAGGGGGCGCACAATAGTGTTATACTGTAGACGTAATAAATGATTATTGAGAGGTAGTCTTCTCACCTTAGGGTGTTGCGCTGTTATTTTAGAGCACAACCACTCATAAGCGCTTTCAGGGTATTTAAAACCCCGTAGCCCTTACTACGCAGCCGCTGTTCTCTGTAGCTCCGTCCGGATGACCCGGTAGGAGAATGATTGCCAGGAAAGGAGGAAAAATAATGGGGGACCCGCGCACGTGAGTGGAAACTAGAAAAAGCCTAGGCTATAGGCTTTCATTAAAAAAGTTTTTATTCTTAAAAATGTCTCGGTATTCCGAGACAAATGTTAAAAGCATTAACATAAAATAAACTTGACGCGTTTCGCGCGTGCAACCGCGCTTTGATGAAGTGCGGGTGCGAAGCGCGAAACGCTGTCAAGTTTATTTTATGTTAATATGTTTTTAATTTTGTTCTCGGTAATACCGAGACATTTTTAAGAATAAAACTTTTTTAATGAAGAGCCTATAGCATGGCTTTTTCTATTTCAACTGCACGGTGCGCCGGGTCCATTTTTTTCCTCACTTTCCTTGGCAAAAACCCTAATTGCTTTATTCCAACAGCTTTGGTGGGGGTGGGAGTGGCTTTTATGAAGGGGGCGTGGCTCATCAGCAAGATGGGCGTGGTCATGCACATTTTTCCAACTTTCAAAAGTTGGCAAGTATGCCTGTGGGGGGTATGTGGGGCGGGGTCTCATATATGCACTAAAGGGCCTGATGTATGAAAACTGTCTGGCAGTAAGACTGTCTTTATTGCCCATGCACCAATCAGGCTCAGTTTTTTATTTTTCCATAGCACTGTATGAGATAAAAGCTGAGCTCTGATTGGTTGCTATGGGAAACAAATACAGTCTTACTGTGTACGGGGTTATGCTTGTGTTGGGATGCTGACAGTAGTGGGTTGCCATGGGAAACCAGGGAGTAGGATGGGCAGGCTGAGGGGGATGAAAAAAATATAAAAAATAAAAATAAAAAAAAAACTAACGCTACCTTTATAGTTTAAAACTTCAAATACAAAAATAAAAAAAATATATAATCTGCAGTTGGGGACAGTTGTGAGTCAGTCAGGAGTAAACAGTTGAGGAGGTTATGTGGCTAGCAGCCAATCAGGAGAGCTGAAGGGGGTGGAGCTGAAGGTCAGGCAGATAGTTAGGCCTCGTTCACACGGCTTAATTTCGCGTGCGATTGCACGGGGGATTGACTATCGATCAATCCGTCGGGCAAATAGTCAGAAATAAGTAACAGCCCATTTTCTTATGATTTCAATAGAAAAACGGCTCGTCGTTCACACGACGCGTATTTCCGTGACGGATTGCCGCCGCGGATTGACGACGGCAACGGCGGAAAAATCAATGTGCATGTCAATTATTTACAGAGACGGATTCACCACCTACAATGAATGGTGATGGTGAATCGAAGGTAATCAGTTACGAAATTACGTGCACACTTAGTGCCACTTATTTGCAACTGATATTTCAATGATTTTCAGAACGTATTTACAATCGGCAATCCGATATAAATACGTTCTGAAATAAGCCGTGTGAACATAGCCTTATAGGAGGGAGGCTGTCAGCCCCTCAGTAGTTAGGAGTACTGTATAAGGCTATGTTCACACAGCTTATTTCGGGGTGTATTTGCGGACGTAATTATAAAGTTTCGAATACATGTCACAAAGTGTGGCACGTATTTCGCATCGTAAATACATTCCCCAATCTTTACTATGGGGATTTACATATAGTTACATAGTTACATAGTTTGTCAGGCCGAAAAAAGACATACATCCATCCAGTTCAGCCTATTGTGCTAAAGTGTGGCTGAAGTGTTGATCCAGAGAGGCAGAAAAACCCCCGTGAGGTAGAAGCTCAATTGTCCTCATCTTAGGGAAAAAATTCCTCCCGACTGCCAATCTGGCATCTGAATAAATCTTCTGGATCAACAGACCTGTCTCCAGAATCCTAGTCACTATAACTTGTTATATTACATCTAGAAATGTATCGAGACCCTTCTCCCAGAATCCTGGTCACGTATAACTTGTTTTTTACATTAGAAATGTATCCAGACCCCTTCTCCAGGATCCTAGTCACTATAACTTGTTATATTACATCTAGAAATGTATCCAGACCCTTCTCCAGCATTCCTAGTCCACTATAAACTTGTTAGATTACAATCTAGAAATGTATCCAGGACCTTCTCAGAATCCTGGTCACTATATACTTGTTTTTATTTCATCTAGAAATGTTTTCCAGACCCTTCTCAGAATCCCGATCAGCTATATCTTGTTATATTACATCTACCAATGTATCCAGACCCTTTCCAGAATCCATAGTCACTATAACTTGTTATATTACATCTAGAAATTGTATCAGGACCCTTCTTCAGGAAATACTAGTCACTATAGACTTTGTTATATTACATCTAGAAATGTATCCAGACCTTCTTCAGAAATCCTAGTCACTTTAATTGTTTTATTACATCTACAAATGTATCCATACCCTTCTCCAGGAAATCCTAGTCACTATTAACTTGCTTATATTGATTAGCTCCAGAAATGCATCAAGCCCTTCGTGAACTCTGTTAGTGAATTCACCATGGACATTACCTCTGGCAGAGAGTTCCACAGTCTCACCGCTCTACAGTAAAGAATACCCTTTCTATGTTTATGTAGAAACTTTCTTTTCTAGGACGTAGAGGATGCCCCCTTGTTCTAGATACAGTCCTGGGTATAAATAATCTTTAGCGAGCTCTCTAAATTGGCCCTTAATATATTTAAACATATTTATTATGTCCCCCCGAAGCCGTCTTTTCTCTAAATAAATCAACCTAATCTTGTTAATCTTTTGGGTATGTAGTGCCACCCAGTATATTATTATTTTATGTTTCCGCCTTTGTACTGGTATTCAAGCTCTATCAATGTCTTTCCTGTGCACTGGTGCCCAAAAACTGTTACACAGTTAGTCCATGTGTGGTTAACCAGTGACTTGTAATAATGGGAGAATGTTGTTCTCTTTATGTGCATCTATGCCCCTTTTTAATTCACCTTGATGCTATTTGTCTTGGCTGCTGCTGCCTGACCACTGGCTGTACAGTCAGTTTACCCAGCTTTTTGTCCATTTAAATGTAATCATTGTAATGGAATTTTTCCTCCCCATGTGCATAACCTTGCATTTATCTGTGTTAAACATCATCTGCCACTTTTCTGCCCAAGGCCGCCACCTATCAGATCCCTTTGTAATAACACTTTATCTCTTGTCAGGGCTAGAGCTGTGATCAGGCTGCAGGGAATACAGGCTGCAGCAGCTGTATCAGCGCGACCCCACCCTGATACACGTTGCTGCTGGCAGCTCTGTGAGTGTACAACCCCAGCCCACTCCTGACAGGGGGCGGAGTGCACCAGCTATGGGAGGACCTCGGAGGCCGTCCAATCAGCATACAGGGGCGGTATTCCAGGAATCCCATCTAAAACTCTGATGGCTGAGTGCGCTATGTTGATATTCCTGGCTACCTTTTTACTTGTTCTTGTGTTTGCTTATCCGTATACCTGACCTCGGCTGTTCTCCTGACCCCGCTTGTCTCCTTTTTTGTACCTCGCTCCGTTGGTATTTGACCTCGGCTTGTTTAGTTATCCCCTCTGGTTCTGATTTGTGGCTTTGTGGTTCCGTTTTGGTATTTTACCCGGACTGTCTCACTATTCTACTTCCATTGACAAGCACCGCACTTAGGAGAGCAGGGGATGCGCCAGTTGCCGTCTGACAGTTAGGGCAGCACGTCAAAGTAGGCGAGGGACAGTAGCTGGGTTCGTCAGGCGGGAGGGTGCTCACGTACCTCCCTTGACGGGACATTATCAGAGACCGAAACCGTTACTGCTTCTACCTTCATTATGGACCCCATGACAGCTTTGGGGATCAGATTGCAGGGGCAACCCAGCAGTCCAGGATCTGGCGCTGAGGGTAGTTCAAACAGGAGGCTACCTCAAGTCAGAGGGTCCCTGCACTACTGTCCATCCTGTGGAAACCCCCTGATCCGTGCCTGACAGGTCGCAGGTACTCGGAAGGCCTTTGTGGCATTAAGAGAGGGTTGTAGCCTGTAATTTCAGGCTCGCCATTACATCGGGAATGAGGAGCAAAGGGTGGGATTGTTATGTCCCTACTGCAGGGTCCCCCCAGGAGTGGGCATTTTTCGTTACCTCTGCTCGCCTGAAACTGTCTTCTGTGGACACGGTTCTTTGCCAATTAGGGTTAATTTATAATGACCCTGTTGGGAAGCTGTGGCCCCCGAGGCTTGTCCGACCACCTTGAGGCAGGGTAAGAAGACTGTGAGGGTTTTGCTCAGAATTTTCGTCGCTGGTGCGTTCGGTCTGTGTGGGATACGCGACCCAGCTCTCAAATGCCAGTTTAGATTAGGGTTAGCTGACCATGTGGAATGGACTTATTGGTGGCTTACCTACCTGGGTACTTAAGATTGAGGCATATGGCACTAGCCATTCGTCTAGACAGACGTTTTAGGGGAGAGACGGCAGAAAAAGGTTCCTCTATCGGTGGTCCCCACTATGTAGTCACACCCTGAACCCGTTTGTTTCCGATCTTAAAACTAAGAGGAGCCTCATGCAAGTGGGGGCTTTTTACTGTCACTGCGGCTAAACGACCGTAGGATTACTCGTCGCATCCAGGGGTTGTGCTTCTATGTGCAAAGATGGACACGGCATTCGGGTAATGCTCCAAACGGAAGACCAGGTCTGAAAATATCCAAAAACGCCTAGGTGGTCGCAGGAAGATCACCTAGGCGAGCAGGTATTCTATTGTACAGTATCTAAAAAAATTGCTTGCTACCAGTTTAGATTTCAATTTGTCGCGGGCTGGTTCTGGGGAGTGCGTTTGTGGATTTGGATCAGCTTCTAATTTTGTGATGCGGTTTTCGCCAAAACGTCATAGGGCTAACCTTGGACACCGCGTATCGGACTGCTGTCGGGTTGTGGCTATTGATTCCAATCCACTAGCGGGGCGCAATCCATTATTGTACTCCAGAGGCTTGGAGATTGGTGGTCGGATCAATACATTTTGAAAAGTGTATTCTATTCGTCATGGAGGGGCTGCCCGCTGATGTGGTTTTGGGGATGCCTGGCTTCAGAAAAAAACCCCAGCGTTTGACTGGAATTAGTCAGGTGGGGACAACAGTGTTTGACAGATTTTCCCCTTCCCATGCTGGGCAATATGATGTACAGGCTGATGCGCTTCGGGAAATGGCTGTGCGGGTTGAGGCCTAGCGGCATCTTGTGAAGTCGACGTCGGGCTGGTTCCCAGAACTCGTCCTTTGGTAAACTATCCCCTCCCCCAGTACCTGAAGCCCATATGTGGTCAGGAGGGGGGAACCCCGGGGGCTTATCGGTTGACTTTACCCTCTTCTTCCGTATACATAAGTGCCCCGTCGTGCACTTCGTAAGAGGTATATTCAGCCGGTGACCCCCCTCTGACCTCCTTCTCCAGTTTGATGAGGGGGAGTTAAAAAATGAAGCCGGCCGTATTTTGATTGTGTAAGGGCCCCAAAAGGGCACTGCAGTACCGGTCCATTGGAAGGGTTATGGTCCCGAGGGGTATGGGTCCCCCGAAATCCATCCCTGCTGATGACCTGGGAGGGATTCCTGATTCTCATCGGACAAACCCCGAAAGGGGAAGGGTCCGGTGGCCCCCCCTAAAAGGGGAGGTTTTGTCAGGGTAGGCTGTGCTAGGGTGCTGGATCTACAGGCGCAGCGCTGATCAGTGACCCCCCTGTGAGTGACAGAGCCCCCGCCTCCTGACGGGGGCATGTTGCAAGCCAATGGGGGATCGGAGACCGCTCCAATCAGCTACAGGGCGGTATCAGGAATCCCTTTAAGCTCCCTGAAGGTGAGTAGGCCTGTGATATTTTGGCTCCTTTTTACTTGTTCTTGTGTTTGCTTTCCGTATACCTGACCTCGGCTTGTTTACGGGTTTTTCCCTTGGTTTGATTTTTGGCTTTGGGTTCCGTTTTGGGATTTACCGGACTGTCTCCAATTTCTTCTGACGGCCCCCGCCTTTAGCAGCGCAGGTATTGTGCCCAGTTTCGTTTTCCGGGGCCCAGGGCGACGTCAGCAGGGGAGGACAGGGGCTGGGTTCCGTCGGGTGCTGTACCTTCCCCGGTGAAAATTATTGAGTGGATTACTTTCCGAGCTTATATCATCTGCAAGATGATTTCTACTGTGCAATCCCGTGTAAGATCATTTATGAAAAATTTTCGTTGAAAATACGCCCAAATAAGTGTAGGGGACTAAATTTTATGATCGTATTTACTGGCGAAAAAACGTTGCGTAAATAGCCTGTGTGAACGACGAGGGTATTTTCATGGAATAATGCTAAACTATTGTTCATTATTTGAAACGTATTTCAGGACGCCCCAAATAAGCAGTGTGAACGTAGCCTAAGGGCATGTCCCTACGGTACGGGTTTGCTGCTGGTTTTTCAGATGGTTTGCGGTCTGAAAACCGTCCGCAAACGAGCACAACGGGCTCCTATGGGAAAACCCGGAAGGGGCCCCCCTACATGGGTTTTCCGCCTACGGGCCGCCCAAAAATAATTCAACATGCATTCTTTCCATCCGGTTTTCGAACGGAATTTGTGTGAGTGAAGGGGGAGGGCTTTTCTTCGCTTATTGCAGAGAAATTTTTGTCCCCTTCCTCCCCCCCTGCATGTAAAAAGGGCCCTAAGATGTTTGGTGTATATAGTTCTAGTTAAAGCAGCAAATTTAAGGGGGCCCCCTCTTCCAGGGGGCCAAAGAAGGGGAGGCCCAGGCAGAAAAGAGCAGCTGATCATGCTATACCCGAGATTGAGCAGGTACTGACACAGAGAAAGTGGAGATCCCCACAGAGTGGACCCCGAAGAGAGTCAGACAACCAGAATTACAGGTGGGCTTTGGGGGGTGCCCGGGAAAAGTAAGGGACCCCTTGGTGGACAAAGTGTGTCTGTGTCACCAGGTGCCAGCACTTGCAGAGTGGGCTGGGACGGGGGTCAGCCCGGGCCCGCACCTTTAACAGGGGATGGGTCGGAACCAGAAAGGGGTTTAGAGAGTTGGGAAGTGTCCAAGGGGAAAAAGGGGTCTAAAATGTGTTTAAGGACATTTGCCTTGCTTCTAAATAGTAACGTCCCCAAGAAATATGCCCGAGTAAAACATGAAATTCCCCGGGAATACTTGTGTCGTCTGCTTTTTTTTGTGCCCACCCCACCCACTACGGGAGTCCACATGAACCTCCCCTGCAATACAAAAAGGACCTGAGGATATCAGGAGAACCTGGGGGTTTGGGGGGTTGTTGTTGGGCAACAGCAAGTTAACCCCAAAACCCACCTCTGCTGGTACAGGAGAACATGGTGGTGCAGGTGCGGGAATCTGGGGTTGCAGGTGCTTAGCACGGACAACGGGCGGGCGCAGTCGGCTGAAGCCGCAAGATACCCCATACCTCCCCCCTACCAACATCCTCTTATTTTACAAATGCTAGACAGTTTTCATACATGAGGCCCAAGTGAAAAAGCCCAAAAAAATAAAGTTTAAAAAAGCCTTTTATACAACTCAAGCTTTTAAAATTTTTTGACAATTTTTATTTAGTCTTGGTAAAAACCTAAATAAAAATTAGCGCTTAAATGTCTCTGTACTGTTGGTTTGCTTGTAGTGTTGTGCTTTGGATTCAGGTTCGCATACAAAAAGATCATGACAAAAAAATCGAGAGCTTCGTTCGATTTGGAAAAAAAGGCCCTTTTCCAAATTGTTTCGGGTTTTTGCCTAACCCCTATTTGTTATAGTATAGAAGTGTAAATAAACTGTATCAAATCAGGTTGTTTGATAAAGACAGGATGCAATTGTAACAAAAACATCCCATGTGAGAAAAAATTAGGCTTTGTATTTTACTTTTAAAAAAGTTTTTTTCTGGGCCCTTTTCCCCGACAGCCCAAAAAGAAACTTAAAAGGTTGGGGGGAATAAAAATACTAACTTCCGTATATACTTGAGTAAAAGCCGAGTTTTTCAGCACAAAAAATGTGCTGAAAAATCCATCTTCGGCTTATACCCTAGTCACTGTTGGCGCTCGGGCGCTGTAATGGCCTGGGCGGTGGCAGGGATACTTCAGCTATATGCGACTCCTCAGGGAGCACATACAGTATAGCTGAATCACAAGTTAGCCCAAAGCGTCCGGGCGCTGCCATGGCCCAGGCACTGTCGGCAATCTCTTCACCTGGGGGCCTCTGGGGGCGCATACAGGTGAAGATACCACTGCGGAGCAGAGAGCAAGCGCTCCCTGCTCCGCAGTGGGCTCCGGTTGGCCTCAGACTTGCAGCTGTCCGAGGTATTGGCACAGGCGGCGTGAGTGTCATCCCACTGCCTGATGACATCACGCCCTCTGTGCCGGCAAGAAGACGGTGCACCTCGGAGTCGAAGCAGCGAGATGGAGAGGTAAGTACTTTTTTTTTTTTTTTAAACTGCCTATACCGGCCTATAGGGGGACATATCCCTGCCTATAATTGCCTATGGGGGATATATACCTGCCTATGGGGGTTATATACATGCCTACATTTGCCTATGGGGGACATATACCTGTCTTTGGGGGACATATACCTGCCTATGGGGGGATATATACCTGCCTACAACTGCCTGTGGGGGACATATACCTGCCTATAACTGCTTTGGGAGACATATACAGTACCTGCCTATAGGGGACATATACTTGCCTATATTTGCCTTTGGGGGACATATACCGGCCTCTACCTGCCTATGGGGCATATATACCTGCCTCTACCTGCCTATGGGGGGGGCATATACCTGCCTATACCTGCCTATGGGGACCTATACCTGCCTATCGGGGACATGTACCTGCCTGTACCTGCCTATGGGGGGGGACATATACCTGCCTATACCTGCCTATGTAATTTTATTGGTATCCATTTTTATTTTTGAAATGTACCAGTAGCCGCTGAATTTTCCACCCTAGGCTTATACTCGAGTCAATACGTATTCCCAGTTTTTTGTGGCAAAAGTAGGTGCCTCGGCTTATACTCGAGTATATGTGGTATATTAGAAACTTGAAAAACCTTTTACTACTCAATTATTAAAAGGGTTTTCCAAGGTTAAGGGAAAAAAGTGCTATTGTGTTCCAGAAACAGTGCCAGTGTTGCAAATGGGTTGTAACCTGTATCGCAGTTAAAGATAAAGTACCAGCGTCCACTCCAACTTATATAAATAAAAAATTCTGAAATGCCATTAAAATCTTCATAATAAAATCTGCACACTAGAACATAAATCTTGTCCACTGATGCATTTCAGACATTCGTCATTAGGAAGATTTTAATGGCATTTCAAAAAACGTTGGAATTTTTATTTATACAAGTTGAAGTGGACGCTGGTACTTTACTCTTGTCTTGTTCAAGTATTGGGCTTCACTTGGTTCATGCACCCTTCAGTGGTGAGCTGACCCACACTTTTGTTTGTCTGTATCGCAGTTAAAGGGGTAGTCCCACTTCAGACTTGATGGCATATATCTAGGTTGCACTCGGAACTATCAATAATTTCAAAGGAAGAGTCCCGACCACCTCTCAATTAAGAACGGAGAGGTTATAGGGCTTGTTCTTAAGGTGGGACCTGCACCTGTTTGTCATTGATGGCATAGCCTAGCAATGTCGTAAGTGGGACATCCCTTTCAGGTCCCTGTCACGTGAATGGAGTTTAGCTGCCCTAACAAACATAGCAAATGGATATAAGTAAGGCCATTTTAGGGAAAGAATATAATTTTTACTAATGCTGGACAACCTACTGAGTCTAGGGTATGTCCACATAACAATTCCCCTGATCTCTACGGGGGCACTGTCAGCATAACCAGTGTCATCCTCTGGCATTTCAGTCTATTTCAGCACAACATAGAAACAACAGTACCACACACTTGCATGGGTTTAATGTTTACAAATGTAATGCACTTTTCTTGAATGGCAGAATATACCATTTCCTGCAGCTGTTCAGATCCTGCGCTCACAAGCTCCCAGGAGGTGCAGGGAAATGGATTGGTGAAGGAGCTGCACTCATTCTGTCTCTCTTGAGAGCTTGTGAATACATTTTGCAGTCACTAAGCCATTACTAGATCTTAACCATTTTCCTACAGGAATGAATAGAAATACACAAAGGGCTTGGTTTCTGCAGTGCTTTTATGTAACGCTGTACACTTCCTTTAGTTAAGCTGCCTTGTGGCACAGCTGATCTATAGAAAAATGTATGAAGGTAAAGTTTCATTTAGGAATGTATGGTTATCATTCCAGAGATGCAGCAGAGTTAGGTTTGTCATTTGGTGCATCTCAATCAGATGTCAAGATGCGTGTTTTTATACAGGTCTGTAAGCAAAGTTCCTAAAACTACAAGACAAAAAAGTGAAAACATCATGGTTGGGAGTCTTATACCAATGACTAGAATTAGTGAACGGCAATATCCTGCTGCATTAAAGGGCATTGCCATCTCACTGATTAGCTTTAAACATGTAGGTCCAGGTACATAAAGATTATTATCAAATACATTGCTGTTCTAATTTAGCTTCATTTTAGATTTAGAGCAGTTCTTATCTCCAGCTTGTTTACTAAGCAGCTGATCAACTCTCTCTGCTCTAGCAGTGGCCAGGTTGGTGGCATCACTTCCAGCTGTGTCTTATCAGCAGGACCATGCTTGCTTCTTAGCCTCAGATCTTATCTTTCTAGAAAAACTTTAAACCATAGGAGTTATTGATGTAGGAGGCTAGGAGCAGCCTTGTACGCTCCTGTCTGCTGAGCAAATAGCTATGGTACTCAGCAGCTAACAATGTAGTAGAATGTAAGTTATTCTCTCTCACTAGGGGGCTTCTGCTCTTATTCTACACATTTTTTATGCCCCACCATTATGCATTAATTTTCTGCGGTTTTCCAGTATAGTTTATGGTACGGTGAATGACAGCATTAGAAAGTACATATTGTCCCAGGAAATAAAAGCCCTCATATGTCTAGGTAGGTGGAAAAATAAAAAAAGGAGGTGAGGAGGAAAAAACGGACGTGACACAAAAAAAAAAAGGCTGGGGCGGGAAGGGGTTAAAGCTCTTTTGATTCAGATGGGACCAACATGAAGAACTGAAGATGTCCAAGTTGAAAAATAAATTAGGGATGTGGCCTTAAATACTCCTTAACCCTCCATTGAGGAGGTAGAGAGCAGGCTCACTTGTTGTGCCCAATCCATACTTGGCAGGCTGTTAATTACAGCTGACAGCCACTGCTGAGGTGACTCAGAACCCTGCCATTTAACCGATTAGATGACGAGATCACAGGGTGCCATTCAGTTGTCATGGCAGCCAGAGGGCTTAATGAAGGTCTTAAGACCTATGTGATTGTACTATTACACCGTGCCACAGAGTCATCAATGAAAAAAATATATACTGCAGTTATGGCGATCAAGCAAATGCATGTTTAAGTCCCCTAGGGCGATTAAAGAAAAAAAAGAAAAAACAATGCAGTTTTTAAACAATGAAATACATTTTAAAAATTTAAAACAAACATCTTTCTCCATTAATCATATTAAAAAGAAAAAGAATATAAATACTTGGTATCATTACATCTCTTAAAGTCCAAATGAAAACAATATCATATTTAATTTTCATGGTGATCGCTATAGAAAACAAAAAAAACTATTGTGGTTTTTTGGTCATTCTGCCCAATAAGTTGCATATATCCATACTGGTACCAATATAAACTACACTTCACTCCACAAAAAATGAGCCTCCAGATCCAACGGCAGCAATATAAAAAGGTACCAGTGTCAGTAAAACATAACAAAAACTAGACATAAAAATTGGGTATGACCTGAATCATACTAACTTGAAGAATAAAGTAAGGCCCCACTCACATCTCAGTTCTTGTTTGTAGTATCCACTGGAATACCATGAAAAATGTATTCCGATGGATACTGTGGCGAGATCATAACATTTTATATGGACTATGTTGGCCCTATTTATTAAATGAATTCTGTTTCTGCATGGTCTACTGCATCACGACCCTGGAGTAGGGTTCACTGGGATAAATTTTTCATAGCATCCCGATGAATACCATGGACAGGAAGGAAAAATGAGATGTTAATGGAGCTTAGCATGTCTTTTACACAGTCAAGTGACTTGATTATGACCACAAGCGAATATCCAGATTAACGGGGTGGATACAACACAGACAGCAGCTAGATGGGAGGGACTCAATAAGGTCCTGATAGGTCATCACAGGTATCTGAAGCCATGCTGACGGTATCCTACAGTTGATATAGTGTGCGTGGGGGAGGAACTGTAGACCGAAAAGGATGACTGAGAAGGTCCCACAGATGCTTAATTGGGTTCAAGTCTGGGGAATTAGAGGGCAAGAATAGTACTTGAAGGTCTTGGTCATTATCATACAACCAATGTTAGACATTTCTAGCCATGTGACATGTCGCACTGTCTAGCTGGAACATCTTTTCTGCTCCAGACAGGACAAACAGCATGTACGGATGTATGTGATCAGCAAGGAAGGATTCATACTCAAATCAGTTGACAGTCCCTTAAACATGAATGAGTGGGCCCAAAGAATGCCATGAAAACATTCCCCAGAACATAACGCCGCCACCACCAGATTTTGTTCTTCCAGCAATGGTTGCAGGGTGTTTGTTCTCTGATGTTTCTTCTCTGACAGGCAACGGTCCTTCCGTTCAACGAAGAAGAAAACATGACTTATTAGAGAAGGCAAATCATTGCCAATCAGCTGAGGTCCAATTATGATGCTGCCATGAAAATTGGAGCCTTTTCTGCTGATGGTGCAGTGACCATCCTTCCGCTTCAGAGCCCCATACACAAATGGGTACGCAGAATTGTTGTTTTAGACACATATCTGGTAGCTCCCTTGGTTAAGTTTGGAGGTGAGCTGCTCCATTGTAGAGTGTTGTTAGGCCTTGGTTCACCTTAATAGCCGATGTTCCCTTCTCATATCATTGGCAGGTTTAGCACAGCAGCAGGTGAACAGTTCACATGTGTGCAGTTTCAGAAATAGAACTACCCTTTGCTGAAAGCAATTTTTGCAACACTGATAAATCACCCCTTTACCTTGGCAGCAACAAGGGATACGTGTGCAGACAGGCAATCCCACACCCTATATAATCACCCAGCCAGCTCACAACAGGTGACTTTCTTCATGACCTACACAATGCCAAAAGTAGGAAATGGTCATAATAATGTGACTTAATTATGTATAATACACGATTAACTATTATGTATGCTAAACAAATATTTTATTTTTGCCCTTCAAGCACATTATTTGATACATTTAATGGTACCATTAAAAATATTACTCAAACAGCAAAAAACAAGTCCTCATGTGGCTACATCAATGGAAAAATAAAAAAGTTGTTGCTCTTGGAAGCTGAAGAAAATAAAAAACAAAAAGTTGAAAGCTCTTGTATCTTTTAACAGTTTAAAGAGATATTTGAACCTTTATTCTAAATAATAGAGCAGATACAGGGGCCAAAGTTAGATTTTTAAAGGGGTGTTTCCAATGTTATGATAACAAAAATAGAAAAATTCCCTTCACTCTTTCCACATGTATTCTCTGCTATGTGATATGGTAGACTAAAGTGGTCAGCAGTGGGAACTTGTGGCCTAAGGCGATGCATGGGGTTAGTAAAAATACCCATTATCTATGGTGATCTAGGACAGTTATGAGATAATATCCATAGTGGTCTAGAATGGTCAGCAGTTAATACCCAGTATCACTGGTGGTCTAGGGCAATGCAAGGGGTTAGTAGTAATACCCATTATGCATGGTGATCTAGGACAGTTATGAAATAATATCCATAGTGGTCTAGAATGGTCAGCAGTTAATACCCAGTATCACTGGTGGTCTAGGGTGATGCAAGGGGTTAGTAGTAATACCCATTATCCATGGTGATCTAGGACAGTTATGAGATAACATCCACAGTGGTCTAGAATGGTCAGCAGTTAATACCCAGTATCACTGGTGGTCTAGAGTGATGCAAGGGCTTAGTAATAATACCCATTATCCATGGTGATCTAAGACAGTTATGAGATAATATCCATAGTGGTCTAGAATGGTCAGCAGTTAATACCCAGTATCACTGGTGGTCTAGGGCAATGCAAGGGGTTAGTAGTAATACCCATTATCCATGGTGATCTAGGACAGTTATGAAAGACTATCCAGAGTGGTCTAGAATGGTCAGCAGTTAATACCCAGTATCACTGTGGTTGTGTGCAAGGTTGAAAAAGCAACATGGGAAGTTTGAGTTTATAGTTAGAATTACGAACCATTATTTCCATGGTAGATCCCCTATAGGACAAAAGTTATGAAATAACATCCAGAGAGGTCTAGAACGGACAGCACTTAATACCCCGTATCACTGGTGGTCTAGAGTGATGCCTGGGGTTAGTAATACTAACCATTATCAATGGTGATCTAAGACAGCTATGAGAGAAAATCAACAGTGGTCTAGAATGGTCAGCAGTTAATACCCAGTATCACTAGTGGTCTAGGGGTTAATACAACCCATGATCTAAGTGTGTCTAGGACAGTTATGAGATAATATCCAAAGAGATCTAGAATGGCCAGCAGTTAATACCCAGTATCACTGGTGGTCTAGGGCGATGCAAGGGGTTAGTAGTAATACCCATTATCCATGGTGATCTAAGACAGCTATGAGATAACATCCACAGTGGTCTAGAATGGTCAGCAGTTAATACCCAGTATCACTGGTGGTCTAGAGTGATGCAAGGGGTTAGTAATAATACCCATTATGCATGGTGATCTAAGACAGTTATGAGATAATATCCATAGTGGTCTAGAATGGTCAGCAGTTAATACCCAGTATCATTAGTGGTCTAGGGGTTAATACAACCCATGATCTATGTGTGTCTAGGACAGTTATGAGATAATATCCATAGAGGTCTAGGTTGGTTTAATGATAAACAATTATGTTTTTATTGATAGAGCTCCAAATGACCTGCCTTCCTAGTCACAACCAAATAAGTACTAGGACAATTTTCTATCTATCCACAGCCACTAATAGAGGGCGCTAACGTCCCAGCGATCTACACCATTCTTTCAGGACTCAATAATAAATCAGTATGCAGAGAGCTTCCCCTATTAGCAGCAGTTTTAATGCAACGTTTTCTCCTGAGGTTTTCATGACTTAGCAGATAACAGGCCTCCATGACAACAACCAACTTTTCAATGTCTTTTAATACCTTTGGATTCATTTCATTTATTGCTAGCAAAGATCTGATAAGAAAAAAACAATATGAAGATTGCCTGATTTGCTTCTAGGTATGGAGCATTATCGGAAGACTACATCTGCGGCCCTGCTAGGACACAGGTGGATGTAAGAGCGGCTCATTTGTTTTGATTGATGTCCCTTTACATAAGCAAAGAAAGCTTTATTGTACAATGGATTATTGCATTGTGTTAAAAAGCGTTGAAATAAATCTTTAAAACTCCTTCCTTTTGGGTTTTTCCCCGTATTTGAAAAGGGTTTTCAAATTGGGGCTCCGGTCCACGTTTTTTTTACCGCCCACATGGGGAAACCACTACTCTTTTTCCAAAGGGAAACAGTTGCCATGGAGAGGGCAGATCTGTCATATCACAGTAACAAGTAAACTTGGGCATTGGACTTAAAATTAAAAAACTGAAAGGATTTTTTTTCCCCTCCATTTTTTGGGTGGTAAATACTAATCCTTAAAACCTCATATAAAACTAAAGCCGGGAATACGCCTTGCTAATGACTATGCCCCTATGAGTAGCATTTTTGCCCATACAAGTTTACCTATTTAAAGGGGTTTTTGGCCACCATGAAAAGGTTACTGGGAACCTCCAAAAGGGGGTATTTAATCATTTTTTCAAAATATATTTTGTTAAAAAAAGGGAAAAGGGAACCCCGAAGCAAAAGGCTTTTTCTCAATCCCCCTTATTTCCCCCTCAAAGTTTTCCCCTGCCCGGGGTTCCCAGGAGGACAGGCCGCGCGCTAAAACCACTTTTTTAATCTGATAAACAGGAAAAAAGGGAAAATGAGTTTTTAAGGGCCCGGGTAGACAGTCAGTCTGGGGGCGGGTGCCCTTCCGTACTGAAATCCACTCTTGTACTTTTATTATTTCATTTAAAAGTTTTAGACCTCCCAAATTTTCCCCCCCTCCCCCACCCCCAACCCCCCTCCCACTTCCCCTGCGGGCTTCATGACTCAAAAGATTTGTATTTTTGGCAGCACCCGTGTAACCCCTTTAAAAATTTTTGGGGTATATCACTTAACTCAGTAAAAGGTGAAAGGTTTTAAACATAAAATGGGGGGGGAGGGAAAGCTAGGGAAAGCGCCCACTGTAAAATAAAAAACAGTTTTCGCATCTTTCCTGGTGCATACCAACAAAAGCCTACTACTTTTTTTGGGTTTTAACAAACCAAAAAAGGGTTTTTGCCAAAAAGGGTGATTTAAACGGTTTGGGCCCCTTTTGGCGACCCTCGCCCGGGCCCGAAAGGCGCATCCGTGCCCCCCGACCTGAGCGGGCCCCCGTCCCGCACCTGGGGTTTCTGGGCCCGCCATCCCGCCCCCCCGGGGGTTCCCCAGTGACTTCCCCGGCCACGCCCCCGGCCCCGTCCGCCCTCGGCCCCCCCCCGGAAACCCGGGGCGCCCCCCCCTTGGGGAAAAGGCGCGAAACCCCCCCCCCGGCCGGGCACCCTTTGAGTTTTAAAAGGGATATGCGCCGGAAATTTTGGGCCAAATTACCGGAAACCCCTCCTTTTTGGGCCCAAACCTTTTCCCAGGGGGCCCTTTTTGCCGGACCCTTTATTGCACATGCCTATTGGGAAAGCGTTCCAAAAAAGGCCTTTGTCTTCCCTACCGTGTACCGAACCCTTTTTGTTTTACTTTTACCACCACGAACCTTCCCGGGGCCTCCCCTTGACCTTTGCCTGTCAAACTTTTCCCCTAACCTCAGCCCCCGCCCTGACCTTCAGCCTGTCCCAAACTCCCGAGCCCTGTCGGGCCGATTCTGTACCTCGCCACCCTTGGCCGCCACCGCAGGAAACCCCCGCCAGGGGGAGTACCGGTGGACTCCCCGCCGCGCAAGTCCCATCCCGCTTTTTCGGGGGGCCCTCTGGGGGAAAAAAACCGGGACCCACTTAGATTCCACTCCCTGGTGTGGGCTTCCCGCCATCCCCCTGGGGTGGTCCAGGGGATCCACCCCAAAACCGTTACAGTAAATCCGGCCATGGATGCCCCCCAAGGTGTCCTTGCCGAACGTCGCCAAAATCCCCACCGCCCTTGGCAAGAAATCAAAACAGATCCCCGAAACAAGCAAAAAGCAGTTTGACACTCCCCCCCATGATGCAGCAGCTCACCCGCCACTCAGCAGCACTTTCGGCGCAGTGGTTCCCCCCCGGGTGTCGGCCGCTTCCAGTTGGCCTAACACCGCTTGTCCATGCCGACAAATTTTTGAGGGGGACCCAAAGGGCCCCTGCAGGGCTTAAATCACCCATGCTCCCTTCAGGGGAAATTTAAAGGGCCCTGGTCAGTTCCCTTCGGAAAGACCCAAAGGGGGCCCTTCGTGGTCATTCTCCTCCGGGAAAAAGCCCTGGCCGGGGCAACCTCTCTGGGACCGAGGCGACCCCGGTTTCACCGCTGCCCCTGGTGACATTTCAAACGGGAATTTCCCCGTAGGGGTCCCCGAAGATCCGGGCCCCGGTTTCCCCGTCGGGCTGAACCCCCCTGTTGAACCTGCAACAAGGGGAACGCCTCCGTTGAGACTACCCGGGCATTTCCGCCACCAGCATCGAGCGGGTTTGGGAACGATGCGCTTTTGTGCGCCATTTTTTTCAAGAAGGCCCCCCCCAGCCAGTTTAAAACGGATGCCCCCCGCCGCCCGGGACTCTACGTTTTCCCTTTAAGCGAGCTCTTTCCATTTGGCAAACCCCCGGTTTGAAAACCGCTTCGCAGAGAAAACGTGAGGAGCTCCGCCAAGAGCAAGAACCAGTCCTACCACGCCACCAAACCCTCCTGCTCCGGTGTTTTCTACGGGGCCCCCACAGCCTCCTTTTTCCCCCCGCCCGCCCTGGAAGAGGCCAAAAAACCATGGATAGAGCCCACCTGAAACCCCGCCCGGAACTTTACCAACGGGGTAAGGAAAGCCATGTCTCTACTGTGGGAGCCCTTTAACATCTCCTCTGGGTTTTTCATGCTCCGTCCGGGGCGGCCGGGGAGATGAGCGAAACCCAGGCTAAAGTGGGAGAGGCCCTCCCTAGGGGTGTTTCATTTCCCCCCCCTCATCTGAACATAAACCCTTTCCCGGTTTAGCACGGAAGCCCGGGGCCCCCACTTTCAAAGGGTTCAGCCTTCCTTGGAAATCCGGGTTTGGCCCGGGGGAAATTTTTGGACGCTGCCGTGGTGTCTCAACACCAACTTCCCCCCTGGTTCTCCTTTGGGGAAAAAACCCCCACCCCCTTTTCCTCCGTAGTGGGGGGGAACCTCAGCGATCAATCTTTTTACCGTACGGAGCCACTGTTCCTTCCCAAATTTTAGCACTTTCATAAAAAGAGACCCGTCTTCTATGTGTTACACCGGGCTTTCCCCCCCATTTCCCAATTTGGGGCTTCCCTGGCTGCAGCCCAAAATTGGGCCCCGGTACTTGACTGGGAGACCCGGGGAAGTTTTTGCGATGGGGCCCGAGTGTCGGTCTCGGGTGTTTGGGGCACCTTTCCCCCCGGGGGGCTTTCCGCTTCTCCCGGTACCGGGCTCCCAACTCTAGCGGTTCTCCCCCCCCCGGCATATGTGATTAATTTTTGATGTCTTTTTCCCCAAAAAGCAAGCAGAGATCCCTTCCGCCACAATCGTCCAAAAAATTGCCCGATTGTCTTCTTGCCCGGTAACCAAATCCCCCCTCGGGGCAGAGTCTACCCCTTTTCCGTTCCGAAAATCAAGCCATGTTTTGAATACATCCGGGAAAATTTTTCAAAAGGTTTTTAAAAAAAGTTCCCCCTCTCCCGGGGGGAGCAGGGTTCTTCTTCAAAGGAAAAAAAGGAAAGGCTCCTTTTTGGCCCTTTCATCGACTACCCGGGGCCCGAACAAGACAGGGGAAAAAAACCGGTACCCTCTACCGTTGATCCCGGAACTAAATTTGAAACCCTTTTACAGGGCCAAAAGGGGCTTTTTTTCCCAAACTGGACGGGGAGGGGCCCCACCCAATTTTTTTTGGGAAACCGCAAGGGCGATGATGGAAAACGGGCCCTTTAACACCAAGACCGGGGCCCCTTTGAGTACCTGGTTTAAAGCCTTTCGATCCTGTAATGGGGCCCCGCCCTCTTTCCCGGAGTTCGTTAATGAAGTCTTCAGGGGTCTTCTTTTATACCGTTCGTGGGCTACCCCGGACGACATCCTGAATACCCTCCTGGGTCTTGAACTCACCGCCTTCAAAAGTCTGCCAAGTGCTACAGCGCCTCACAATCACTTTTAGGCCAAATTAGGGAAGTGCCTTTTTCCATCAAGTCAGCCTTCCTTTCCTGGGTTTTTATTACTCACCAAGGGCAAAGGATGGACCCAGCCAAGGGGTCAGCCGTAATTGCAAAAAGGCCACGCCCCGGGGGCCCGCGGGGGCCCCTACAACGGGTTCCCGGGGTTCCCGCAACTTTTTTTTCCGGGATTTTTTTCCCCACGTCTCCAAAGCTGGGGGACCCTTTTGGGCCCTTTAAAGAGGGGAAAAACGCCAATCCACGGAGCTGGCCTTCCGAAAGGGAGAGGGGAAACTTTTTCCCCAAGGGTAAAAACGGCCTTTTTCCTCTGCGTCCATCCCCGTCGCGGCCCGACCCCCGCAAAAAAATTTCCCTTTCCTTGAAGTAGACCCCTCAACCCCCAGGCCCCCTGGAGCATCCCCCACGCAAAAAAAGGGGCCCCCAGGCCCAAAAAAGTCACTTGTGGCTTCTTTTCTAAAACCTTTTTACAGGCGGAGAGGAAAATTTCACCATTGGAGAAACGGGAAAAAATTTTTAGCCAAAAAAAGGGCCCCGGGAAAAATGGGGATATTTGCTGGAAGGGGCCCCCCATCCCAATTTGTACAAATTTTGGGGCATTAAAAAAACCCCCATACCTCCAGACGCCCAGCGCCCCAAAAAAAACCCAGGGTTTGGTGGTCGCTTTTTCTTCTCCCCTTTTTAATTTTCCCGATTCAATTTCCCCCCTGCCAGAAAAAAAGAGAAAGCCCGATGCCCCACCCCCGGGCCTCCCCACGTGTGGGTGAAAAAAAAGGCCCTTTCCCAAAAAAAACCCAAAAAAAAAAAAATTAAAAAACCCCCGGAACGCCTTCTCTCCGCCGCACCCGTCGACCTCCGGAAAAAGTCCCCCCCCGGGGGAAAACCCTACGTCCCCCCTGCGCTTTCCCTAGGGGTTTTCCCGAAGTGGGGGCACTGCTCACTGGTGGCCGGGCATTCCGGGGCCCCAAGAAAGTTTTCCCCCTGATTTCCCCGGTATTAAAGGTGGCAGGAAAACCCCGCTAAGACCTTAAAGAGTTTCGTCCAAAAGGGGTGTACCCCCCTGTGCTCCCAACAAGGGGCCCCTGCCCCCAAAACCGGCAGGTCCCCTTGCCCCACTGCCCAAACCCCACTCAACCATGGGCCAAAAGTAAACGATGGACTTCATAACCGGAAACCAAACCCCCTTCGTCTGGTAATACCGTTTGTGTGGGGGTGGTAGAAACCCTTTTTTTTAAAAAAGGCACATTTTGTCCACTTTCCCGGTCTGCCCCTTCCGGGCCCCGGCCCCGGCCGACCCCATTTTTTTTTCCAAATTTTTCGTCGTAAAGGTCTCCCCCTCCAAATCATCTCTGATCGGGGGGGGCAGTTCTTTCCCAAATTTTGGCGGGCCCTTTGCGCTAAACTCCAGTTTAAGCTTTACTTCCCCCTCGGCTTACCACCCTCAAACGAAAAGGCCCGGTGGGGGAAAAGTGAAACAAGTTCTGGATGTTTCCCTTCGCCATATCGTGTCTGCACGGGAAAATGACTGGGGCCCAAATTAAATTCCCCTTGGGCGGAATTTTGTATAATTCCCTAAAAGTCAGAGTCCGCCGGGGGCCTCCCCTTTTTACCCTTTTTACGGCTTAAAATCCCCACCCACCCTCCCGCAGCATCCTCATCCAGTCCCCCGCTGCTGAACCCCTCTGGTTTCCCGGACATGGACCGTTTTTTTCCTGACCCCCAATCCCGCCCCGTGCGGGCTGACCCAGGGAAAAGGGGCCCCGGGAGATAAAAGAAAAAGCCCTCCCCTTTCTTCCCCCCCCGGGTTTATAAGGTGTGGCTGCAGCCCAGATATGTCCCCTCAAAATCCCCTCCTACAAAAATGGGACCCCCCCTTTGTAGGACCCTTTGGGTCCTTAACGCATAAAACCCCCGGGGGCCATAAACCTTTTGGGTCCCCCCAACCATGCCAAACCCGAACCCTTCCATGTCTGCTACTAAAACCCCTGTTCCTTAATCGCTTTTCCCCAGAAGGGAGTCCATCCTCTGTCCGTGGGGATGCCGCTAATGTCCCTTTTTGGTTAAAGAAAAACCTGGGTATGAGGAGGACTAGAGGGAAACAATATTTTCCTAGTCGACTGAAGGGGATGGGGCCGAGGAAAGATCGTGGAGCCGGAGGAGAAAAACCTGGACCGCAGCATTATCAAAAAAATTTCTCCACTCTAAAAAGAAGGGGACCAAGGAGGGGGGGTTGGGTACTGTCACGGATGCCCCTGCGACCCTCATCCCGGGTCGCGGGCGCATCCGTGCCCCGACTCTGAGCGGCGCCCCGTCCCCGCACCTCGGGTCCGGGGTCCGCTCATCCCGCTGCCCGGGTCCCCATGACTTACCCGGCCACGCTCCTGCCCTGTCCGCCGGTCCCCCTCGGCGTGCCGCCCGACCCTTAGGGAGCGCGCGCGCCGGCAGCCTGAGATTTAAAGGGACAGTGCGCCGGGAATTGGCCATTACCGGGCACTGCTCCTATTTAGCCCATCCTCTTCCCCAGTGGCCTTTGCCGGATCTTTAGTGTACATGCCTATTGGGAAAGCGTCCAGAAAGCCTTGGGCTTGCCTACCGTGTACCAACCCATTTGCTACGTTACCGACCACGAACCTTGCCGCCTGCCCGACCTTCTGCCTGTCTACTTTCACGAACCTCAGCCGCCTGCCCCTGACCTTCTTGCCTGTTCCCGACTACGAGCCTGTCCTGCCGATTCTGTAACCCCCCTACCCTTGGCCGCCACCCGGGAGGCAAGCCCCGCCATTGGTATTGACCTGGGACTCCCCGCCGCAGCAAGTCCATCCCGCTTTGCGCGGGCTCTGGTTGAATACCGGAAACCCACTTAGATTCCACTCCCTGGTGTGGGCTTACGCCATCGCCTGCGGTGGTCCAGAGGATCCACCTCCAGACCGTTACAAGTGAGTTCCTCACCAAACTGGCTGATACTCCCCTCTTGAGGCTTGAAAAAGGGGTGTTGTGTTTCTGTGTTTAAAAAAACAAGACCTCCTCTGTGATGTCATCAACCACCTTTTCATGCACGTTCCTGATTTCACCGGGTACGAGCAAACATTTATTTGACTAATCCACAGGGGATAATGTTTTGGGTGCACAATTTTCTCCCTTTTATCTGTTCAGGAAAAGAAGTAAGCTCTGAAGGGCAGCTCTTTTCATTTGTTCACGAACAACGGGGGGGAGAGGGGGGGCGAGCAGGAGCGTCTGCATATTTTACTCAGATAATTACAACCAGGGGATTCTCTATACAAAAACACGGGGATTTTTTCCCCCCAGTCCCTTCAAAGCTGGTTCATGCCCCTCCCATAAAAAGAATGAAAACAAACGAAAAGTGGGGCCAGATCACCCCTGCATTCGTGGTCATGTCTAATGTAAACTGCAAAAAAAAGGGGCATAAATTTTATTTTGTAGCTTTTTTAGAGCTTACTTTTTTAATGACAATAAGGGGGTGGCCAAAAGTTTTGGGGCCCCCCTGCAATTTGTAATAATACCAGTTTTTTCCTGAAAATGATTGCAATCAAAATTCTTTGGTATTAATAATTCATTTATTTTCTTGCAATGAAAAAACAAAAAACAGAATGAAAAAAATCAAATCATTGATCATTTCACCCAAAAACTCAAAAAAAGGGCCGGACAAAATTTGGGAAACCCTCACCTAAACTTTGGGAGCACAACCCTTTTCCAAAAAACTCGAACAACTGCTTCGGGAAAACCCTCAATAGTTTCTTACAATGCTCTCTGGGAAATTTAGACCCTTTTTGGCAAAATGTCCCGGTCCCTGAGATTTGAAGGGTGCCTTCTCCAAACGCCATTTGAATCTCTCCACAGTGTTCATAGGGATTCAGGTCTGGACCATTGCGGGCACTTTAGAATCTCCAAGCTTTTCTCAAACCATTTTCTAGTGCTTTTTGAAATGTGTTTTGGTCATTGTCCTGCTGGAAGACCCATGACCCCGAGGGAGACCCCCTTTCTCCAGTGGGCCCTACATTTTGCTCAAGATTTGTTGGTATCTTCGACTTCATAATCCTTTCACCGGGCAAGCGTCAATGCCAAGGCAGAAAAAGAACCCCAAAACACAGGGGTCCTCCGCCATGTTTACTTTGGGGCCGTGTTCTTTTCTTTGAATCCTCTTTTTTTTTCCCCCGTAAAAATCTATGTTGATCTTTTTCCCCAAAAAGCTCACTTTTGTCTCATTTGACCAGAGAACATTCTTTCAAAACATTTTAGGCTTTCTCAGGTAAGTTTGGGCAAACTCCAGCCTGGTTTTTTTATGTCTCGGGGTAAGAAGTGGGGTCTTCCTGGGTATCCTACCATACAGTCCCTTTTCATTCAGACGCCGACGGATAATATGGGTTGACACTGTTGTACCTGGGACTGCGGGGCAGCTTGAACTTGTTTGGATTTTTAGTCGAGGTTCTTTATCCACCTTCCGCACAATCTTGCGTTGAAATCTCTCGTCAATTTTTCTTTTCCATCCACATCTAGGGAGGTTGGCCACAGTGCCATGGGCTTTACATCTAGGGAGGTTAGCCACAGTGCCATGGGCTTTACACTTCTTGATGACACTGCACACGGTAGACACAGGAACATTAAGGTCTTTGGGATGGACTTTGAGCCTTGAGATTGCTCAGGCTTCCTCACTTTGGTTTCTAAAGCCCTCAGACAGTTCTTTGGTCTTCTTTCTTTTCTCCATGCTCAATGTGGTACACACAAGGACACAGGACAGAGGTTGAGTCAACTTTAATCCATGTCAACTGGCTGCAAGTGTGATGTAGTTATTGCCAACACCTGTTAGGTCACTGCGATACAATGTAGCCTTTAGTATCTTGAAGCTGAGTATTGCATGCACTGCTCTTAGATCGGGGTCTCCACTCCCACGTAGGCATTCACAAAGACATGAGTTAAAGCCAGTGCAATAAAAGCCATAGCACCTTTAATAATCATTTCCATTAAAAAGTAGACATTAACCGTGATTGACAGTATGTCCTGTACGAGAAAAAATGTAAGCATATACCAGCAATTAGTTGCGGCATAGCTGCCGTTCAGAGTTCATTCAATGGCGCCGCTCTTGGCATAGGAAGCGATGAGACTCCGGCAATCAAGCAGAACTGAGTCACTCGTGGACGTTTCGGGGATAGCTCCTCCCCTTCCTCAAGCACGTCGGTCACA
Source organism: Phyllomedusa bahiana (assembly GCA_025379985.1). Classification (NCBI taxonomy): domain Eukaryota; kingdom Metazoa; phylum Chordata; class Amphibia; order Anura; family Hylidae; genus Phyllomedusa; species Phyllomedusa bahiana. Next base: position 26,186 of record JAODAL010000175.1, on the reverse strand, counting down.
GGGGTTGGTCTGACTTATATACAATTTAAAACCAAAAACCCAATATATTATATACACAGCAGAGAATTCAGCATAGAGCAATATATGATGTAACAATACCAAGCTTTAGATTAATTTTACTTTCACGGCTCAGAGAAAGACCCGTAAATTAAGGTTTTGTTTAACCCTTTGGGCCATTGATTCCATGAAAACAAACCAATTATGCCTCCCGCCTTTAATAATTTACAGGTAATTGTGTATGATCCTCACATATCACGTTCTCTAATATACACCATTTTAATTCCGATACTCCATGATTGGCCATGGCAAAATGCCTAGCCACTGATGTCTCACCATATGTTTTTCTCTGCTATGCTTTACATTTATTCTCGTACAGGACATACTGTCAATCACGGGTTAATGTCTACTTTTTAATGAAATGATTATTAAAGGTGCTATGGCTTTTATTGCACTGGCTCAACTCATGTCTTTTTGAACACCTGTTAGGTGCCACAGGTAAGTTACAGGTGCTCTTAATTACACAAATTAGAGAAGCATCACATGATTTTGCAAACAGTGCCAATACTTTTGTCCACCCCCTTTTTTATGTTTGGTGTGGAATTATATCCAATTTGGCTTTATAACAAATTTTTTTTGGGTTTTCCATTGAAGACAAATTAAATGAGATAATATTACCAAGAATTCGTGATTGCAATCATTTTCAGGAAGAAACTGAGTATTATCTGACAGAATTGCAGGGGTGCCAATACTTTTGGCCACCACTGTATCTGAAACCAATTGAGCATTTCCTTGTCTTGCTGAAATGCCCACCTTCGTTTCATTTTCATCATCCTGGTAGATGGCAGAAGAGTTTTATCAAGAATGTCTGGGTACATTTGTCCATTGAACCTTCCTTCAATTATATGAATTTTAATAGTGATGCATGCTAAAAAACAGCCCCATGATGTTCCCACCTCAAAACCTCACTATTGTTATGGGGTTTTTAGGGTACCTTTTGGCCTCCAAACATGGTGTGTATTATGGCATCCAAACAGTTCAATTTTGATCTCATCTGACCAGACTATATTGTCCAAGTATTTAGATAGGCTTGTCTAAATGTTGTTAAGCAAACTTTAACTGTGCTTGAACATGTTTTTTGTTCAGCAATGGAATCTTGTGTGGTGAGTGTGCATACAGGCCATGGAGGCTGAGTGCATTACTTGTACCTGCTGATTCCAGATCTTTCTGTAACTCTCCACAGTTGGTCCTTGACTCTTGGACAACTTTGAAATCTTGTGGCGGGTTTAAAATGACCAGTTTAAAATTATGTTCTTTCCACTTCTGGATAATGGCCCTAACAGTGCTCTGTGGAGCCTTCAGTAGTTTAGAAATTCTTTTGTAATGAATGACATTAGTATGTTTTGCAACAAAATTTTTGCAAAAGTCTTGACACAGCTCACTGGTTTTACTCATCATGAGATGTTTCTTGTCTGGCACCTTGGTAATGAGACACCTATAGGTCATCAGTTGAACCAGCTGATATTGTTTTTCACTAATTGGCAGGATTGCTTTCTAATTACTGATAGATGTCAGCTGGTGTCATGACTTTCCATGGCTTTTGCACCTCTCTTTCTTTATGTGTTCAATACTTTTTCTTATTATTACACATAACTTAATTTCTGGGCATCTATGGTTTGATTTCTTTTCCTGTGTGGATTGGATGGGTTGTTACCGACATCTGGTAAGAATTTCATGTCAATACCAATAAGAAATATATTTTTTCACCCACTGTATATACAGGATACTATAGACGTCAACTGCTATCACTAGGTTCCCATTCGTTAGAATGTAAAGGGATATTCAGGTATACAAAACTTGACTCCTATTGAAAGTAAAAATCTTCAATATATAGTAATTAAATATTTTCAGTAGTTTTCCACATAATCGCTCAAAAGAGGATGTTTCTATCTTGTTGCCAAGGGATAAGACCTGTAGTTCTGTTTCAGATTTCTAGTCAGGTATGCTCAGTCCAGCACCATGAATGTAAGTTATGTATCTATAAAGCAACAGGTAATGGTAGGGGATGTAATTGGAACTAAAGGTTCAAAAGAGGGGGAAAACAATATGAGATACACAAGAGGGTAGAGACTTGCTGTTCAGCAAACAGGGTAATATAGGGGAGAAGAACAGATGTGAGCAATGCATGATGGAAACTGAGCTGCTGCTGCTGAAGCGAAACCCACATTTTCTGCACTGAGGAGGAGCACATAGGAAGCAGTGTATGTTCACACGGCATTTGTTAAATACGTAGTTGGCTATGTTCTACATACCATAAAACGGAACCCAAAATGTATTTAACAATGTTCAAGTGTGATTATGTTGATTTCAATGCAAAATATGTATCATCGTTCAGACGATATGTGTTTTACATACGTTTCTGCATTGCGTGAAACGTATGCGTTCCGAGAATTGACATGTCAATTCTTGATCCATCTTACGCATGGAAAAGGCAATAGAAACAATAGGAATACGTTTTTGAAGTCCAGAAAACGCATCCAAAAACGTACCACTGCGTTCAACGCAATACTTTTTACTTATTGCAAAAACGCATCCAGACGCCGTGTGAACATACCTTTATACTGTTGCTCTGTAACATCGAAGCTGCAGGCAGGAGGAGTGAGCTCCTGCTGTCTGTGATCCGGCGCAGCGAGCGGCAGAGATGCTGCTCGCTGGTCTCTTACCCAACTCTCCAGATGCTTTCTGAAAGCATTGTGGGCATGGTGATCGGCAGTTACCATGGCGACCAGTACACAGCTCTAATGCTGTATACAGGTCTACCATTGTAACAGCAATCTGACCATTGCTGTTACAGATCTCCACTGGGGGAAATGTGAAAAAATGTGAAAAAGTAAAAAAAAAAGTAAAAAAAGTAAAACACAAACACGAAAAATAAAATAAAAACACGTACATTGCAGTTTTACCCTTTACAAACGGCAATTGCCCCAAAAAAGATCAAAAATAAATAAAGTACCCATATTTGGTATTGCTGCATGTGTAACGACCCACCCTATAAATCTGTTAATTAACCTGTACGGTGAACGCCGTAAAAAACAAAAAGCAGTCACAGAATTGCGATTTTTGTTCATCCTGCAGCACATAAAATGGAATAAAAAACTATCAAAGACGCATATAAACGCCAAAGTTGTACCAATTAAAACATCAGTTCATCCCGCAAATAAAACATCCTTACACGTCTCTGTATACAGAAAAATTAAAAAGCTATGGCTCTCAAGAGATAGCGTTGCATAAATTTTGTTTTACACAATAAAACACTTTTTTTTTTTTTTAAAGTGCTTCAGAGAGTAAAGCTAACTGGTCATGGATACTGCACAGTGAGCGCTGTTAAAAATAAAAAACAAAACTAGGATTGCAGTATTTTCTTCAAACGTATTTAAAACTGTTCAAAAAGTTTTGTCCCCCCCCCAAAAATTGTACCAATAAAGATGTCAACTCATCCCACAAAAACAAGCTCCTTTACAGCTCCGTAGACAGTAAAATAAAACAGTTATGGCTCTCAGACTATGGCGATGCAAAAACGTGTTTTCCTTTTTGAATAAAAGTGTTTTTTTTGTGTAAAAGTAGTAAAACATAAAAAAAATATACAAATTGGGTATGGCTGTAATCGTATCGACATAATACTAGCATGTTATTTATACCACGCGGTGACCGCTGTAAAAAATGAAAAAAATTACCAGGAATACTGTATTTTGTTCAAAAAGCGTCATATGCACCCCATAATGGTACTAGTAAAAACGTCAACTCATCCTGCAAAAAACAAGCCCATAATCAGTTCCATATACAGAAAACTGAAAAAGTTATGGCTATCAGAATAGGACAACATAAAAACGCAATTTTTATAGACCTATTTCTATTGTGTAAAAGTAATAAAACACAAAAAAACTATATAAAATTTATATCATTGCAATTGTACCGACCCCCATAGTAAAGTTATCAAGTCATTTACACTGCACAGCGAACGCTGTAAAATTGAAGCCCAAAAAACAATGGCGGAACTGCATTTTCCCCCCCCCATTTTCATGGCCCAATGCAAAAAACTATGGAATACCTGTGCACCCAAAATGCACAATACACCCCTAGATGAGATCCCTGAGGGGTGCTGAATCCCAAATGGGGTGACTTCTGGAAGGTTTCACCTGTTCTGGTACTTTGGGGGCTTTGCAAATGCGACATGAACCTGCTAAAATCTGCGTTCCAAAAGCCAAATAACACTCCCTCTCTCATATGCCCTGCCATGCGCCCAAACAGCAGTTTACACCTGCATGTAGGGTATTGCCGAACTTGGAAGAAATTGCGTAACAAAAATTTGGGGCCTTTTTTTTACCAGGATTCCTTGTAAAAATTGAACATTTTAAGCTAAAAATGCAGATTGTTGTAAAAAAATTTGTTTTTCATTTTCTCAGCCTAATGCTAAAAAATGTTGTGACACACCTGTGGGGTCGATATACTCATTATACCCCTGTATATATTCCTTAAGGGGTGTAGTTCCCAATATGGGGTCTTTTTAGAGGTGTTTATTAAGTTTTAGCACCTTAGGGTGTCCTCAAACCTGAAATGGCACCTAAATAAAATCGTAATGAAAATGAGACCCCAGTCCAGTAGGTGCTCCTCCTATTCTGGGGCTTGTGGTTGAGCCAAATAGCACACTAGTGCCATATATGGGATATCTCTGAAAACGGAAGAGTCTGGGGAATCAATATTAAGTTGCATTTCCATGGTCACATCTACCGTATTCTTGAGAAAAATGGATAAAAATTTAAATTCTGCAAAAAAAAGTGAAATTTTGAAATTTCACTTTCACTTTGCTTTAATTCATGTGAAACACCTAATGGGTTAATAAACTTCCTAAATGCTGTTTTGAATACTTTAAGGGGTATAGTTTCTTAGATGGGGTCATTTATGGGGGTATCTAACATACAGGCCAATCAAAGTCAGGTCAGAACTGGACTGGTCCCTAAAAAATGTATACTGCAAATTTTCTTGAAAATGTAAAAATTACTACTAAATTTCTAAGCCCCCTAATGTGGTAAAAAAAAAGGACATTTAAAAAAATGATGCCAACCTACAGCATCTTATAACTAGATGCTAGTTATAAACTATTTTGAGTGGAATAACTATCTGTCTTACATGCAGATATTTTTGAAGTTTGTAATTGGTACATTTTTCTAATTTTTTCACGATACTTTGATATTTTTCACAAATAAATAAGCATTTTTGGACCACAATTTCTTACTATGTGTCACGAGAAAATAGTCTCTGAATCACATGGATAGGTTAAAGAATCAAAAAGTTATTCTTACATAAATTGACACATGACAGATTTAAAAAAAGGGGCTCTGTCAGAGAGGCCAAAACTGGCTCCGGCGGTACGGGGTTAAAAATGGGTTTTACCACATGGTGTCTGAGAATGAGGAGGGCAGTGCTTGCAGCATTCCTCTCCATTCACTTCTATGAGTGCTTGTGAGTGTGTAACATATCTTATTGTACAGTAAAATCTCTTAAATGTTGTGCTGGTAATTTATTCAGAAGGTTGAAAAAGATTTTTTCTGGTTTTCCTAGTATTTAGGATAGCAGAGAATTTTCTATTTCTGATTTTAGATGTATTTCTTAAATGGGACCTGAGTAAATACTTCTGTTCCATAAAATAACAATTCTGGAGCATCTTCTCATATAACTCTGTGTTGTGCTGTTCCTCCTTTATTTCTTCTACAAATTTATTACTGAATAAGCCAGGTGGGTGTTACCATTGACTCTACCAGAACGGATTGGAAAATGTCCCACTGTGCAGGAACACCCCCAACTGATAACACCCATCTGACAGATTCTGTAATAAATTTATGGAAGGAATACTAGAAGAACAGCACAAAACAGAGTTACAAGAGAAGATGCTAACAATGTAACAGAAATATGTCAGGTCCCCGTTAAATTATGTTTCCACTGAGAGGTTTATCCTCCGAGGCCCTGATCGGGAAAGATCAGAAAACCTGTACAGTGCTTAAACCAACAGGTACATTTTGGACATCTAATGTGGGCGCATGGACAAGAAGCTTACTGGAGAAATAGGTTTTGGGCCTTTTTGAAGTGTTGTGCCTTCCCTGCACAACAATAAAAGTTGAGCACAACACAGCTGTTTCATGTAAAACCCCTTCAAAAGTCAAGGGGACACTCTCTTCATCTGGAGAAAAAAGGATTCAATCTCCAGGAGAGTAAAGTCTTCTTCACCATGAAAACTGTGACTCTGTTAAATAACCTGCCTGATGAGCTGGTCACAGCAGGAACAGTTGAGGGTTGAAAGAAAAGCTTAGAAACCACTTACTACTAAATAATATCAAGGTACTTACTAAAGTAGTAGTCATTAGAGCAAGTTCTATGCAGTGGTAAAATGCAGCAAATCTGACAGCTCTACTCAGGCACCCCAGTCACCCTCCAAGGTAGGAAACTCAGTGCTAAAGAGGGGGAAGGGGCTGACTATTATACAACCTTGATCAGAACATGATCAGAACATGATCAGAGGACGGGGATGGTGTGTAATATGGTGTCTTAGATTATTTAACAATATTTTAGCGAGTGGTTACATTTATAAACTCTTACAACTGGGCCTTTGAGGGCAACACTATTGCTGATGTGGCCCTTGGTGAAAATGAGTTTTATATCCCTGATCTAGATTATACCATAAACCTACAAATCAACTGTAAATTGGTGTTGAAATAATGCTTACATAATTTTAGAAAGTCTGTGCTGACAAAGGACTTCATCAGGATAAGGGGTTGTATAGGTCTAGAAAAGCATGGTTGATTTCTTCCAACAATGGCACTACACCTGTGCACTGGCTGTGTGTGATATTGCAGCTCAGTGTTACTTTAATGGAGCTGAGCTACAAAACCAGACACAACTCATAGACAACTGTGGTGCTGTTTCTGGAAGAAAGCAGCCATGTTTTTTCTAATCCTATACAACCCCTTCAAACAAACAAACAAAAATACACAGTTTCTAACCCTAAAGAATACAGCCTTGCAATTAAAAGGGAACCTGTCAGGTAGACTATGCTGCCCTCTCTGAGAGCAGGATGTGATAGAAGGAGTGAATCTGAGATCTCTGATATAAAGCATACATGCCAACTCTCCCGTTTTTGGCGGGGGGTCCCGCTATTTGGGGTCCCCCCCCCCCGCCCTCCCGGGGGAGTTGGCATTCCTGCAGGCGGCGGGGGTCCTTTAAATGACCGCGGCGACAGAGTAGCACTGGTGCGCTACTCTTGCGCCGACGGACCGCTCCTACAGGCGGGTGAAGCGGCCGCAGCGGCCGCTCACCCGCCCGCGGTCTCACTGTGCAGGGAGGAGGCAGGAGGGATCGCTCCCTCCTCCCTCCTCTCCCTGTATGTACGGCGTCTGTGCGCGCCGTGCCTACAGGTCAGCGGCGCAGGGGGAAGTGACGCGCGGCTGCAGGGGAGTGACGCGCGGCTGCTCTCACTTCCCCCTGCGCCGCTGAAGAGATCGGGCAGGAGCTGGCCGCGCTGCAGGAGCCTGGTAAGGTGAGTGGATTTTATTATTTTATTTTTATTAGCTTTAGGGGGCTCTACCTGGCAACAGAGGGGGCACTACCTGGCAACAGAGGGGGCACTACCTGGCAACAGATGGGGCACTACCTGGCAACAGAGGGGACATCTACTGGCAACAGAGGGGGCACTACCTGGCAACAAAGGGGCACTACCTGGCAACAGAGGGGACATCTACCTGGCAACAGAGGGGACATCTACCTGGCAACAGAGGGGGCACTACCTGGCAACAGAGGGGGCACTACCTGGCAACAGAGGGGGCACCTACCTGGCAACAAAGGGGGCACTACCTGGCAACAGAGGGGACATCTACCTGGCAGCAATGGGGGCACTACCTGGCAACAGAGGGGGCACTACCTGGCAACAGAGGGGGCATCACCTGGCAACAGAGGGGACATCTACCTGGCAACAATGGGGGCATCACCTGGCAACAATGGGGGCACTACCTGGCAACAAAGGGGGCACTACCTGGCAACAAAGGGGGCACTACCTGGCAAACAGATGGGGGGCACTACCTGGCTAACAATGGGGGCACTACCTGGCTAACAATGGGGGCACCTACCTGGCTAACAAAGGGGGGGCATCTACCTGGCTACAGAGGGGGCATCTACTTGGCTACAAGGGGGCATCTACCGGCCTGTAAGGGGCACTACCTGGTTATGGGGGGCTACTACCTGGCTATAAGGGCATCTACCTGGCTTTCTTCCAAAGCCGTTATGCAGTTAGATGGAGTGGGTGTGGCTTTTTTGAAGGGGCGTGGTATACCGACAAGATGGGCGTGTCCATGCAAATTTTTGCCGCGGCGCGCTACGCGCGCCGCCCACTAGAGTCTCCTGCTTTTTCATTTTCAAAAGTTGGCAACTATGATATAAAGGTTTATATGATTTGTGCTGAATTTCCAAGTAAAAAGTCGAGAAAATCTCAAAACTGAAATTGAAAGTCCTGCTGACCCCGCCTACACACAGAGAATGACAGTGTGCCCTGTACACACTAATACGGGAAAAGCTGTCAATTTCTGTGTGCGGGAAGGATAAGCAGGACTTTCATACAACGGATTTGAATGGGGATTTTATTCATTCCACATTGAATTCCTCGTTAAAATCCACATGTATTTCAATTGCCAATCACTTGAATGATGCTGTATTTTGCACAGTGAACTTCAGCCCCTATTTTCTACACCACAGACTTCAAGTCAATTAAGTGGAAAAAAAAAGAATGAACATCTTAGTTTTTTTTTGAGTGGATCCTTGTTGGCTACTGCTCTAGGAGGTGCAAGGCATTTTAACCCCATTGAAATAGGGCTAACCCGCATCCAAATCCGAAGAGAATACAGCCTCTATAACGTAAAAATCCTCAACAGGAATCCGAGGTATTGCCTCAAATTTCTGTTGAGGATTACACTTTAGATTATTTTTTTTATAGGAAAAGTCTAAGGCTATATTCACACGGCTTAAATTGGGTGCATTTCGCTGTGTATTTTGCGGCATACTGCGCTCTAATACGAGCGAAATGCGCCCCTGTCATTACGGTAATCCACAGTTCTCATAGAGAACTATGGATTACGCCTCCTCTCCCCGGGCGTACAATACGATGCGCGGGGAGATAAGTGACATGTCAAGTAATCTACAGTCTATATATATATATATATATATATAATTGCCATTACATCAACCTGACAACTCCTATGTTCATATTTTTTTTACAATTAACATCAATTTTGTAATAAACATATTCACATGAACAATAATTATATAGTAATAAATCTGGTTTATAAAATACATCAAGATTTACCTCAAAACCAGTAACATTTCCTCCAAGCGCCTCAACAATTCCAGACAGTTCAAACCCAGGAACCAGCGGCGTTTTGGGGGGATTGTCTATGTTTCCTTGTCGAACCATCAAATCAATGAAATTCAAGCCACTATAAGAAGAAAGGTAAGAAAAAAGTTTAAAATGATTCATTTAATTGCAGACCAAAAAAATATTTCATGCAATTCAGGTCCTGTGCTGCATACTCTGCAAAAAGAGCATGCATGGGTGGTCTAAAAAGGAAATCCCCAGTCCTTCTGTCATGTTAGAAACTCAGTCTGTAAGATCAAAAGGCGGACTTCTGCAAGGGGCAATGTCTTGCCATACAAAGCTTCCAGGGCAAAATTATCCAAGACACCCCTTTTCAATTTTCACAGAGAGGTTTCCTTAGTCTCCACAGCAGTGGCGTAGCTACAGGGGTCGCAGAGGTCTCAATTGCGATCACGCCCTTGAGCTAGGGGGGCCCCGCAGGTACCCCTCGCCACTCTCATATAGCTGTTCCTCTGATCATAAAGCGGCATTGCTTTATGATCAGAGCAGTGAATGCACTTTCTAAGCAATGGAGGAGCCGTCGTGGCTGTCAGCCTTAGCACTCCTCGGCAGCAGCAGCTCCAGCACAGAGAGGAGGAGCGGAGGAATCAGAAAGAGGAAAAAAATGCCTGTGCTGGCTCCTCCCCTCTGATGAATATGCAGAGTCTATATCAGACTCAGCATTGTATACTAGGTGTCGGGGGCGGGGTAGCAATGGGGGGGCGGGGCATGAACTGGGAGGGAAGCAGTGCAATGAAAACAGAGCTTCTGGGTGGGAAGGGGTGGAGCACATGAGCAGCAGGATTCTGCCATTGAGTCTTGGCAGTCCCAGCCCACAATTAGGTCATGTTCACACGGCTTAAAATGGGCCATATTTCGGTCCGTAATTACGCGCTGGAGTGCGCAAATTACGGGCTGAAAACGGCCCATTCATTACGGTAATCCACAGATTTCATAGAGAACTATGGATTACGTCTCCTCTCCCTGCTCGGCGAATCCGCCGCGGGGGGAGATAAATGACATGTGAATTACCAGCGGGGTATACGCGCCGCTGGTAATGCAAGTCTATGGGCCGGCGAAGTGCCGGCCCTCCACTCACTCCCCCGCTCCCGCCCCCGGCCACACAGCGTAATTGCGGGGCGTAATTACGTCCCGCAGTTAAGCAGTGTGAACATAGCCTTAGAATGCAGGGGGAATTGGGCAACATGAAGCTGTGGAGTTGCTTCAAGCCCCTGGCCCAGGTACAGTTTTTTTTCCCCATGTTATCCACCATATGAGATATATGATGTAAAGGAACTTGGACCTTCATCACTTTACCTATACACAGCAGAAATGAACTACTGCCATATACAGGAATCTCATTTATCACCTCAAGTACTAACATGCATCTACAAAGGCGTTTTACAGCTTTTATGACAAGCAAACTGCACCCCATGATCAGTCATTGGGGAGGGGGCTAAATTATACAGACACAGTAGATGGCTTCCCTGCAGTATCTAAATGGTTAAGTGCTTGGATCAGCGTAGCCTCCAATTGCTGGTGATTGTTGGTAGTGTATAATAGCAGGAATACGTCACGTATAGAGTGGACTCAGCATGTAATTTCTAAGTTAAACGCTATAGGACTCCTAGAGGACCATTGCTCTCTTCTGTTAAGTTACCGCTAAACTCCCTGGTATGCAACATCAACCCTTTACTGCCTTCAACTAGGAAATGTTAAAATTAACCATTTTACTATCCTAGACCAATATGGATACTGAAATAAATCCCTTCACTGCTGGAAGCCATCAGGTATATTTACACTTAGGGCTTGTCCCCCACAGCACGGGTTTTTAGTCGGTTTTACACACGGTTTTCGGATTTGAAAGCCGTCTGTAAGCCAACTGTCAACCATCCATTACAGACAAGGCACCAGGTATTACCAAGTGCCTCATACCTGACTTCTGAGGGGTGAGGTACTAGTTGCTACTAAAGCAGCACCTGCAGTTAGGATTGGGGGGTGGATGACAGCAGATTTTTTTTTTCCACATTATTTTATCTTTTTATTAAATACTTGCTGACACTCCACAAGGCAGGGTTCACACAACTCAGGATGTCGCACACTTTTATGTGCCATAAATACCATTGTTGGTTGCTGCTTCTGAGCCTCTAGGTCTCAAGACCCACCTCAGTTCTGCAGTCAGTGCCTGGGGATGTATTTTCCCCAGTTACAGAGGAAATGACCAAAAAATGTGATATAAAAATGCCTCCAGAGGTCTTTTTCTGACCTTATGAGTGCACAATATGTAAAACAAAGTAACAAAACCCACACACAACATAAATGATTAATAAAATAAGTATTAACAGCCCAAACTGCAACTTTTATCCTTGTCCCCGATTTAAACCCCAAAAACTTATATTGTGTATTATTTAAATGTGTAGTGAATAAAAGTACACCATTTTTTTCACAACTTATTTTAGCGCCACTCCTGCTGTAAAAAAAAAAAAAGGAGTATTCTCACTTTATACATTGATGGCGTATCATTGCCACTAGACATGAACAGAAGTTCTGATGACAACAGAGCATCACCATTTGGTTAAACCCTGAACTCCTGTTCATGTCTAGTGAAGAGTCCTGACCTCCTTTCCATTCAGAACAGAGAGGTTTTGTGGCTAGTTTAGGAAATAGGTGCAGGTCCCAGAGATGGGACCTTTTGGATAATGATTGAAGATCCTAGCCATACGCCATCATTGTATAAAGTGAGACAACCCCTATAACACAAAACTAGTAAAGAATGGGCTCACACTGTTCTGATGCACCAAATAATTCGGAATAGGTAGTCAAATAAAATATAGCAAAGCTACATTTCTTCTCTTATTTTTTAGAGTTAGCACTATGATTACAGCAATGGACTTGAGGATTTTAAATGTAAATGTAGTGCAATTCTAATACGGTTGCACCCGGGCCCATGAGCCTTTAGCTACACCCCTGCTCCACAGCCCATGTACTCAGTGGAAGAGGCTTGTGGTATTGTTTGGGTATGTTCAACACGGAAAAATCCAACATGAAATCAGATACGTTTTTTTGATACAGATTTACCTAATTTCATTGTCTCTAATCTGCATCTTGCCACCTGAACAGAATCAAAGTGAATTCCATATCAATGCAAAAACATTAAGGGCCACATGTATGAAAACTGTTTAGGTCAACAACTCACTTTGTTGCCCATAGCGACCAATCAGAGCTCCTCTTTTATTCCATATAGTGCTCTGGAAAATGAGAGGGGAGCTCTAAAGGGTTGCTTTTGGGAAACCCAAAGTGAGTTTTAGACCTAGACAGTTTTCATACAGCGGTGTTCACATGAGGGATCGCCGCTGCGTGTTTCAAAGAATTGACATGCAATTCTTTTCAAGACGGAGCTGAGCTGTGCTATTGAAACACGGAGCGGGGGATCCCCCCTGTGAACGCCGCTCCGTGTTTGGCATAACAGCAGTGATAATCTCACTGCTAATTGTTAGATCCGTCTTGGGGACCGACAGTGCGGACCCCAAGATGGATCCGAAAAGCGCTTGTAACACGGGGTGTAAACTCCGTGTGGATAAGCCCTAAGAGTTCTGGCTCCTACAGACCAGTTAGATGCTCCTAATCAACTCGTTACCTGCATTAAAGACAGCTGTCTAAAATAGTCACCTTTATAAGGGTGCTTTCACACAGTGCGTTCTTGGTGCATTTTTGATGCATTTTTCAATGCATTTTTTTGTGCAGGAAGGTACAGCAATTAATGCTGTACATTGCTGCACACCAATCGCGGCAAATTCGCGGTTTAAAATCACGGAAATTACCGTGATTTTTCCCGCGTTTTTTTGTGCCGCAATGTACACATTAATTGCTGTACCTTCCTGCACAAAAAAGCTTTTGAAAAACGCATAAAAAATGCACCGTGTAAAGCCCCTAGAAGACTCAGACCATTAAAGCCAAACCAATTTTAACAGTTAGACTCTAACCCTACAAAGGACCGACCAAAATTTTCAAAGGGAGTCAGGGACAAGTCATAGCCCTGCACAAAGTGGAAGGGGCTACAAAACCAGAATAAGACCGGGGTGGAAGGAGACAACGTGCAATTAAGAAAATGGAAGAAATAAAAAAATGACTGTCAATCGACCCTTTTCCCATGAAAAAATCGACCTCGTGGGGTACCTTGATCATGAGGAAAGGGTGAGAGATCAACCTAAAACTACAGGGGAAAGGGGGAACAGGTTTAATGTCTCAAGGCAGTTTCGGACCACAGTCCCCAAAAAAACCCTTTGGGGTAACACTTACGCCTTAAGGGTTAAAAATCCTTTGCAGTCCCCCAGGCCCCCTTTTTTAAGAAGGTACATGTCACCCCATCTGAAGAATGCAAAAAAACCGGGATGATCTGGAGTGACGGGAAAGGGGGCTGTTTGTCAGATGAACAAAAATTTTGCTTTTTTGCATTAACTCAACCACCGTGTCTGGGGGAAGAAAAATGCTGCCTTTCCCCAAAAGAACACTGCCCCACTGTCAAGCATTGAGGGGGAAACATTATGTTTTTGGAGGTTTCTCTGCAAAAGGGCCAACACTATTTTTCACTGCTCAAGGGAAAGGATGGACCCCACGGCCGAAAATCCTGAGTACAACCCCCTTTCCCTCCGCCAGGACTTTAAAAAGGGGTTTTGTGGATTGGTTTTCCCAGAAGACAATGACCCAAAACATACACCCAAATAAACAAAGGGTGGCTCAAAAAAAAAGCACATTAAGGTCTGGAGTGGCTTACCATCTCCAGCCCTTTAATCCCTTTTGGAAAACTTATTTGGGGGGGGAAGCTCCAAGTTGACAAGGGGCACCCAAAATTTTAAGATTTAGAGAGACTGAAAAGAGAAGTGGCCAAATTCCCTTTTGATATTCCAAACCTCATCTCAACTACAAAAACATCTGACTGCTGTGTTTGCCAACAAAGTTTTTTCCACCAAATTAAGTCTTGTTTGCCAGAAGTCAAATTTTCTCCCCAAAAACAAAAAAAATTGTATACAAAATTGTCTCTCATGTTAAAATTAACCACCCTAAAAAAATAGATTGTTCATGTCTTTTTCAGTGGGCCCAAAAAACAATCACAAGGGACAAAAAAATTTTTTTCCTTCACGTTTGTAAATTTGTATGATTAAAAAAGGGTTTCTTTAGTAAAAAGGCTTTTTTCCATTTTGGAGGTCCCCTCAACATTACATCGTGGGGAAAACCCCTTTGTTTAAAATTTTGAGGGAAATTTGGTAAAAAATGCAAATTTTGCTAATAAGTAAAATTTTAAAAGTATCCCAAGAAAAATAAATAAAAGAAGGCTAAGTATGCACTGAAGAAAAAAATGTTGGTCACCAAAAACTGCTCATACAATTAGATAGCTGTTGGTTGAACAATCACCACAAACACAAGCACATTCGCTTGAATAACATGCATGTTTTTTTGAACGGATAGGGGATGTTCACACACCAATTTTTTGGGGGCCCTTTCGCCGCATATTTGCACTTAATACGCGGCAATGCCGCCCAATTACGGTAATCCATAGCCATGGATTACACCGCCCCTGGCCGTACAACGATCGATTGTATGGGGGGAGATAATACATGTCAATTACCGCCCCCGATTACCGGCGCGAGTAAGCATTCCCAAAGGGGGCGCATACGCCGTGTGAACATACCCTTAGAGGGAGAAAGATGCTGTCAGATTTGTAATCATTTGTTGGAGAACAACATTTGGCCCCCCACACACATCCAGCTCTGCTCTAGTGGCTTGTTTCCATGTTCAGGTTTTCTAATGAAATTTTTTATGTAAAAGCCAGAAAAAAAACCTCACATGCTGGACACTCTCAAAATGAAAGTCTGTGACTTCTATTTTAAATCAATTTTTGTCTCTGGATTTAATAAGTGCATCACAAAACCAGAATTTGGAAACATACCTTAAAATTCAAAGTTGTCTTATGCCACACTCGCTGTCTTAGCTACTGGGCACACTAGGTAGTTGCCTGGAGGCACCAGGAGAATAGCAGCCCTGGGCAGTCTTGGGTATGTCTCAGGAATCCATGGCACATGTCTTGGATTCCCAGGTTGCCGTTTACTTAAAGGGGTTGTCTCACTACAAGGATTGCTTTTTATGTTAAAGATCTTGCAGAAACAAGTCACTTGCAATATGTGTCCATTAACAGTGTCCTACCTATTCCTAGATATCCCCTCTTATATGGGCTGCATCAGCTCCTCAGGTCGCTATAGCTACAGACCTGTTCCATCTCTCCTGATAGGCTGCCAGCACTGGTTGCTATAGCTACACCCCTGGTTTCTACTGCAGCCTAGTGGAAGCCAGTAAACACGACCCTGAATTCAAAGTGAAACCAAGAAAACAGGACTGAGGTAAGATGAATCAATGTAGTGAGACAACCCCTTTAACTGTTTGTATGTCCTCAGGGTGTGCAAATAGTTGAAAACCATGACAGTGAGGGGGCCATGGCCTGCTGTGATGTTGTGTTCCTGGGCAGGGTCCAGGGCACTGCTTTGCACAGGGGCCTTAAGGCTGTTAAGCCATCCCTGGTAACACTGCCGTGATGGGATATCCCTGATGGAAAACGAAGCACCAGAGTGATACAATTGTTCAGTGAAATCAATGAGAGCAATGGAGACCTTAACTAGCCTTAAACTGGGCACGGACCCATTCACAAATACACTATGTAATCCATTCAGATTTATGGCAGATGTGACTGATTTTACAACATCTAATTTAGAAAAATCTTAATGACCCAGGGCAAATTTACATATTCCAAATAGCCAGTCAGTGTGTACTGTAAATGGAATATTTAGCATACATTTTCGGGCAGCAATGGATAATTGTATGAATAGTGGCATTCGAGAGTTTTGCTTTAATCTGAAACCTGGATAAAGCATAGGTTCATGCTGTGAGTTAAACTGCTTTAGTAAAGTCGCTTGCACCATGGCAACATGACTGTGTACTATTGTCTGTCTCCTAATGCTTTTGGAGTTACGTACATTAAAGCCTACATTACCAGATGCGGAGCCTCAAGGTATTTTCAGATACAATCACTGCCACAGCCATATGTCATAATAAGCAGTTTCTACAGGCAGCACGATGAATGCAAATATTAGGAATAGTTCAAGAAGGAGTCTAAATAATGAGCAGACAGCGGTTAGCGCTACGCTGTAAAGCAAATGTTATGATTATCACAATACACCTCCTCATCCACAGTGCTGCTGTTCTCACATTCTATATATGTGGGTGACTACCCTCTCTGAATTGTAATGTGGTTGTCTGTAAAGGATAATACTGCCTTTCTGTCTAACCCTGTGAAAGATGTAGACACACATAGTACTACTGCCTTGTCTCTATCTCTGCAGCACACTTCTCAGACACAAGGCCTGCAGGCTGAATCTGGCCCCCCACTTACATGTGGCCCCCAAGAGCTTAGACACAAGAGCAGGATGATCTAAATGCAGAAGGATCAGCTCTCCACTTTCCCCAGAGAACACAGCCAGTGCTTGGCAGAGGCGGCTGTGCCAGCACAAGGAGTGAATGGCATCTTGGATTTCGGGCTCCGAGTGCACCTCAGCACTGCTCTGTTCAGCAATTCACAGGTGGTAGCACAGCTCTGACAGCCCTACCAAGGCACTTTGAGGGCAACCATACCAATGTGGCCCTCAGTGAAAATGAGTTTGACGTCCCTGCTTTAAAGGATGTAAGCATATAGTATTGCTTTCTTATCTTTTCCTCACAATAATGTAGGCACAGATAGTACTGCATCCTTCTTTGTCCCTCTAAATGATTAGGCACAGACAGTACAGATTCATTGTCTTTCACTCTGGTGCAGGCACAGACAGTACTGCCTCCTTGTCTCTCCCTCTAAATGATGTGAGCACAGATACTACTGCCTCCTTGTCTCTCCCTCTAAATGATGTGAGCACAGATACTACTGCCCCCTTGTTTCCTCTATGGGGCACAGATAATAGTGCCTCCTTGTCTCCCCCTCTTAAAGGGGTTTTGCCACGATCTAATGTTGACGTGGGATCCTCCAAAATGAGTATTTAATCACTTTTCTAAATATATGTCATTAAAAAAGTGAAGCCTCTGAGAGCTAAAGCCTGACTTACATGCCCTTAGTTTCCTGACAGTTTACATTAGATAAGACTAGGAGCTGATCTAGCCGCGCTTGCGTTGTTTGCACTTCTTATCTGATGGCAGGGATCATGAACGAGCTTTGAAGGGACTGGGGAGAAAAGATCCTGTGTCTTTTGTATAGAGAATCCACTGGTTGGAATGTAATTATCTGAGTAAACATGCAGACGCTCCCTGCTCAGCCCTCCTCTCCCCCCCCCCTGCAGCAGTTTGTGAACAAATGAAAGACACTGTCTTCTCAGAGCTTATGTTCTCTCCTGAGAAGATAAGAGGAAGAAACTTGTTCACAATACAGTTATCCCCTGTGTATTATCCAAATACCATGTTTGCTCAAGTACAGAGACGGAATATCAGAAACGTGCATGGGAGGTGGAGTGATGACATCACAGAGAAGGTACTTGTTTTTTTAAACACAAAAACACAACGCCCCTTTTTCAAGCCTCAAGAGGGGAATATCAGCCTGTTAGGTGAGGAACTCACTTCTTGGCAAAACCACTTTAATGATGTGAGCACAACCCCCTTGTTTCCTCTAAATGATGTGGGCACAGACAATACTGTATCCTTGTCTTTCCCTCTAAATGATGTGGACACAGATTATACTGCCCCCTTTGTATGTTTTCTGTTGTATTTTTTACTTTGATGGTAATGACTACACCAAGCTGTTAGGATTTGTGTGACTCATGCTCCAAACTGGAAGCAAAATGCCACCGTTTCTACAAGGAGTAAATGATGTACTGGGATGAGTCACATTCAGCCACACTACATTGTCTGGACGGGCATGCTGGGTCCACGCCGATTCACTGCTGGAGATGGAAACATGCTTGAATTGAAGCATTGGAGCAGAACCAGACCATTAATAACATCAGGCGATCACTGCAGAGCGCTGTGGCGGCCTATTCATGCTCGGATTTTTCTTTATACTTTTTGGAGGCTTTTAACAGGTTAAGTGGGGTTCACCAAGATTAACCTTAATTCGTTACCTCCCAGGTTCCTTAGAGAGGAATCGGTCTGCAGTTTGCTGCATAGATCTTTCATACTGTGGCTTCCCTCTAGTAAATGTATGCCTCACTATTTTTTTTATTTGAATGGTCAGGGAGAGAAGCTTCTTATTTGCAGTGTAAAACATACATTTTTCATACATTTCTATGCATTTTCCATGCACATATTTTTTTGGGTATACGTTGTATAACACAAAATGAGTATAGAAATTTGGGCTACGAATTGCACTAAATTGTGGTATCATTTGTAGCGCTGTGTCTAACATATAGTAAGAAAGCGGTAAGACACTTTCTGGAGTACAGAAAGAGGGACATTTAGAGGACAAAGCAGGGATTTGGGTCAAAGCAGAGACTGCCCCTCCAAAAGAGAGACACTTGAGAGGTATGGATAGGAGTGGTTTCTTAAAAGACAAAATAGAAAAGATAAAGGCAGGACATATACTTCTTTTACTTCATAGATCCTTTTCTGACTTTAGCTGAAAACCGACATTAAAAAAACGCATTATTTTTTCCTTTCTCCCCCATGTTCTTTTAATACTAACCACAGTTCTTATTCACACACTTCCATAACATGTTTTTACACAATTATTTGAGTCCATGATCCAGATTAAGGCCCACTATCCAGATGAGAGCATACCTTTGCCATTCACTTTTTCACTCTTAGCTCATCTGTGTAACATGCACCTGAACTTTCAAGTAACCTTTTTCGAATAACTGTCAGGAGAAGCACTATTTCTGACCACCAGTTTTTACTAGTTTTTCTCTTTGCCGGCTCCACCTCTAATTTACACTTGCCCCTGTGCTAGCAGGTAGATATTATATAATATGATGTCTCCAATAAAATGTAGCCTACTATGGACAGCATGAAACTTTTTTATCAGGTTTTTAAAATTCAGAAGAGTTTGTTAAAAGTTAGTGTCCATTTAACATTGAGCTTTCTTGTACCATATAGCCAGGGCCGTTCCTAGGCTAAATTTCACTCAGGGTGAAGTGAAGAAATTTCGGCAGCCCCGTAAAATAATGCACCACAATGCTTCACCAGATAGGTGCCCCTGTAGCCATGTACTATCCCCTCTGTAACCAGACAGTAGCCCCAGCAGCCATGATAGTTGCCCCTGTAGCCAGAGGGTTGCCCCTGTAGCCATGTAACACCCCCCTGTAACCAGATAGTAGCCCCAGCATCCCTGAGAGTTGCCTCTGTAGCCATGATATTTGCCCCTGTAGCCAGTTGCCCCCTTGAGCCCTGCCAGTTGCCTCCAGTAGCCAGTTGCCCCCTGTAGCCAGTTTTTCCCCCTGTAGCCAGTTCCCCCCTGTAGCCAGTTTGCCCGCTGCAGCCAGTTTTGCCCCCTGTAGCCAGTTGCCCCCTGTAGCCAGTTTTGCCCCCTGAGCCATTTTTGGGCCCCAGTAGCCAGTTGTCCCTATAGCCAGTTGTCCCCTGTAGCCATTTTTGGGCCCCTGTAGCCAGTTTTGCCCCCTGTAGCCAGTTGCCCCTTGCACCCAAAGTTTTGCCCCCTTTTAGCCAGTTTTGCCCTGTAGTCAGTTGCCCCTGTTAGTCAGTTGCCCCCTGTAGCCAGTTTTGCCCCCATGTAGCCAGTTGTCCCCTATAGCCAGTTTTGCCCCCTGTAGCCAGTTTCCCCTGTAGCCAGTTTGCCCCCCTGTAGTCAGTTGCCCCTGTAGCGTTTTGCCCCCTGTAGCCAGTTTTCCCCCCTGTATCATTTTCCCCCTGTAATCATTCCCCCCGAAAATCATTCCCCCCTGAATCATTCCCCTGAAAGCAAAAGGATAATAACATAAAAAAACCACTTACCTTTAGGATCCCTGCAGCGGTCAGGTCCGGGGAGCCTGGATTCAGTATAAGCGGCGTGAGTCATCACCCCCTTACACTCCGCTCCGGGGTTCCTGGGAGGGACCCGAGATCATGGTCGCAGGGGGCGTGGTGAAAGCCGTCACCCCCTGCGACGCTGTGAAAGAAACAGCGCGAAAACGAGCCTGATACATACAAGGGGGGAGGGGGAGGGGAGCGATCCCCCCGCCTCCTCTCTGTGCGGAAAGTGCACTAAGTGTGTGCAATTGGTGGCTTTGACTCTGCACGGCTGTTTTACAACGGCCGTGCAGAGTCCAGCGCTAACCCCGCTCCTAGGAACGGCCCTGCACATAGCACAGCACCTTCTTTGCATGGCATGCACAAATCATCCCTTCCTCTCTCTGCCTGGAATATCAGCTTCTCCTCTGTCTCACGAAACATTGCTGTGCCTTACCAGTATTTACCCCTTGGGTTTTCTACTTATATTAAGTATGGCGTTAACTTTCCTCAATATGTTCACTGGATAAATCTTTCTTGTACATTACGGTCTATAAATATAGACCTATTTTTTACCGCCATTTAAGTCTTATTGGGTTGTTATTAACTTATTTTTCTGAATGGCTTTTATTATCTAATTTGCTTACATTCATCATATAGCTTGTGAGGAAAATGAGCGAAGCAGTTCTGATATTTTAATAAGGTCTATTTATAACCGTCACAGGAATGTGTATTCTTGTCTGTGAAATGCTTGCACAAACAGTCTTTAATTCTGGAGAGTCTTAAAAGCCAAAAAAGAATCCTAGACTTGGTCGTAAAAACCAGGCCTGCTCATTTATTGGTATCAGAGGTTATTTTCACTTTGCTTCAAACAAATGACCAGGTCCTCCTTTATCCATCTGGTCTCTAATTCTTACAATTCTCATCTCATATGAAATGAGTCAATCTGAGGACAGGGATTAGTTGGGGCAATTCATTGGGTCTAGTGGTCCAATGCTTTTAGATTATGCAGGTTGCTATAATGGATCAAAAAGATGAAATAATCTCTCCCTATTAAATAGCTATGACATATAACAACAGTATCCACAGATGCCCACTGAGGCTCCAGTCTGAACGTTCAGACTTATCTCCTGGGGTCTTATCGTAATGTCTCCTAGGTTTTTTTTCATTCTTCCCTGAGGAATCCAGTGAAGACAGAGGGGGAAAGACTTCAGGAGTTTAGTTTGGTGTTTTGGTATGAGGTATATATGCTGGGGCTGTAGGGTCATTGTAGGGTGTTCTAGGGCCAATAAGGGCCATACAGGGCCGTCCTTTTTTAGGACGATGACTCCGTGATGTATTTAGCAGGGATGTGTCATAGTTATTTAATAGGGGGAGATTATACCATCTTTTTGAACCTTTATAGCGACTTGGATAATCTAAAAGCATTGTACCACTAAAAGTTTTTCCTGTATGGAATTTTTTGGACTATCAGAATGTGATTACTGCGGTCTATCTGGATGATAAGTAGTGATGTATATTGAAATCTGTCTTAAAGATTAGTAAAAGCTATATTTTAAACCACTTGTTAGCACTTGGGGTTATTCTAGACTCTGATCTGACCTTCACCCCATATATCCAATCCCTTGCCCGCTCCTGTCACTTGCACCTCAAGAACATCTCCAGAATCCGTCCTTTTCTCACTGTGAAAAAACTCAAACT
This sequence comes from Phyllomedusa bahiana, assembly GCA_025379985.1. Classification (NCBI taxonomy): domain Eukaryota; kingdom Metazoa; phylum Chordata; class Amphibia; order Anura; family Hylidae; genus Phyllomedusa; species Phyllomedusa bahiana. The sequence continues at coordinate 4,072 of JAODAL010000175.1, read as the reverse complement.
CTAAATTGTTGCTCTTATTCATTCTCGTCTTGACTACTGTAACTCCTTGCTTATGGGTCCCCCCTCTCTGTAAACTCTCCCCTCTCCAATCTATCCTGAATGCAGCAGCCAGGCTTGTGTTTCTCTCCAGCCGCTATACTGATGCCTCTACCCTGTGTCAGTCACTGCACTGGTTGCCCACCCCAGTACAAAAATACAGCATAAACTAATCACTCTCACTCATAAAGCTCCCCCACAGTGCTGCACCCCCATACATCTCCCCCCTCATCTCTCTGCCCTACCACCCTGCCCGCTCTCTCCGCTCAGCTACGGACATCAAACTACAGACCACAATCATCCGAACCTCCCATGCCCGACTTCAAGATTTTGCACGTGCTGCACCCATTCTCGGAACATCCTACCACGTACCGTCAGGCACCAATCCCCAGCCTTCGCAGTTTTAAGAGTGCCTGAAAACACATCTTCTCAGGCAGGCCTACCAAAACCACTAATTGTTAACCCCCACCTGCTATCACACACATCTGTCATCCCTCCCAAGGGCACTCACAGGCACTTATCTTATATAGATGTACAGTCATGGTGCAGGTTCACCAAATTTTAGGTAAACCTCCCCATATTTATAAAGCATGGTGGGCCATTGAAAAATTTTTACACTTCTCCCCCTTTGTTTCCCCCAGGCACCCTCTTAGATTGTAAGCTCTTGCGAGCAGGGCCCTCACACCTTGTGTCTCACCTGTAAGTAGCTTTCACTGTGTAATGTCGTTCTTTTGTCTGTAATTATACCCTCTACATTTTAAAGTGCTGCGAAATATCTTGGCGCTTAATAAATTTTAAAGATTATTAATTATTATTATAAAATTATTCCTAATGAGATGATGGGCGGATCAGAAATCTGAGCTAGCTGAATTGATCATAAAATGCGCTGTCATTGGAAAATCAATGTTCACAGCGTGGGGTTCAATAATCAATTAAGCTGCGTTCCATTTCTTCTTTGCCCCAGGACTTGAAGATAAGCTGATAAGCAAATGCTGAAGAGTTAGGAATTTTCAAAGACTTTTTCCCTTTTATTTTATAACTGTATGTACAATTGAAACCAGAAGTTTACATACACTACATAAAAAGACACATATGCATGTTTTTCTCACTATATGACCTGAACTCAGAATAAACCTTACCCGTTTTAGGTCAATTAGAATTACCAATTGTTTATATTTGCCAAATGCCAGAATAATGAGGGAGAGAGATTTTTGTAAGGCATTTTTATTACTTTCTGCAAAGTCAAAAGTTTACATACATTTCATTAGTGTTTGGTAGTACTTTCTCATAAACTGTTATGACTTGTGTCAAAACGTTTTTGGATATCCTTCCACAAGTTTCTCACAATATAGGTAGGGAAATTTTGGGCCCATTCCTCCTGACAGAATGGTGTAACTGAGCATGTTTTGTAGGGCGTCTTTCTCGCACCTGCCTTTCAGCTTTGGGCCCATCATTTTCAATAGATTGAGATCAGTCTTTGTGATGGCCACTCCAAAAATTGACTTGGTTATCCTTAAGCCACTTGGGAACCAGTTTGGCAGTATATTGGGTCATTGTCCATTTGGGAGACCCATTCCACCCAACTATAACTTCCTACTGATGTCTTGAATTTTGCTTCAGTATAGCACATCATCTTCTTTCCTCAGATGCCATCTATTTGTGAAATGTTTCAGTCCCTCCTGCAGCAAAACAACCAACAACATGATGCTGCCCCCATGGTTTTCACAGTTGGGATGGTGTTCTTAGGCTTTCAAGCTTCTCGCTTTTCCTCCAAACATTGTGGTCATTATGGCCAAACATCCAATTTTAGTTTCATCAGACCACAGGACAAGTCTCCAAAATTATAGGTCTTTGTTCCTGTGCGCATTTGGGAAACATCAATTCTGCTTTTACATGTTTCTTTTGGAGTAATGACTTTCTTCCTGGCAGAGTGGCCTTTTAGCCATGTTGATACAGTACTCGTTTCACTGTGGACAATGACACAATCTTACCAACTTCCCCAGCATCTTCACATGGTCATTGATATGCACATGTTTTGGGCCAAAGCACGTTCATCCTGAGACACAGAACCCATTCCTTCCTGAGGGGGTAATGATGGACATTCCATCTTGTTATACTTTCATATAATTGTTTGTACAGATAAATGAGGCAATTTCTTGGTATCTGGAAATTGTACCCAAGGATTTAACCAGACTTGTGCAAGTCCACAATTCTCTTCCTGATATCTTGGCTGATTTCTTTAGTCCTTTTCATGATGTTACACACAGTGCAAGCAATGTGTTTCTGGTGTGATTTAAAAACATCCACAGGTGTGTCTAATTAACTCAGATGTTGCCAATAAGCCTATCAAAGCTTTCAAATACATCATCAATGGGCTGTCCCAAATTGTTTGAAGGCATAGTGATCCTAGTGTATGTAAACTTTTGACTTTGCAGAAAGTAATAAAATGCCTTAAAAATTATCTCTCTCTCATTATTCTTGCATTTGGCAAATACGAAATACTACAAATTCTACCCTCTCATCTTGGGTGCCAGCGTACTAGAGGTGCTGCGGGAACTATCGTCATCATACCTGGCAGCACTTGAGCTAAGAAATCATTTCATTATCTAATTTGGAAGTATAGTGTTGTAGTAAAAGCGTTGAATATACTATCTTTTTCATAGTGAGAAAATTTTGAATCCCCTGATGACCCTAAAAAATTAACGGGGAAACGCGTCGGGATAGCTGGATTTAGGGGTGTTTATAAAACGCATGTAGTTACATTGTTTTGTCATTAAAGCGGAGCCGCTTTTTAATGGGGGCGATTACTCCACTGGCAGATAGTCGACATTTGGGAAATACAACTAATTTTGTTAATCCTAATTGACCTAAAACGGGTAAAGTTTATTCTGATTTCATGTCTGATAATGAGAAAAACCATCATTTTTTTACATAGTGTATGTAAACCTCTGGTTTCAACTGTATGTCATTTTATTATACTTTAGTACTTTATATAAGCACTGCTAGTTTTTTCTATTAAAACATAAAGGACCACATGTATGAAAACTGTCATTTTAAAAATACTTTTTTGTTCCCAAACAACCAATTTGACGCCCTCCATTTCCAAGCACTATATGAAATGAAAAGGGCGCTCTATTGGTTTCATGGCAACAAAATGAAATTAGACCTAGACAATTCATACATGTACCCAAAATTTTAAAAATTGACCTTTAGAACTAAGAAAAATTTATACTTGAAAAAGTTTCATCGCGTAATGAAAGACATGGTGGATTAATGTTTTAACCCAGCAAGTGCTGAAGTGGTATCTGCGTATAACAGAGTTTGTCCTCCGATTTCTCTTGTTATCCATATTGAAGGAAAGATGGAAAAAAATTCGGTGCCTGGAAAATGAGCTGGGTGAATTAATGCTGATTGCCACCTGATTGGAGAAAAAAATAAACTAGAGTGGAAAAAAAATCAACTCCATTACAATGGACATCACATGCTGGTGGTACGAGACATAGGGCTTTGAGGGGTTTAATTTTTCTAAGGTACTCTTTTAGGGTATTTCAGTTACTTTATTGTGAGACATTCATTTAGGGGCCCCATGTATGAAAACTTTTAGTCTAAGACTCACTTTTTGCCCATAAGTTACTATGGACAAACAAGTGAGTTTTAGACCTAAACAGTTTCATACATGTTGCCCTTAATGTTTAACAATCAAAAGGGTTTTTAAAGGGGTTTTCCAGTTGCAGAAAAAGCTGTCAGCCGGACAGAGAGGAAAGTAGAATAAAAAGTAAAACAATCCTTGCCTTTTAAACTTGCCCATTCCAGCACTGCTGTCAGTCCTGAGCACCTGCTGATAACATCACAAACGCGATCATATAACACAGCAGCCATTCCCCTGACATATATCTGAGGGAAGTGAAAAGCTTGCAGTTCCATGAACAATGGATGTGACATCAATCGGCCTGAAGCACTGGAATGGCAAATGGTGTGTGAAACACAGTGAGGTTTAAAAGTAGTTTTTTTTCCTTATGAAGACCTACCTGCCTGA